>MCJB01004002.1:75143-135043 GCA_002018475.1 Nicotiana obtusifolia
ATATATATATATATATATATGTGTGTGTGTGTGTGTGTGTGTGTGTGTGTATGTGTGTGTGTGTGTGTGTGTGTGTGTGTGTGTGTATAGAATACTGTAACTTAAGAGACTAGAATAATGTACATAAATACAGGAGTACAAACTTCTCTTTTATGTCTTGTTACCAAACACATGTACGTATGAGATCATGCCAAAATGAAGGAACGGTTCAGCCTCAACATACCTTATCACAATCTGTCCAATAACCATGTTGAACTCGTCTCGTCACACTTCAGTCTACAGCAATGATAATAATGCTATCGTTAAGTTACAAAAGATGTAACTATCATACAACTAACGACAAGCTTATTTTATATTAAAACGGACAGCATCTCCCCTGCTTTTGTTACATCCCCACATCCTATATTGCAGCAACAACCCAAACAACAACCAGTAGCTATATGGAGCAGAATCAGCACAATAACACGTCAAGCGGCAAGCTCGATTCATGTCTAATAGCACTATATTTTGAATCATTTTCCTCTTTTTGATATTCAGAAAAAATGCTGATAATAACAACACAATATACTCAGGTTATTCCATTAATTTTCCATCCATAATACACTGCAAGAACACCTCCCAAACAATCCAATAACCAACAACATTACTAACAAGCCTTTCGATCGATATCTCACAAGTTCTACCTTCAACAACTTAGCCGTAACTTGGATAAACTTAAATACATGTAGAGTAAGAGGTTCCTTACCTTAAAATAGATAGAACAAGTCAAATTTGAGATTACATCACCACAAAGTATCCTTCCAATGCAGCGACAAGAACAAGAAAGAGAAACTAGCAAGCCTTTCGGGCTTCTAGGCATTAGAATCGCTTCAAAATACTTGAAATCACTTAGGGTTGATATGAAACCCCTACGAGAGTATTTTCCAGAACATATAACACTTAAACCCCTCCCCCCCCCCACCCCCCACACGAGCTAGAACTATACCGAAATCAGCATCCACAAGAAGAACAAGAAACTCACTAGCACGACGAGATTTCTAGCATTTGATTCATGTTTTTATTTGATTTTCACTCTAATATTATGAAGGCTGCTTTGTGAGTGTTTTGGGAGGGTACAGGGTCTGGTTGGGTTAAAAAATGAACCCAAATGAACCTTGCCCTGATCTTTAAAGGTTGGAGAATCATCAACCGCCTAAGTGGATCCCATTAGGAGCAACCCAAGAACTGCAAATGTGGGTGAGCGTGCGCACCTGCGAACGCGCAGGTGCCATGGAGGAAACCGCAGAAGCAGCCAAAGCCACAGAAGCGGCACTCATGTAGCAGGAATGGACCCGCAGAAGCGGGCCAGTGGTCTGCAGATGTGGAAGTGGCCAACTGGGCAAGGGCTGCATCTGCGGTGATTTTTCTGCAGATGCGGAGCCGCAGAAGCGGCCAACCCTCTGCAGGTGCGAAAATCGCTGGAGGCAGAATGGGTTATTTGATGCGGGGCTTAGGCTATTTGGCTCATTTTCCTTCATCTCTCGGGTGATTTTGGAACTCTTAGAGGGGATTTTCACCTAGCACTTTGTGGTAAGTAATTTTTATACAATGTGAGTTAAATACATAGATTATAGGTAGATTTTAACATGTAAAATTATGAAAATCATGAGTTTAGATGAAAATCCTAGGTTTTGATTAAAATGAGATTTAGCCACGAAAATAGTTATGGAATGGAGTAAAAATTATATATTTGAGTTCGTGAGGTTATGGGTAACAACTTTCTTCTAAAATTTCTGGAATCCAGGCACGTGAGCCCGGGGACGAATTTTAAGAATCTTCTAATTTGGGTTGGATAATTATTATTATAGTTAAATTATGAACTTTGGAACATATATTGATTTATTTATACAATATTTGACTAGTTTCGGATTCCTTGGCACTGAGTTGAGGCTTTAAGGCGAATTTAAGACCGGAAAGCGAGCTTTGAGACGAGGTAAGTCTCTTTCCTAACCTTGTAATAGGTAACTTATCTCCTTAGGTGCATTTTTGTTGTGAATTATATGTGTGGAGAGCTACGTATGGACTAGGTGATGAGAGTCCGTGCGTAGCTATATTCTATGTGATTTACGAGTAGCCTTAGGCTTACACAATGCTTCGTTTGCTCTATTATGTTAGTCATGCGTATTAATTATCTAAACTAGATTTGAGATTAAGGATTTTAAGATTTAAAGTCTCCCATTTAAATTTCTTATGTGTGGGGAAGAATGGAAGAATTTTATAATAACTTTGAGAAATATATGTTTACTCGCGTCGCAAGTATTTCCGCGAGCGAGGTAAATTTCCTCTACTCTCATGGGAGTGGGCCATTTGCCTCGGCAGGTTAATAGATGCATCTATGGTTCCTGCCATTCGACCCTTTAAAGTGCACAATATATTTCTGGATCGGGCCGTACGACCTCGGCATAAATTGCACGTGATAATACTCGGAGCCTAATTTACTTAATATTTTATTTATGGCTTGAGCGTTTATAATTATTAGATGACATGAATTGACTCAGAATTTGTTGATAGTGAAAAACAATTATTATTCTCTGCTTGTTACTAAGTTGTATAAATTGTTTTACATAATCCATGTTTATTTATAATTCCTGCATTTTATTGTTAGTCCATAGTAAGTGTCAAAGTCGACACCTCGTCACTACTTTGAGGTTAGACTTGATACTTACTGGGTACATGTTGTTTATGTACTCACGCTACACTTCTGCACTAACCGTGCAGGTTCTGAGGCAGGTGTATCTGGTAGTCACCCCGGCACACACACCCGATGCTCCGAGACTAAGCTGTGAGCTGCCTTACGAGCTGTTCTGCAGCACCCGAAGTCTTTCTTTTTTGTTTTGCTTTTTGTCTACTCCATTTCAGATAGTAGTTTAATGTTTTGTATATTCTACTAGTAGCTCATACACTTGTGACACCAGGTCTTGGCACAGACACTTGTAGACTATATGGTTTTGGGATTTTCACTATTGTTATGATTGCACTTAGCTGCTTTCGTCTTATTTATTTAAATTTGCTGTTTCGTAACCGTTTAATTAATGAAAATCTAATTACTTGGGAATTTATTAAAAGGTGTAATCACGTGGTTAGTTTGTTGTTGGCTTGCCTAGCGGCAGAGCTGGGCACCATCACGGCCTATAGGAGAATTAGGCCGTGACCTAATCAATGCCAGGATATTTACAAATCTTCTTGTACCATAAGTCGTCTTTATGTCTATCGATTTGATTTTTTATTTAACTTTTAGCAAAAGAACACATTTATAACTCCACTGACTTTATACTTTCAGGTGTTGTAACTATCTGTCCAACTTTACATTTTTCAGGTGAAGTCAATTTTCATTACGTATTTTTCATTTGGCCAATCATTTTTCTATCAAAATTCCATGACAGATTTGAGCTCAAGATCTTCGTCAATATCAATAATATTGAGCAGTACATTATATCAATAATATTGTTGACGATCATTTTTTTATCAGTTCCATCGTTGCCCAATAAAGACATAATTTATTGAGATCTTTTTATCTCATTATTTCAGGTACCTGAGCCTCTACCATGAGGTTTTATGATGTGTTATGTCATGGTGCTCTTCTAGAGAACTTGCCTCCTTATTATGACCATTTTGAACATTTGCTCATCTCCTTCTTCAAGGAGTTATCTTTGGAACCGATTAGTCTATTACGCTTTATGCGTGCCATAGAGTATGTCCATTGTGAACTTTATTCTATTTGGAGCACTAACAGGTGAAATATGACATTTAACTTTGGGCCAGCAAATGCGTCTGGCAATACTTTGCAATTTAATTATAACTTGAACTTCAAGTTCACATTTTTTTGTACGAGGATCTAGGTGTACTCATAATAATTTATTCCATGTATTACTTTTTCAGCTGCCCATTTTTCCCCTAATGTCGGGTTGGCTCTGGCGATAGATAAAGAGAGAGAGGTGACGAACACGAAGAAGCTCATCGCGAGCCTTGGCGACGCCGGCCGGTGCTCCGCCGGCTGGCGAACCTCCTCCTCTCACTTCCCAACCCCCCACTACAACTACAACCATTCAACAACCCCTATATTACAGTCGTCTCCTCAGACCTTCAACCCTAAACTCGCCCCCAACAGTGACCCCTAATTCGACAGCCCAAATCGAGCCAATACCGTTCAAGAGAGCAGCTTTCTTGCAAGGTCAGCCTTTTGTCAAGTTTACAGAGGCTGAAGTTGATCGAATGAACATAATTGAAGGCCTTCAATATGCAGTAATTGGTAAATTATCCTATGGGTGGCCTGACATTCAAGAGCTACGTAGATTAATTCCTGCTCAATGTGGAATTAAAGGTGATTGTAACATTGGATTGCTTAGAGACAGGCATGTGCTAATTCGATTGACGCTATGGCAAGACTTCATCAACTTTACATCGAAGGCAGTATACTATCTGAAAGCAAAAGATGGATACGAGTATCAGATGAGGACTTTGATCTATGACGCCAAATTCAAATAAGGAGAAGAAACATCCAAAGCAATGGCTTGGATTTCATTCCCTAATCTGCTGCCTACTTACTTTGTTAAAGAATGTCTCTTTTCTTTAGCCTCACCAGTTGGAAAGCCATTGCATGTAGATATGGCAACAATCAACAAAACCAGTCTAAGTTGTGCAAGAGTCAAGGTATTAGTTGATTTGGTAACAGAATTACCAAAGAAAGTCCGTATGGATAATCGAGAATGAAGTTACAGGGAGCATAAGAACTGAATGGGTTAAAGTTCAGTATAATTTCATATCCAAATTCTGCAAACAGTGCAAGCTGCAGGGCATGACATGTTAGAATGCTGGAAGCTTCATCCTGAACTGCTGAATGAAAATTCTGGTGAAAAGCAAAAATTTAAGGAAAAGGCAAAAGAAGCAGCACCTTTCATGATCCTGTCAAGTGGTAAAGTAGTTTGCAACACTGGTTTACAATGTAAGAAGGTCAATCAAACTCAAAGAAAAGACAAACAAATAGCAGATCAATCCAAAGGTAGATTGACATTAAAACCAGCTAATACATATATGCAGAAAGTTCAGACAAACAACAAGTTTGCAGCAATGGAAGTAGAGCAGAGCAGAACCAATGAAGACAATCAACTGATTGTAGTTGAAGAAGCAACGAGAGGAAGTACACATGCCTTAATGGCAGCACAGTTAACTTCAACTCCAGGTACTAGCAAGCCACTACAGACTACTAAGACACAAGCAAAGGTAAATGGAAGTGGAGACAAAGAACTAGCTACTGAAATCAAAGAATCAACAGGACATTGGGTCAACAAGGCCTTTGTCAACAATGCCACAACAAACCAATCATGCCAAGAGATCCTGATACCTGAGGTGAATGAGGCTGACAGAATTCAACTCAGTGAAGGCAAGCTATGGAGTGAACAAGTAGAAGAAGGTTCAGAAGAAGAAGCAGTAATAGATGGCATGGGAAGTGATAAATATTCCACTGATGAGGAAGAAGAACTAAATGTACAAAGTGTCAATGGCAAGGCAAAGCAACAAGGCAAATGGAAGACCCTCAAATCAAGCACAAAGATAAGGATGTTTCAATAACCAACAATCAGATCACAACATTGGAAGTGAGTCTGCCCAACATTCTCACAAAGCCAAAGCTCAAAGGTCCTGCTGTTTAGAATTCTGGAGGAAAGGAAGCTAATAGTCAATCCATAAATAGGCTAATTGAGAACAGAAAGCATATAGGAAAAATGATCAATCCACCTGATGAAGGCAGGATTACACAACACAATGGGGAGGTAGCTCCTGCCTCACATGAGGACATTACCAACAAAGGACAACCGATTCACATAACAAAGACCACAGGACTAATCCAAGCAGACACCAATACACAATTAACAGAATACAGAGGAGCTATTGAAAAAGAAGAACATACAACAGAAACAAGAAGGGATCTTGATGAGGAATCTACCACTCAAAACCTCATCAATGTGGCAAGACAAGCAGATATATCACCAAAGTTTATGGATGCAGGGAAATCAGCCAAAAGGGGCAAGAAAAAGTAGGTCAAGGACAATCAAAGTGCAGTGTCAGGGGTCCAAACCAGGAGGATCCTATCTAAATCCCACACTCAATCATGAATGGAATCATGTGGAATATAAGGTCAGTCCACACTCAGCAAGCTTTTGAGAGACTGATCAATATGCACAGACAACACCACTTTCAATTCATTAGGATCATAGAGCCTAAGCAGAAATTTAAAAAACTAGAGAGGTACAAAAGGAAGATTGGAATGCCTAAGTGCTATGCCAATGTCTCAAACAAGATATAGGTATTTGTGGATGATGATCATGAAGTAGAGATAATAAATGACATGGAACAACAATTAACAATGAAATTGACAAAACATGGAGTCACATTCTTCATTCATTGTCACTTTTGTATATGCAAAATGTGACGCTACTGAAAGAATTGAGCTATGGGATAGTCTGTACAATCTTTCCAGAGACATGTCAATGCCTTGGCTTGTAGGAGGTGACTTCAACGTGATATGGGATGAGGAAGAGAAGTTTGGAGGACTCACAGTATCTCTAAATGAAGTTGAAGACTTTAGACATTGCATCAACACCTGCAATCTCTCTGAACTTAGCTTTAAGGGCAGCATTTACACATGGTGGAATGGGAGAGCAGAGGAAGATTGTATTTTCAAAAGGCTGGACAGACACCTAGCTAACTGTGCACTCCAACAATGGTTGTCACATTTGGAAGTCACCCACTTGCCAAAGATAGGGTCAGATCATTGTCCCATGCTACTAGCCTGTAACCAAAGTACTACACCTACAAAGAAAGCTTTCAGATTCCTCAATTTCTGGATAAAACACCATTCTTTCAAAAATGTGGTAAAGGAACACTGGAAAGCAGAATTTGTAGGGGATCCTTTCCTGTTATTTAATCACAAATTGAAGAAGTTGAAAAGAGCTCTATCAACATGGAGTAAAGCAACATATGGAGATATCTTTCAAAAAATAGCAAGCTTGGAGGAAGTGGTCAAAGTACATGAAGCACAATTTGAACTGCAACCTACTGCACAGAACGGAACAAGGCTGCAAAAGGTTTAGGCTGACTTGATAAGATATTTGACCTTAGAGGAGGAATTCTGGAAGCAAAAATCTGGTATGATATGGTTCACAGATGGAGACAGAAACACAAAGTTCTTTCATGCACAAGTGAATGGAAGAAAGAAGAGATTACAACTGAAGAGAATACATGATAGTCAGGGCACGTGGTTAGAAGAGAATGAAGAAATAGAGGAAGCAGTTAACTATTTCAAAGCCTAGTTCTGTGAGGCAAATATTCCTACAACATTCAGAATCCTGGATCATGTTCCCACATTGGTGGAAAGCATAGACAATGCTCTACTAATGCAGCAACCAATAAAAGAAGAAATCAAACAAGTAGTGTTTGGACTTAATGCAGAAAATGCTGGTGGACCTGATGGTTTCAATGGGAGTTTCTACCAATCATGCTGGGACATAATTGAGAATGACATAGTGGATATAGTGAAAGCAGTCTTTACTGGACATACTCTTCCCAAGAGTATAACACACGCAAACCTGGTGCTACTGCAAAAAAAAGAAGGAGGTACTGACCTTCTCAGATATGAGACCAATCAGTCTCAGCAACTTCAGCAATAAAATTTTCTCTAGAGTGATTCATGACAGAATGGTAAGCATTTTACCAAAGCTAATCTCTGAAGAACAAACTGGTTTTGTAATAAGCAGAAGCACAGTGGAAAATGTCCTGTTAACTCAAGAAATTATAATAGACATTCGTTTGAGAACTAAAGCAGGTCCAAATGTGGTACTCAAATTGGACATGACAAAAGTATATGATAGATTGTCATGGCTCTTCTTGACAAAGGTTCTGAGGAAGATGGGATTTGAGGAGAAATTCATTAGCATGATACATGGGATTGTGGCAAACAACTGGTACTCTGTACTGATCAATGGAGAACCACATGGCTTCCTTAAATCCACAAGGGGAGTCAAGCAAGGTGACCCTCTATCACCTACCCTCTTTATATTGGCAGCAGAGGCTATGTCTAGAGGACTCAATGCTTCACACTCCAATCTGTATTTCTGTGGATTTGGACTGCCTAAATGGAGTCCCAAAATAAACCACTTGGCATATGATGATGATACCATCATCTTTTCCTCATCAGATGCCACTTCACTTCAGCTGATAATGGAAGTGCTGACTAACTATGAAAATGCTTCAGGCCAACTGATAAACAAGAACAAGTCTGCCGTCTATATGCATCATTCCACCTCAACACAGGTAACTGACAAAGTGCAAAGAATCACAGGAATACTGAGGCAAGATTTCCCTTTTACTTACTTGGGATGTCCACTCTTCTACAAGAGGAGGAAGATGGATTACTACCAAGGTCTCATACAAAAGGTGATGGATAAACTGCAAAACTGGAAAGGGAAACTACTCTCCATAGGGGGAAGGGCAGTGCTTATTACACGTGTTACAAAGCATGCCCATATACCTCCTCATTGCAGTAAACCCCCCAACTTGTGTGATCAATAAACTACACAAGATAATTGCACAATTCTTCTGGTGTAACTCTATGGAAAACCCAAGCAGGCACTGGGCATCATGGAGCACTTTATGCTTGCCATGCGAGGAAGGTGGTGCAGGTTTCAGATCTTTACATGATATGTCCACAACATTGTTTTGTAAGCTATGGTGGAACTTTAGAACAAAGCCAAGTCTGTGGAGTGCATTTATGAGCCAAAAGTACTGCAAAAAGCTCAATCCTATAATAGTACCATGGAGAGGTGGTTCTCACATATGGAGGAAAATGACTGACTGCAGAAACATTATAGAACACCAAATCCGTTGGCAACCTAAGATGGGATCTTCTCTATTCTGGTTTGAAAACTAGACTGGACTAGAAGCTTTATACTTTGTCACCCCACCTGATTTTATATGTGATGAAACCATACAAAACATTCAGGATGTGGTGTATGAAGGTTACTGGGATGAGGAGAAGATCAAAGAGATACTGCCAGTTGAACTTGCTGCACACATACTGGAGAACATTAAACCTCCAGCCTCCACTGATGCACTTGATAAACCAATATGGATGCTAGAAACCAGTGGTGACTTCTCTGTTAAATCAGCTTGGGAATATTTGAGAAAGAGGCAGCATCCTCATAATGCTTACAAGAACATTTGGGTGAAAGGACTGCCATTCAAGGTTGCTTTCTTCATGTGGAAATTATGGAGAAGCAGAATACCACTTGATGACTTCTTCAAAAAGGGCTACCACATGGCCTCTAAATGTTGTTTTTGGGCAGAACCACAAGAAGAAACAAGACAGCATCTCTTCTTCACTTCATATGCTGCCAAAAAAGTGTGGAGGTATTTCCTCGGTTATACAGGAATTGACATAGAGGGAATCACATTGCACCAAGCAGTGACCAAATGCTGGACTACAAATGTGGTCAGTCGACTGAAACCAATAATGCAGGCCCTACCTTCAGTGATTGTATGGGAGCTGCCAGAAACAGCTATAGACAGAGATGCAGTCACTATCAGTAGAGTAATCTACCAGATCAATTCTACTCTTCAGCTACTCATCAAATTTAGAAAGCCAGGTATACACAACATCCCACATAAATGGCCAGACATAATCATTGTGATGGAACAATACACCCCCACCCTGAGGTACACAAAGGTACCTTGGGAATTTCCCAATCAAGGGCGGACTAAGGTTAACACAGATGGAGCCTCTAGAGGTAATCCAGGAAGAAGTCCATTGGCTTCATATTGAGAGATGAGAAGGGAGATATCACATATGCATGTAGTAAAGAAATCCAAGAAGGCACAAACACAGAAGCTGAAGCACAAGCAATGGTAGAGGCCTTGAGATTCTGTGTTCACAATGACCACACCCTCATAGACCTTCACACTGATTCAATGATGATATTGAAAAGTATAAAGGGAGAATGGAGAGTGCCATGGTCCATTGATGAAACAGTTTCAAAGATCATAAAATTGATGGCAAGCTACAATATAACAATAACACACACACTCAGAGAAGGCAACAAAGTGGCAGACCATCTGGCCAACTATGCTCTAGACATTGAACCAATGGAATGCTACTGTTTTGATGATTTGGATATACAAAGTAGAAGACTGATCAACAGTGATAAGAGTCAAAGTCCATACCTAAGAATAAGAGTGGCAGGAAACAAGGGGCAGTAACACTGCCAAAGGAAAAGAAACCTGGTGGAAAGCAAAACAGTAGTGGTGAAGAGATTGGAGCAGTGGCTCTACACTAGCTATTCTTCTTTTCTTGCAGGGAACACAGGAACAACTAACCTTACAGATCAATCACATCAACTAATTCATGCAGGCAGGAGAATCTGGAGGTTGCTACTGAAAATGCAGCACCAACAAAGAAAAACTGGAGCACAACTTGCCAACAGTGCCAATAACAACTGCAGTAAAGGCTTGGTACCTCCACACCAATTGCTTCCATATGGTGTTCCATGGAACATCACCACACAAGTCACATACCAAATAAGCAGCCACTCACTAAAGCAGGACATCAGCAAGAAGATAGTGGATGCAGGATTTCACTTAATCAGTGTACTTGTGGGTGCAGGCAGAATGTTATACCAGGGTTGCCACCATAAGCATCATCACAATATCTGTAATGAGGAGAAATTAGAAAAGTGGATCCAATCTAACATGATGTTCTATCTTACAGGAAATGCTGACAAGGGATGCCATCAACACCTGCTCACATCTCTAACCACCAGCACCTTGGAATCAAGCAGCAGTGAAATGCTGATCACTGTGAGGGATCAGATTACTACTGAAGAAGCAATGTGTCATTACATTGCTTCTTTGGTTAGCAGACTAGATCCCAACTACTCCAACCAATCTCAGCAAACACACATACATAATCTCAGCATACCTCTCAACTCTGCAGATAGTTTAGAGGAGGCCAGACCATTGCTGCAATTGCAATGTGTGATAGTAGCATTTCTAATGCTCAATCTATTGCAATTATAGAAATTATCATGGACCCCTCTTGCTAGCATACAACACAGCAACCCGTCAAGCACACAATTAAATAACAGCAGCAGCATAGGAGCAGCAAGATGGACACTTCCTTCACATTGCCTGCAGCAACTACAGTAGCCAGAAGCACACCTAACAGACAACCAACAGAAGCATCACCCTGAAGATTATAGGACCACAAATCACCTAAGTCAGCATGCAAAACAAAGACAACTGCCATATCATCAACAACAAGCAAAATCCCAAAAAAGCAGCAACATAGATATCATGTTCACCACTGAACCCAGCACCCTCTAAAATACTGTAAGCAGCTGGAAATGGTCCAAATTATTGTCGCAGTTGCAAGGTGTGGTATTATCACCCTTGGTACAACAATCATCTTGGACATTCCCTGCCACATCACAATACTGGGAACCTGACTTCACTCAGCAACACCAGCAATCTACAGAGCCAACAGTCATCACAGGAAACTGAAACACCAACAGACTATCATTAGAAGCAGCACAATAACAAGGATATACACAGGCATAAAGCACATCAGCAACAACTTCAAGACATAGAAACTCGGCCAACAAAGCATCAGCAGAGGAAGTACACATACAAGAGCAACAACAATTCAATTCAACCATCATGGATCCCTTCAGCACTCATATTCCATAGACACCCAATCAACACAAAGCAGTACAGGAGCAAGGATAAGCATATACATAACTCAATGCAGCAGCAGCTCCATGCTACAGAAACACAGACTCCAGTTCACAAAACTCCAATTAACTCAAAGCAGCACAGGAACAAGGATTCACATAGACACAAAGCAAAACAGCAGCAGCTTCAAGACATAGCTGCAGAGTTAATAGAATATCAGTAGAAGAAACACTCATCCAGGAACAACAACAATCAGAGCAGATCACTTCAAAACTCACTAACACGATACCTGAGTGTCCAGCCACAAGAACAAGCAGTACCCCCCCCCTAGAGGCAGAAAATCAAACAATCATCAACAGCAGTCTCATCCTATAGCACACACCATATCCAGCTTCAGCAACAACAACTGGAAAATTGCCCAGCAAACAACACAAGCAACACTGATATTCAGAAACAAGATACTTCTTGACAGTTATCTTCAACTTAGCTTTTGTCAAAGCAAATTTGAAGATAGCTCATGCTTTTTTGTCAATCTTTTGTAATATTATAGATAGATGTCAGGAGCACATAGTAGGGAGCAAATTCCCCTTTAACTTAGTAGAAATAAGAATACATGTACTTTTTTGTATAGCTGACTTAGAGAAAACTCAAATTATTTTTGTACAGACGACTGTCTATCATCAAATAGACAACCGTTACATCATCTTAGGTCTAACCTCCTACTACTTTCTAGGTACAATTAGTCATCACTTTAAAATGACTAATAGTACAGGCATTCTATTTTGGGAGGTAAGGTTTATGTCCCCCTCCATTGTTGTACTTTACTTTCAGTAATAAAAATATAAATTCAGTTAAAAAAAAAACAACCTGACTGGCCGTTTTGAGCATTTTTTTTCCGTTTGATGGTTTGAGGGCATGAGTATCTTCGTATGATGTATTATGACTTGTATGTATCATCGGTTTTAGTTTTCGGGTGATTCAAAATTGATTTGGAAGAGTGGTCCTCATTTTAGAAGCTTAAAGTTGGAAGAGTGGACTAAGTTTGATTTTTGTGTGTTTGACTCTAGATCAGAATTTTGATGGTTCCGTTAGGTCCGTATGTTGATTTTGAGAAGGTTTGACCATAATTGGATAAAGTTGGTAATTTGAAGGTTTGGAAGTTCATAGGTTTGAGTTGGAGTTGACTTCAGTGTTATCAGGTTCGAATATTATTTTCGGGAGTTGAAATGGGTCTGTTATGTCATTTGGAACTTGTGTACAAAATTTGAGGTCATTCCGGGTTGATTTGATATGGCTCGGCACGAGTTTCAGAAGTTGAAAGTCCAAAAGTTCATTAAGTTTTATTTGGGGTGTGATTCGTAGTTTTGATGTAATTATGTTTGATTTGAGGCCTCGAGTTGGTCCATGTTATGTTTTTGGACTTATTGGTATGTTCGGACAGGGTCCCAAAGGGCTCGGGTAAATTACGAGAGTGGTTCGGATAATTTTTCCTTTTATGTACGGTTGCTGGTCTTTGCAAGATCTAGTGTGGTCGCACTTGTGGAGTTGGGGCGCAAGTGCAGTGACTGCAGATGCAAGTTTGTTCTCGCAAAAACGAAATGGGTCTGAGTTGGAGAGCATCGCATGCGGGTTTGTTCTCGCAGAAGCGAAATGGGTTTGAGTTGGGGAGCATCGCAGATGCGAGGATTTTCGCCGCATTTGCACTAGCCCAGAAGAGATGGCTGGGGCGCACAAGCAGATTTTTGCGCAGATGCATTTTTCATCGCACTTGCGATACTGTATAAGAGGATGGTTTTTCCCATGTGTGAAGGGTCGACTTTACAGTTGCTTCCGCAGAAGCGGCTCATTGTTCGCAGGTGAGAACATGCTAGGTATAGCTATAATTATATTCGAGAATTGGTACATTTTATCACATTATGGGATTTAGAGCTCGAATTTAGGCGATTTTGGAGACGATTTTCACTACATGTATTGGGCTAAGTATTTTTTACTCTGTTTTGATTATATTCCATGATTACTCTTTGATTTTGGCATTGAACTTGATGATTCGTAAAGAGAAATTGGATTTTTTGTTGTCTCCATAAAGTGAATAATTGGATTTTGAACATCGATTTGGAGTCAAATTTGAGTGGAATTAGTATGGTTGGACTCGTAATTGAATGAGTTGTCGGAATTACTGCGTTTTGTCAGGTTACGAGGTGCGGGCCCGGGTTGGCTTTTTCGTTGACTTTGAGTTTTTGATTAAATATTTGACCTTTATCGCTTGGGTTTGTTCCCTTTGGTATTATTTGATGTTCTTGAGTTGCTTTTGGCTAGTTTCGAGCCGTTCAGAGGTTGATACACACGGGATGACATTTCTAGAATGTTGTTTGGCTTGCTCGGTACTTGTGTTGGCCTAATTGAGGTAAGTATCTTGCCTAATTTTGTGTGGGGGAAACTACCCCTTAGGTTTTGGGTTGATTGTGTTATTTGAATTATGTGAAAAATGTATACACGAGGTGACGAGTGTGTACACGGGCTTATGTGTGGTATTTTGACCATTTTAGACTCTTAGGCTTCTTTCATTCATTTAATTGAAGTTTTCATAACATATTATATCTTTCATTGTTAAATTTACTCTCACATGCTCTTTTTGACGTTGCTAGCACATGTTCTATATTTTATTGTCAAGTTTGCTCTTATATGCTTTATTTCAAGTTGTTACCTCTCTTAGTATCTTGCTACCTCCTTTATTGTTTAATTATTCTTATTTGAAGTTGTTGATACATGATGTCTCTTTGTGTTGTTTATTTCTTATGCACTTAGACGTAGTTGTTATTTCATACTATCTTATTCATCGTCAAGCTTATGCTATACACTTGAGTAATACCTTCATTTTGAGTTATTGAAGTTGAAGTTGTGAAAGTTATTGATACATTGAGGTTGAAGTTGTTGATTATTAAGATATCTTTCCTCGCTGAACATTACTCCTTCATATTGTTATTATTGAGATTTGTGCATATTGTGCTTGAGTCGTGGGCTGTATGTTGTGGTAACATTCATATTGTAGTTTTGGCAATATTCTGGTATTTGGGCACATGTGGTGCGAGTTGATTATTGTGTTGTGATATTGATGCACATGTGGCAGTATAAGGATAGGGGTTAATGTGTGTGTTGCTAGTAAGAGAATTACTTGAATCCACACGGCGACATAAGAGGGGCTAAAGCGTGTGTAGCTATTTCGAAAAAAATATTGGAAAAATAAACGTAAGGCTCACATGGCGGTATAAGGAAGATTGTGATTGTGAATTGAGAAATGTGAATATGAGGCGTGGTACCTCGATATGATTCTTATTGTACATTCTATGTTTGGAAGACTTGTTGACTCGAAAGGTTATTGTTTTTCCTTCAATCATTCATTTGTATTTTGATTGTATTTGGTTATTCGTTGTTATCTTGGTGTTGGAATAATTGTGGCTTCTTGTGTGTGTCATGCATATTACATAATTTGTTGTATTGTTTTAACATGCCAATCTATGCCTCCGTTATTACTTGGTAAATTGATTGTCAATGCGAATTTACTTGCGTGGATTCATTATCTTGTATTCCGTTGAGTTGTTGGTAACATAATTGTTTAAAATATATGAATTATTAACATGCTTTATTTTAAGTGTCTCTTAGGATAGAGCTCGTTATCTCACTCAGTGTTTTATTGTTTTTAATAGTTACCGCATTTTTACTTTAATTGGATTCTCAAATTATACTCATCACCCTATATGATGTTAACTTCACAATTGTTCTCACGTTTCAGTTTAATGAATTCTATACTTAACTCGTTAATTAATTAATGTTTTACTTTGTTTAAATACGATATATTTACTTTATTTCGTTGATTTCTAAACTAAATCCATCTGATACTTTATTTTATATAACTTGTATTTTATTTTACTTTATTTGATATCTAAAATAAACTCATTATCTCATTTGACGTCTTACTTTATTCAAGATTGTTATTATACTTTATTGTGATCATTTTAATTGATATTTGACATGGATACAATGTACATGTTAGCACGTGAGCTTTGCTATGTGAAGGTGATGGTTGTTGTGGGCACGAGGTGCCACGAGTAAGATTTTGAAATTGTGGTTCGTGATTTGTGGTTACGAGGTGTGGTGCTTCAGGGTAATTCTTATTGTAAGTCCATGCGTTGGGAATGATTTGATTAATTGAGTTGTCATTGTTTTTTTTTCTTTCCTTATTTGAGTGCATTCATATCTCATCTGCGTTCTCATTATGTCGCTGCTTTATTTTCCGTCTATTCTTGCTTCCATTTGTGCTTCTATTATTTTCATTGTTAGTTGTAAATCAATAATCTTTTCACTGTTAGTCTTACATTGATGTTCTTTCCATTGTTAGCTTTATGTTATATCTTGCACATGTTTCTATGTCTAGTAGGTATCTTGACCTGGCCTCGTCACTACTCTACCGAGGTTAGGCTTGATACTTATTGGGTACCGTTGTGGTGTACTCATGCTATGCTTCTCCAAATTTTTGTGCAAATTCAGGTACTTCTGATCGTGTTATTGAGAGTCGTATCTGCGCGGCGGGAAACTTCAAGGTATAAATGCTTGATGTTTGGAGGCCTCGGAATCACTTTCGAATATTATTTTACTGATGTTTATCTTCCATTCAGAATAGCATTGTATTTAGAGATTCTAGTGTATTTCAATAGAGCTTATTACTATGTACTACCGGTTCTGGGGATTGTATAACTATTGTTCAGATTTAGTTGCTTATTGATCAGTTAAAGTTTTATAAAGTTGAATTGGTTATCTCTATTAGATCTCTTCATGTATCAGCCTTACCTAGTCTTAGAGACTAGGTGCTATCACGACATCCTAAGGTGGGAATTTGGGGTTGTGACATGGAATCACCAACACATATCCCCAACCTTCTTTGAGGACCCATCTTTATGCATTATGTTGGACCAATTAAATCATATAGCACATCCATATTTCTAGATTAAAATTATTTGTTTCTTGACCCTGAATCAATTGTGATAGGGAGAATTTATCATAACTTGTTGGTTAGATGCATATAAGTGGTGTTGTATACCAAATAATATATCACATACCAAATTTTTTTTTTTGGGAGTTTTGTTCTCACAACCAATGGCTTAGCTATACTTGGAGGCATACAATTTCTGCTAAACCAACTTGGATTTAAACCAGCAATATCAAAATAAATCATTATGTTTATAATTTGGAACCGTGCTCTAATAGTTTGAGCAAGCAACCTTGCAAAAGCCAAATTGCAAGTTGATAACAAACACACATGTGACCATAGATGCATCTATTAAAATCATATAATATGTAACTGCTCCACATGGCAGGTGTATGTATATATATATATATATATATATATCACCTTTTATTCATTCCAGAAATCAAGGGATTCAATCCCAACCTTAGCTGGTATACCATCAGAATAAGAATCACAAGAGAATTCTTGAAGAATCTTCTGTTTCTTCAATATATGCCAATGTGAATTCTTAATCAATTTTTCGCATCATAATTGAATCGGGATGGCCAACCCGGTCATGCCAATTGATATTTGTTTTAGTAGACCTCAAGTTTACTTATGGCATGTGATTCCATCATCATGCTTATACTTGTGTAGTACAAATACAAGAAAAGTTGGGTAACCTTTCATATTTTCACGGTATGATTATAGTAATTTGAAGATATTCAATCTTCCTTTTATTTATAGTCTCAATATGCCAACCACTTTGGCTAATATATTTGAAACTCAAAAAGTTTCTTTTGATACTTACTACAATATCAATGTCATGAACAATTTCATTCATCCAGGTAGTAACAAATTAGTTCTCCAGAGCTCTTAATTAATTTTGTACTTCAAGATCTTTTGCCACATCATCCATATGATGAATGTCTGCTTCGCGGAGAAAATCATACCACAAGAATTGTCATGGTCAAAATCATCATAAGCAAAATCATTTCTTGCTTTAATTTAGCTCTAAATACCTTTTATAATGCATGGAAAAATATTTTTGGCGCATCACATAGTATGCGACCAATGACATATCCATGTAACCACACAGTAATATTCATTATCTTTCTTTCTCTCAAACCACTCTTAGATGTGGGTTGTAGTATTTATTCAACCATGTATATGCACATTCTTATGCATAATTCGTATCACATATATATTTTCACATTCACTTTCAAGAATGAGTTTGCATTTACTATGCATATCACAAGTCACATTTTTAAGGAATGAACCATAATCATCTGAACGTGCCTCGTATCTTCTTTTTATAATTACTATAATGATGATTATTACTATTTTGGTCTTTGGCACACCCACGTTCATTGGTCACTTCATTTAGACTTATTGTGCATTGGTACCACATTTACATCAAGAATGGAGAGCGAATCAAGCACACAAGCTTCATGCTTTTTCATGAAAAATACATTATTTTCTTTAGTCATCATTATATCATCAATATGCTGCATTGGGACCCAATAACTTACCTATATCAAGGCATGTTAAGCCATAAAGAATTGGGACTCGAACCCAACTTTTATGATCATGATGCATCAAGACTCAAACCCGATGTCTTACTCTCATAGTGTGATAGGACTTGAATTCACCGTCTTAGCCTCAACCGATGGCATAATACGCCAAACTGCACTGAGAATCACCCTCGAGCCTTTTGGGCGTACTCTTAATAATGCTCATTGGATCTGATCTCAAGATTTTTCTTCATCACCTCAATAAGTTAATTGGTGCAAGTAAATATGAAATTATAAATCATGCAAATAATGCCTGAAATTACCAATTTATAATGCTGGATGGCATGGTAGTATAAAATGATAAATAACATAGACAAGAGAGAATGGACCTTGTTTCCTCAAATGTGATATATACTTCACTGATTAACCATTCCAGTGGAAGTATTCTTGCAAGGCTTATTAGAAAACAATGGACCCATAGTAGTAACCTCTTAATGTAGGTAAAATAAGTGTTCAACTCAACAAGCAAGATTAAAAGAGGTCCAAGCCATTTTTTTAAACTACATTAACTATATCATATGGGTACTAAATAAATCCATTTATGAAATTTGCGATGTTGTATGGACACAATAAAACTTATATGATCCTCAACTAATGTGTTGAAAAAGTCTTAGTAGTATAGAGTGTATAGGGTAAAATTGGTTTATAATAAATAGTCAAATGATGGCATGACACGTGGAACCGAAGACAGGTAAAAGACGAGCAAAGTAACAACCAGTACCGGGAATATTTGCATTCATAGCCTGCCATTCAATGAGAGAATATTCTTTCACATTACATGGGCGCCCGTTGTAGAGAATATTCGCTTTCATAGCCTGCCATTACATATTCATCAATGACTCTCTTATTGTCATTTAAGCAGGGCTTGATCCTAGGATCTTGTTTCCCTACGTTTAGCTATAAATAGTATGCTCAATAGCCATTGTAAGACGCGAAATTCTTGGCAAAACATATGCTATATTTCATTTTTGCGCTCAATTAGACAACTTTATTTTCTCTCTTACATTGCTTTCATTTTTTCCCTCGAAGACATTGCGCTCGGAGCCATGCTTGTCATCTTCTTCAACTTCAATTGCTAAGTCTCATTTTTAATCTTATTTCTTTTTCATTTTTGGATCGAATCGGTTAGCTTGTCTATAAATCACATAAAAAATTTAACTGTGCCATTTTATAGGTAAATTGTTTGGGGCCAACCGTGGGGCTTAGACAGTTGCGTAATGTCTTTGATCCTTACATTTATTACAAACATGTTTGATTCTTCCTTAGCAAGAAACGAGAAGTGGCAGCTAATGATGTCAACATTACACATAACATTGAGGGAAACAGATATTTCCCTCAACATGATGACTCAATCAGCGACAACCGTAACGAAGGATACGAAGCAACCCCGATTCGTGAAGGGTAATATCCCCGGCATGTGGGAGCCAACTCCCGATGACGCGGAGGAGGAATACGTCGTAGAAATAGTGAAAAAATCTTAAGAGAACAGCAGAAAGCAATCACGAGTCACCTCTCAAGGTAGGATCGGGTAATGTCGGAGGTAAAACAAGCATCGTCAGGTGCTTCCAATAATGCAAATGGAAGGGGACCGGTTCCTGCAAATCAAACAGCTCAAAGAGTCGATAATAACATCTCAAGGGGTGAGGTCAGTTTTGACGGTGCTGGAGGGACCAATAGCGGATCTGGTAATAACAACGAGAATGATCCCTTCAAAACTAAGCTTATGAGGTTTACGAGGGAAGTGGACGAACAAATGGATCAAAATGCGATGGAGTTTCACGCTCGGACGGATCAGACTCAGAGTGCACCACCAAATACTAAAAGGCACATATTCAAAAAAATACACATAATTTCCGTTTAAACCAATCGCAGCACCGGATGATTCCGAAGAGGTTCAAAATGCTGGACACACCAAAATACGATGGGACTCGAATCTGCAGGAGCATATCACAGCCTACACCACGGCTGTGAAAGGAAATGATTTGGCTCAATATGAGATTGAATTGGTCTTATTGAAGATGTTTGATGAAACCCTCACAAAGGGGGATCTGACATTATATTCACTCTTACCCGAGCATTCAATTGACTCTTTTGAAATGCTTGCAGATTCATTCAACTCATGCCAGGGCAAGGAAGGTCCAAGCCTAGAAGGCAGACATATTTAGGATTGGGCAAGGTGAGTCTGAGGTAAGGAGTAGTATAAGAGTGGTTCAGTCATCAATAAGCCTCTTTATTCATTCTATAGGGCGGGGCCGCGGACCAACAATCCAGCAAAAGGGCTGAAAAGATCCTTTATTAAACCTTCCCCTTTTAATAATAAGAAGGTAAGCATCAAAGCCCAGAAAACCTAACCTATACAAAGAGCTCTTTTCAGCCCCTACTCCTAACAAGTGAAAGTTGCTGGCGCCCACCATATCTTGCTTCGGGGCCGATCTCTCGTAATTGCTACAAGAATTCATGATTCGGTTCTAGAAAAAAAAGGATGCTACTATCGGGTGTACCAGACGAGTGGGCTGTGGAGGCGTTCACAAAGGGTTTGAATCCAAAAGGCTCCAACTCCTCCTGAAAGTTGAAGGAAAGCCTGCTCAAATTCCAAGCAACCACATGGGAGAATGTCCATAATAAGTTACGAGTCGAAAATAAGAATAAAAGACTATTAGCTCGAGTTCACGACATCAACCAAGGGACGGGACCGAGACAGAAACCAGGACAAGTTTAAAAGCGACTTCGATGCGGATCAGCGATCTTTGAAACATCATTTCCTGCCATTTGAAAGAATCAAAGGTCGCAGCAACAAGGGGCTTCAGTCCTCGGATAGGTTAGCTCCCGATAGAAGAGCTGAACTTGGCTGGAACAGTAGGTCATTACAAGAAAAAGTGGTGCCAAGGGCCCAGGACTCCACATATTCTAGGTTATCGTATTACAACTTCAACATTTGCTTAGTGGAGCTGTTATCGGCGATGCGGAATATCAATGAAGCACGATTCCCGAAGCCAATCAGATCCTATCTCAACTAGAGGGATCCCAACTTGTTGTGTGAATATCATGGGACTCACGACTATAGAACTGGGGACTACTAGTATCTACTTGAAGAGGTGGCGACATCGTTGAAAAATAGCCATCTCAGGGAATTATTGAGCAACTGAGCCAAGAACAATTACGACTGAAGCCAGGACAATGTAGAGCCTTCGAAGGCAGAAGAAGACTCTCCTCGGCTGACTATCAACATGATTTTCGAAGGGAATGAAATTAATGGTGTAAACTTCTCGGCGTCCAATAAAACAAAGATATCAGTGACTCATAACAAGAGACTCTGGGAAGTCGCAGAAGATGATATCACCTTCACGGAGGAAGACGCCGACGGATTTCTTCTGCCGCATAATGACGCTCTGGTAATCTCTCTTAATGTTTTAGATTTAAAATAGAAGCATGTTTTGGTTGATCTAGGAAGTTCAGCCAACATCATTCAATGGAGAGTGCTAGAGCAAGCAAAGCTGACTGGAAGCATCATTCCAGCGACAAACTCTTAGCTGGATTCAACTTGACAAGTGTGACAATCGAAGAGAGATCTTGCTGCCCACGAACGTCGAAGGGGTAACCAAGACCACCTTATTCGAAGTGGTAGAAGGTGACATGAGCTACAACGTAATCCTCGAAAGGCCATGGATACACGAAATGAAGGCTGTGCTCTCAACTTATCATCAATTGTTGAAATTCCCAACCCCGGAGGGAATCAAGAAGATAAGAGGAGATCAACCGGCAGCAAGGGAAGATGAACGCGGTGACAATTTCCAACAACAAGGGGAAGGAGCCCAGCAAATAGCAATGACAGAAACTGATGCCTTCTCTCTTGCCAAATGAAGATGACAAAAGCAAGGAGTCATCAGAATCCCACCAGGTGCCGAGATACTTTCTGGTACCGGAGGAGACGGATACAACCAAGTCCTCTATTTAAGAACTCGAGCAAGTGGCTTTATTCAAAGAATTCTTGGAAAGGAAGTTTCACTTGGAACAGGCCTCAATCCCGAGCTCAGGTTAGATTTTATAAATTTTCTTAATGCTAAAGCAGATTGCTTTGCATGGTTCCACTCGGATATGACAGGTATCCTATTGGAAGTGGCCGTGCACAAGCTAAATCTGGATCCAAATTACCCACCGATAAGGCAGAAGAAACACCCGATTGTCGAGGTCAGGAACATATTTGTTAAAGAAGAGGTAACCCAATTACTCAATATCGGTTCCATATGGGAGGTACAATGTCCAGAATGGTTAGCCAATATAGTTGTAGTACCAAAAAAGAATAAAAAGTTTAAAATGTGCGTAGATTATAATGACTTAAAGAAGGCGTGTCATAAAGATTCGTTCCCATTTCCAAACATTGATCAAATGATTAATGCTATGGCCGGGCACGAGTTAATGAGTTTACTTGATGCTTACTCCGGGTACAATCAAATCACGATAAACCCGTAGGATCAGGAAAAAACTTCATTCATAACGAACTTTGGCACATATTGTTATAATGTGATGCCATTTGGGCTCAAGAACCCGGAGCCACTTATCAGAGGCTCGTTAACAAAATGTTTGAAAATCATAAAGGCAAAAAAATTGAAGTATACATTGATGACATGTTAGTCATGTCTTTGAACAAGGAAATCACTTGAAATACCTCGAAGAAACCTTCGATATATTGAGGAAGCATAACATGAAACTCAACACGGGAAAATGTGCGTTCGAGCTTGGTTCCAGAAAATTCTTGGGGTTGCTACTCTCTCAAAGAGGGATCGAGCAAATCCCGACAAAGTCAAAGCTATCGAGGAAATTTAGGATCAATTGAAAAATGTAAAGGAGGTACAAAGATTAACCGGAAGATTAGCAGCCTTAAGCAAGTTCATCTCAAGAACTTTGTGAGAAGTGCCATCATTTGTTTTCACTTATGAAGATGAAGAAAAATTTTGAATGGACCCGGAATGTCAGCAGGCCTTGAAAGACCTGAAAAGGTACCTATCAAGCCTATTGAAACCGAGGGAAGGCGAGTAGTTACTAATATATCTAGCAGTCTCGAAAGTAGCAGTTAGTGCCGTTTTAGTCCGAGGGGAAGAAGGTACGTAATTACCTATTTATTATTTTAGTAAAATATTGTCGGAAGCAGAGACTCGCTATCTGCACCTCAAAAAGATGGCCTTATCTCTCGTAGTTGCCTCTCGCAAGCTTAGGGCTTATTTTCAATGCCACCTGATAGCCGTTGTGACAACCTTTCCCTTGAGGAATGTTCTTCACAAGCCTAAGTTGTCAGGCCGTTTGGCTCAATGGGCAGTTGAAATCAGTGAGTTCGACATCGATTACAAGTCTAGGACTATGATCAAGTCATAAGTTTTGGCCGACTTTGTGGCTGATTTTAGTCCCAGATTAATTCCCTTGGCTCATCAGGAGTTTGGACCTTGTTTATGGATGGAACTTCCAATGTAAAAGGGTCCGATCTCGGGGTAGTTCTAGTCTCACCCTCGAGAGAAACCCTGAGGTAGGACAGTAAGACTGTTCCATTAATTAACAATGAAGCCAAGTATGAGGCTTTGGTTGCAGGGCTTGAACTAGCCTAGGTACTTGGCTCCGAGATCATCTAGATCAAATGTGATTCCCAGCTGGTAGTAAACCCTGTATACAAGATATTTGGCACAGAGGAAGAACGCATGCAACAGTATGTGAACAAGGTTCATGCATTGCTGGCACGATTCAAGGAATGGTCAATCATACACATTCTAAGAGAAGAGAATATGGAGACAGATGCATTGGCTAATCTAGGGTCATTTACGGAGATGAAAGGAACTAACTCGGTATTGTCGTTCAACTTCTACATTCGGTATTAGATGTGGATGGTTATTGTGAAGTCAATTCAGCCAAGCTAGTCTGGGACTAGAGGAACGAGTTAGTCAAGTATCTTCGACATGGAAAACTACCCGAAGACCCGAAGGTGTCCTAGGAACTACTCACCAAAGCGGCTCGTTACTGCCTCATGGATAGGCAATTATATAGGAGATCGTACCAAGGCCCGTCGGCCTGATGTCTAGGAGCCTCGGAGACAGACTACTTGATGGATAATCCATGAAGGAATTTGCGGAAACCATTTCGGTGTAGGTTTGTTAGTTCAAAAGCTAGTTAGGGCAGGTTACTATTGGCCTCGAATGGAGCAGGACGTAAAGGAATTCGTTCAGAAGTGCGACAAATGTCAATGCCATGTGCAATTGGTGCATCAACCGACAGAATTCTTGCATTCAATGTTGTCCCCATGGCCATTCATGAACTAGGAAATGGATATAGTCGGTCCTCTACCACCAGGCCCCGTAAGGACTTCTTCTAGCTTTAACTGACTACTTCACTACATGGATTGAAGCAAGTCCTTACCAAAAAATCGGTGAGAGCGAAGTGATCGACTTTATATGAGACCACATAATTTGCCGATTCGGAATACCAAAGGAGATTGTTTGCGACAACGAACCAGAGTTCATATGCTCAAAGGTCACAAAAGTTTTGGAAGATTTGAAAATCAAGGGGATTACATCCTCACAGTACCATCCATGTGCTAATGGACAGGCTGAATCAACCAATAAGGTGATTATCCACAAACTTAAAAAGAAGATAGAAGCTGCTAAAGGAAAATTGCCCGACGAGCTACCGGGTGTACTATGGGCATACTGGACAACGGCGAAATCAAGAATGGGAGAAACACCTTTCCTCTCGTATATGGCACGGAAGCTCTAATACCGGTAGAAGTGGGGGAGCCGACTTTACGGTTTTCCCGAGCAAGCGAAGAAGCAAACAATAAGGCATTGCTGGTGAAGCTGGATTTGCTCGATGAACAAAGAGACTTAGTGTACGTGAGGATGGTGGCCCATAAGCAAAAGATAGAAAGACATTATAATCGGCGGGACAATCTGCGCTACTTCAAAGAAGGAGATTTGGTTATAAGAAAAGTGACTTAGACCACTTGGGAAGTCAACGCCAGGAAGCTGGGTCCAACATGGAAAGGTCCTTACCGGGTTTCAGCTATCACCAGTAAAGGGTGGTATGAGTTGGAAAATCAAGATGGAATCAAATTGCCTAGCAATTGGAACGTGAATCACCTCAAAGGTATTACTGCTGATGGATCCTATCAATACTAAAAGTATGTGCTGCACTCTTTTTACTTCAACCAGTATTTGTCCCAATTAGATTTTTCTGGCAAGGTTTCAAACGAGGCAGCAACGGAAAGCATACTACAAATGGAGCTTTATCAGCAAGGATAAGACCTTTAAATTACAAGGCATTGAAGTCTTCACATAAATGATAAACTGCTAGGGGATGATTAAATAATCTTTGGCTCGATGCAAAATCGCTAATGGGAAGCAAAGCTTGCCATCGAACCAAAGACTATTTAACTATTCACAAGTTGTTTCCACCAACGAAGTAAGACTTCCAGTGTTTCAATTTGCATACTTCACATTCAAACACGGGGGTGGGGGGTGGGGAGCAGATGCAATAATACTGATGCCATGAAAATCGGGGACTGCGAGAACCGGGAATAATAATGTCTCATCGAGACTGGAAATTACATGACCAGCCCCGTAGAAATAAGTTGACAAGTTAGCCACATGTATTGACAATTTCCTTTTTTCTTTTGCAAACAAATGCTTATGTACTTTTAAAGATGGAATAAAATGAAGTCCTTTTATTTTTATCTTGTTTCTTGTCCAAATGATGAGTTGATTTTGTCATTTGAAAGTTATCAAAAACTTCAAATGCTTTTGCCGGAATGAACAAGAGACGTCCTCTTCAAGAGCACCGCAAAAATAAGAGGGTCCTATGTTATGAAACCCTCATAGTAAAGGGTTGATTCTGGAAGAGTTTATGTTTGGAATCAAAAGCTCTCGGATGAAAGTATACCCGAAGCTTTAACTAATTCAACGCAAAGGGAATGTATTTTGCACAACACTTAAGCAAAAATGTTATTTATTTTTTGAAAGCCAAAATTGATGAAAAGTTTGGCACAATTACAAAGTACCAAAAAAAGAAAAAAAAAGGAAAAGAAGAAAGAATCTAAGCATTATCGCCGCCGGAGATCGAAGGGGGAGAGAGATCTGCGTCTCCTCCGGTGGAGGAAGTGAATCAGCTGCCAATTCTCGGACATCATCCTCATCTTCTTCAATCTCCCTTTCGATCCCTGCATACTCAGAACCAGTACTGGAAGAATCAACTGCAGCAGCAGGGAGGCGTTCTCGAGCAGACAACTCTAGTTTTGGGGCTTGGGCAATGCAATCATCTATATTTTCAATGCCCGCTTTGGCCTCTTCCAATGTCTTCCTCCTCATATGATATATTTCATAAGTCTTCTCAAATATTAGGGAATCCTCTTGGTCCCGGAGCTTTTCCTGAAGGTTTTCTATTTCGGCCTAGAGGTCGTCCCTCTCAGATCTCAGGGCACTGAGGCGAGTATCAAGCTCAACATTCGTAGCCGAATGGAGCCGATTTTGGTCCATTGACCTCTTTAACCTCTCCTCCATTCGGGCCCTCTTCTCCTCGGCAGCGTTGGCCTCCTCGGTTTTGGAGCTTATGTTTGCCTTCCAATTATTTATTTGCTCCTCGAAGGCAGACTCATGCTCGCAGTGGCGAGCATGGTGTCGTGGAGCTCGACCCACTTAACCTTAGCCTTTTGAAGTTGCTCGCGCAGTTGAGTGGATTCTTGGTTGTGGGCCATTTTATCTTGCTCACTCTGTTGCAACCGGGCCTCAAGCTCGCCCACTACAACAACTTTTGCCTCCACCACCAGAAGGCGCACGACAAGTTGGTTCCTTTTGGCCAACAGTTGATCTCGCTCGGAAGCGAGTCCTTGCTTATCAAGGATCAATTTCTGCAGGCCTTCGGAAGCAGGAAAGTTGACTTGTAAAAAAACAGTATCGAGGTTAGGATTCCCGTTGCAGTAGGTATAGGGGAAAAACGTTGTAAGAAGATAAGTACGGTACTACTGCCACGTTGTGCATGGCATTATTCAACATGCATTTTCCCGAAAGGAAGTGCATGGCATTATTGAACAAGCATTCTCTCGAAAGGGAGCGTATTTTCTTCCATTATCTTTTTTAAGCTACCGGCTTCAGATAGTTCGAAAGCTCCACCGGCTTGGACAACAGATGGCACTCCTTCAAACCGAAAGAGTAAAACTTCTCCTCCCTCGAGGATCTAGGGAAGGAGGTGAATAATTGTGCCCCAAATTCCCATTGTCGGGAAACCAGGGAGGCGAAACACCAAAGAGATGCAGCTGGTGCTGGTGGCGAAGGTGCAACTTCTATCCAGGGGCGTGAAGTTGTTAGCGTGGAATGATGAGAAGCAGCTGTGACAGGTGCAGGTCTAATTATTGCTTGCTTAGTGGCTGAAGGCAGAAGAGGCCCGGGATCCGAACTCCTTGGACCGGAGACATCGACAAGGGCCGGAAAGCGAGAATCAGCATTATCTACCAGATCTATCTCACCTTAAAGTGTTTAGATCTCTTCTATGGTCAGGATTTGAAGCTCTCCCGGCTGAGCACCCGGTTGTGCTGATGAAGATATTTTTCTCTTTTGAAGGGGAGCCACTTCATCACTGGCTTCCCCGTCCTCTACAACACCACTGTGGCTAGCTCGGTCATTGTTTTCTTAATTTTCTTATTTTGAATCTCAGCAGAGGAAGAACGTCGCCTTTTGGGTTGCTTGTTCTCTGGGTGGGGACTCCGAGAGGAAGCACCTTCACCGGAAGTAGATCCACGGGCGCTGCTTCAAGAAAGGGCACTTTGTAGCACCCTCCTAGCCTCCTCAGGGTCAGTTAAAATGTCGAGTTCGGGGCAGGTGATAGAGCCCTGTGGAAGTCCCTAATCAAGGAAAAAACGGAGTTATCAACTTTTCCGTAAAAGATACCTATGTTCGTGCAAAGATAAAAGGAAGAAGGACTCTGTTTACCATGTGTATTTGAGGGTTTTTGCCTTCCACCGACAGGATTCTGGTACTGTAATTTTTTAAAATCTTCTAAACCTACTGGTCCAGGCCTTATACCCATGGTGGTTCCCATCGGGTCTTTGGAACAATAGAAACAGGAAAATCAGCAACAATGAAAAATAATCTTTTCACAAGGGAAATGAATAAATAGAAAACTTACGAAATCGGTTCCACGACTCAGATAAGGTAGAGTTGTGGCTGGGATGATGTCTCTAGTAGCGATTATGACAAATCACTCCATCCACTCGCGATCATTGTCAATGCCCGCGCTGGTGAGAAGAGCGTGATGGCCACATTTGCTGAAGTTTATTACTCCCCCACAAAAAGTTTTGGGGGAGTGTAGATTCATCATGTGTGCAAGTGTTAGAATTTCCCCGGTCTTCATGCACAGTTGGCGAAGGCAAGCCGCCGTTCTCCATATAGATGGGCCTACTTGTGCTAAGGAGACCTGGTACTGGTGGCAAAACTCCAAAATTACGTGGTCGAGCCCTTCATTCGATCCCAGGGAAAATGGATCCAAGGTAAACGGATACGTATAAACATATGTAAAACCCTCCTTGGTGAAGGTAATCCGCTCTATCATATCCGGAGCGGGGATGTAGAGGTTAGAACAGTTGCAGCCTTCCTTCACAGCATGGATACTAGAAGGGCGAATGGAGGAGGATACCAACTAATACCCTAAATCGGTGAAGACGCAGAAGGGGCCTTCTCTTGGAAGTCGTTATCAGTACTAAGGTGTTTTGGTATGATGGTTTTTACAGTGGGAGGCTCAGAATCGGCATCAGTGTCCTTATTTTTCTTTGGGTCTCCACCGAAGAAAAGGCCAAAGTTTCGAAGGATGTAGTAGAAGAAGCTATTGTAGTAGAGATGCAGTAAAACTTTTTGCTAAGAACGTTGAAGAAGATGGAAAACTTTCTAAGCAAATGCAGAGTAAGTACAGAGAAGAAGAAGAAGAAGGGTTTATGAAAACTAAAATTTTGGAAGTAAAGTAATGAGTAGAAGTGAAGATATAGACGTTAAAAATCGTAGTCATGATTACCTCAAAAATCAGCGAAAATATTTGCTGAATCATGGGGCAACATGTGTTCGGGGTATTAAAAGCGAGAAGACATGCGTCCTTTCAATCGTCAGAAACAGTTCAGGAACTTTTCTGCCAAGAAAGGAATCTTCACCAACTTTCCGGTGACACAAAGATATGTCACTGGAAAGCATGGGGACTATCTGTATAGGGTAAAATTGATTTATAATAAATGATCAACTGATGGCATGACATGTGGAACTGAAAATAGGTAAAAGGCAAGTCAAGTAATAACCAGTACCGGGAACAATAACTACAATCAACATCGGGTAAATCTCGAAGGGAGCTTAGTCAACGGGAGCAGATCGAGTATTTGCCATTGGATAGCATTCAATGAGAGAATATTCTTCACATTAAATGGGCAACCGATGCAGAGAGCATTCGTAGCCTACCATTACATATTCATCAATTACTCTTTTATTGTCATTTAAATAGTGTTTGATCCTAGGCTCTTGTTTCCCTAGGTATAGTTATAAATAGTAGGTATAATGACCATTGTAAGACACGAAATTCTTGGCAAAACATATGCGATATTTCATTTTTGCTCTCAATTAAACAACTTTATTTTCTCTTTGACATTGCTTTCATTTTTGCCCCCGGAGACATTGTGCTCGGAGCCAGGCTTGTCTTCTTCTTCAATTTCAACTGCTAAATCTCATTTTTAATCTTATTTCTTTATCATTTTTAGATCAAATCGATTTGTTTGTCTATAAATTATGTAACAAATTTAACTGTATCATTTTACGGATAAATACATAGAGCATGACAACATATAAATCAAGGGCTGACATATCTCTTTTTTTTTTTAAAAAAAAAAAAAAAAAAACACTCGTAACTGAACAAAGCCATCCCAAATGTATCAGAAAAGCAAATGTAACACTACTTTAGAAACCCATGACAATTCAACCAGAAGCAAATAAAGTCCAAAGAATCATATCCCTGTGTAAGGATTCCATTGCATCAGTTTCTCTAACGTTACTTCATTTTTATTGAATAAAAATAATGACTAATGTTTAAATTAGCAAATAATGGTCATAGAACGTGCTTATTCATTCTAATGACATTAATGTATACTGACCAAATTAAAATAAAATAAGTAGGAATATACTTTTTTCATCTTGATGCATATAAGACTAAATTAATGACACGATAGTGTCATCTGCTTACCACAAAATCTTAATCGAGATGTATTGAAAAGTTTCTTTGGCAAAGCAGCAAAAGCAGTTGTAGCTTCCGTGGAGGGTTTCACTTCCTTTAGGAAGTATTAGAGGAAATAAAATAACAATTCGTGCTTATGACGCATTAAGAAACTTAGCTCAAAACAATAATATAAAATAAGAAATTAGATAAAAGAGTAGAGAGAAAAGAGAGATTGTTCTTATTTCGTTAAGTGTTTCCCAAATGTTTTCAAGTGTATAATACATGATCCTCAATACCTCTATTTATTGGGTTACATAGAAGCTTACAATAAGGTTATTTTAAACATGATATTAAATATTTGAGATCATAGAAGAAGATCATAGGAAGATTATGAAGGTGTGAGAGTTACAACTATAATGGTGAAAAGTAATAGGGATTATCTACATAATGGAGAAGAGTAATGGGAATAATATTTGATTAATGGACATCCATATTTTTTTTTGGTTTCCCACTCGGTGTCCGGTCCCGCATTGGAGCCCGACTATATCTAGATTTGCACCACGTAGGATCCCATCCGGGGAAAAGCGCTCCCTACCAAGGATTTTTTCATACCCAGAACTCGAACCCGAAACTTCTAATTAAGAAAAGAGCAGTTCCATCCACTACACCATATCCTCCTGTGACATCCATATACATATATATTTCATAACAAATTACGATTTTCAAGTTTGTATGAAAAGCAAAGAAGAGTAATTTCAGAAGAATCAGAATATATATGTAATTTTTTAAACAAATGGAGGCACTTACTGAGAACGAAGAAAGAAATATGTGTAATAGACGGGTTTTGTTCCATCAAGTAAATCAACATAATTTATCTATAATTTAAAATAAAATTATTAACACAATTCTGAGGTTTTCACCATTATAACTTAAATCCAGTATCTGAAATAAAGAAAATACTAATGCATTATTTTTTTTTTATAAAAGAAACTAAATATATTTCTTGGAGTAGCTATTGATGATAATTTATGTTAACATCAAGGTTGATATATGGGGACAAGTGTTTTAATTATGTTCATACTTGCCAATAATTCTTTTAATATTGCAAAAGTAATTTGGTTCGCCAAATGATACTGAAATAGGAAAAAGGAGAACTACTTGTTTGGTTTTTTGCTTAATTTTGGATGAATGAAGTACTTGTTGGTGGATGGAGCAGCATTTTATGTACATATTTTGGATAATGATCTTCCATTTTCTGATTAGTTCTTTATGAGCAGTGGCAATTTATAAAAGCAACCAGCACAGAGGGAGAGATTATTCTCCAATATAAATACCGAATGTAAGTTGTAAGTACTTTCTTCTATGATCCAACTGCATATCCATAAATAGGGTCTAACATTTAATTATCCAGTTATTTGATAGCTATAATAATCCATTTTTTCTTGCTATATTAATGAACCAAAGGACATCAACTCAAAAGCCCATAGCTACAAAATAGTTGGAAGATGGTTTTTTCGGGTGAGAGAATTCAATCATATATATCAATATGGGTAAAAGGCAGGAGAACCTACAAAAGTTAACATATTTACCATGCTCTACCATAAAAGAGTTCTATCCATTAAATAATTACAATCCCCTATCAGTCACGACCTAAAATCTAACTAGTCGTGATAGCACCTAACCCAACCCGTTAGATAAGCCAATTAGCAACAATCCAATTCAAATGAAATTTACTGAGAGAAATAATGATAATACATCTGAACTTTTGTACAAAGAATTCTCATAGACTGGTATTACAAATCATGAGCTTCTAAGATTTAGAGTTTACAAAGCTAGTATGAAATAAATACATCATCTGTTTGAAATATACATGAACAGATTAATAATTCTAAAGCCACCAAAAACAAAGGCAGCTATGACTGGGGCACAGATATGTCTTCAATGCCAGCTCTAGCCATACACAACAACATTAGCGTCCAAAGTCTGCACGCAAGGTGCAGAAGTGTAGTATGAGTACAACCGACCTCATGTACTCAATAAATAACAAACCTAACCTTAGGTTGAAAGCAGTGACGAGCTTGGACAACGGTCAGAGTCCAACATCAATAGCCGACAACAACTCATAACAATATAATAAAAGTAGTACAAGAAATAACTCAAAGATATGATGCTCAGCTCGTTCACAGTTACGGAAAATAGACATGATTTTCAAGTATAACAGTCAAACCTAAATCTTTCACCGAGATCACCGAAATATGAGTAAGTCAAAAATCTTTGATTTCTCCCAAAAACTTTCAACAACAGATAAGATGTTTAAATCACAGATAGCATGAGGAAATTACATCTCTATGCCTACATGATGCGCGTGTGAAGTTATGAATGTCACAATACCGTATAGCATGAGGAAATGCTTCTCTATGCCCGTATGTCAAGTATACATGTCAATGCAATGCATCACAGTGATGAAATCATGTACTCACACACTTAGAGTACTCAATCTCACTGTCTCTCACTCCTACTCATCATGCTCAATCCCTCAGCACACCCAGTCACTCAACACTATACGGTGCCTGCTGTGGCGCACAACCCGGTCCACATATAGCCATAAGACCTGTTGCGGCGTGCAACCCGATCCACATATAGCCATAAGACCTGTTGCGGCGTGCAACCCGATCCACATATAGCCATAAGGCCTGTTGCGGCATGCAACTCGATCCACATATAGCTAAAAACTTACTTACCAGCAGTTGAAAAATAGTTTTTCAGCAACCCCAAATTTCTGTCACCTATAAATGTAGCAAACACTTCATTTTTGCAGCAGAGAAGGCTAGTTCAAGCAAAGTTAGCAGGCTCTACCAGCAAAGAAGACTACATCCAGGAGATCGAAAACCTTCTACAACAGCTCAAGGGAAAGTTTCCCGATCAACATTCATCCAGTTCGTCTGAAAAACAATCAGAAGAAGAGGATGACCCTGACTATGACCCAGAATAAGTCAAAATCAGGACGAATTTGTCGTTGACATCAGATATGACACCAGCAAAGAATTTTCTAGAAAGTTACTGTAGCAATGTTGCTATAGATTACTGTGCATTTATCACTGTAGATTACTATGCACTTTTCACTGTAGTAAAATACTGTACACTTTCACTGTAGCACGGTCTATAATTCTATAAATAGTCACCCTCACTCACGGAAGAGGGCATTCAATCCTTCTCCCAAATTTCAGAATTCTCTCAACACATTTCCGCTCTCTAAACCCTCTCAACACTTAAGAGCTCTATACCCTGTAAGCTTTTAAGTTTTAATTTTTTAACATATGTATTTGAATTTCTTATTATCAATAATACTTCTGGTCGGCTCTGTCGCCAGATTTTATGTTTTAATCTTGTGTTAACATACTTGCATTCGGTCGGCTCTGCTGCCTATTTTATTTACCATACATTTGCATATGGTCGGCTTTGCAGCCTGAGTTGCTCATGGCTCGAGAGTCTGTTAATACTCAGTACTGCCTCCAATGTAGGTCATGACTTACCATGTATAATTAGGTGTCTGTGTGATTCAGTATGTTGTCACGTGCCTTTCTTCATGTCTTAACTCTTTCTTTGATTTGTTCTAATGCTTAATTAATTGTTCGTTACTATCCTCAGCTTCCCAAAACTTGGCAAGCATAAGAAAGATGCAGAGGCGGAGCCAGAATTTAAAGATTGTGGGCTGTAAATCGTAATTGTTTTAAGTTGTTGTATTTTAAATTAATAATTTATATAATTTTTTAAAAATTTCTTAAGACAAATACAGGAGTGAACAAAAGCTATTGGGTTCGGCCGAACCCGCATTCCGCACTCTAGCTCCGCCCTTGGAAGAATGTCACTGAGAAGCCTATGATAGCAAAAAGAGTTGCATCTTACTCGTTTGGGCTCCGTATGAGAATTCAACAAAACGAGAATGGACGAAAAAAATCATAAAAGTCGGTATTGATACTACTTTGCTCTTTTTTGGGGAAACTTAGCATGCATGACCAACTTCACTAGATGTTTTCTTAATTATTGGACTGGTGTTCTCTGCTTTCTTCATTAGCGTAATACTCCCTCTTTAATATAGTAAGATTTTGGTTAAATTTACCTTTCCTATAAGTAGAAAAAAAGAAGAAGAGATAACCAGGAATATTATTTTTTGAAATGAAACTGAAAAGAAAAGAAAGAAATAGAAAAAGTTGACACAATTAAGCTTCAATTGTTCAAAAGAAGAATATGTGCATCCGGGGAATATAACCCCGGCTAGTACCATGGGAGGGTACTATGATACTACTACACTACATCCGCTTTCTTTAAAAAGTTATTTCTCCTCGTATAAAGAAGACTTACAGGCATATACCCTTCTTGTAAGGAAGATAGGCAAAACAAGAAGATATGAAATTTTGGAGAGAGGGGGGAGGGGGGGTTGGACTGTTATTTCCTGCTTTCTTCATTAGCGCAACACCTCCTCTTTAATATGGTAAGACTTTGGTTAAATATAACTTTTCTGGAAGTGGAGAAAAAAGCACTGTTCAAAAGAAGAATATGCGTGTCTGGGGAATCGAACCACAGTCAGTATTATGGAAGAGTACTATGATACCACAACAACATATTCCCTTCTTGTAAAAGGTTATTTCTCCTAACACAAAGAAGACTTCACAAGTGTATACCTTTTTGTTTGGGAAGATAGGCAAAATATCACGACCCCAATTTTTCTCCGTAGGATGTCGTGATGGTACCTAGTCTCTAAGACTAGGTAAGCCTAACAAACATGTGAAAATAGCTGAAACAATAATTTAAAAATCCCAAAACCCAACAACTAATATAAGGAAATATCTCCACAGCTCTACGCATATACAATAGGCCAAAATCCGGTATAATACAAGTCACAAGCTCTATGCCAATACCAAAGTCATCCCTATACAACTGTATCTAGTAAAGAAGAAAAAATATAGAAATGGATAGAAGGTGACTCCGAGACCTGCGGACGTGGGCAGGTGTACATTGAAGTCTCCAAATGCGAACTCAGCTCACTGGTGCTGGGACTGATAGGAAGCACCTGGATCTGCAAAAAAAAAAAGATGTGCAGAAGCGTAGCATGAGTACACCACAACGGTACCTTGTAAGTGTCAAGTCTAACCTCGGTAGAGTAGTAACGAGGTCAGATCAAGGCCCTACTGAAAATAATAAGAAACGGGATGAAAGATTTAACAATATAATGACAAGGAAATGAAACAAGTAAGGAGTATACCAAAATTTAGCTACATAGAATAAGGCAAATAATACATCACGGAAGGGAACAAGGATTTGACATGTTAAGGAAACAAAACAACCAAAGACAAGTACATCAAATAGAGAAAGATCAATAAGAGTCACTACCGAGGTACCGCCTCATAGTCTCAAATTACAGTAATAACTCACAATCTTTCTTTATATCACCACAGGAGCCTTTACATTTAGTTTTAAAAATTATTTTTCCGAAATAACATCCTGCGTTTTAGCCCATCTTATCACACCGCATGACTTCTAGTAGTTTCCCTACTAGCCACGCGTATCAAGCCCACCTTACCTCATCACATGCATTTCAACCCCAAAACCTTATACCACCGCATGCGTATCAATATCACAATGTATTACAAATCATACTTCAAGTGTCCAATAACACAACTTGCTAGAGAAACCAAACAATAATAGTATTTTCACAGCAAAGAGCCCATGGCCCAACAATAATGTACACAAGAATCTCAACAATAACAACCGAAAATGGACAACTCAACATAATGGTATTTCTAACACTTTGCCTCTATGTGAATCACGACCTTTATATCTTAATACCAATTTCAACAACCAGATATTCCACAATTCAACAACTTCAAGTAAAGGGTTCAACGAGCAAATAATGAATACGGAATAAAGAAAACAAGAACTTCAATTAAACATGTAAGGCAATTAGCATGTAAGAGAATAAGATAAAGACATGTGAAACTAGACTAGAAATGATGACTATAAGATGTTAAGATAACTCAATTACTGCATGAAATAAATCTACATAGCTAAAATCGGTAATTTTCACATTTAGCCCGTGTACACACTCGTCTACACGGCTTTCACATATCACAATTATCACAATCAATCACAAATCCTAAGGGGTAATTCCCCCACACAAGGTTAGGCAAGTCACTTACCTCAAATCACGCTGAACCAATCCACTAGTAGGCCTTTTCCTCGATTGTCCAACTCTGAACGGCTCAAATCTAGCCAAAATAACTTCATACTATAAATAAAAACTATAGGAAATTAATTCAAATAATGAAATTACAATCTTTGCAAATAATTAAAAAGTCAACTCGGGCCCGAGCCGGGAACCCGACCAAAATTATAAAATCCGACTACCCATTCAATAACGAGTTCAACCATACAAGAATTACTCAAATTCGATCTCAAATCGTCTTTCAAATCTTCAAAATTTACCCTAAGAAGTTTATACCATTTTCCCCCAATTTTCCAACTCAAACCACTAATTAAATGATGAAATTAATAATAGGTTCATGTAAATCAACCAAAACCGAATTAGGATTCCTTACCCCAAAGTTTTCCTAGAAGAACCCTCGAAAAATCGCCTTTCCCACCGAGCTCTCTAATTCCAAAAATGGATTATGAATCAAACCCTCAAATTTCTTATTTCTGCCCAGCGACTTCCGCTTCTCCGGCCTTTTTGTCGCATCTGTGACGCTGCACCTGCAGAAAAACTATCGCAGGTGCGGATTCCACTTAAGCTCAAGGGATTCTGCTTCTGCAGATAAAGTCTCGCACCTGCGAGTGCACTCCTGTGGAAATTCGCCGCTTCTGCGATGACCGACCAAGCTTGCCCCCTTCCACATCTGTGATCACTTCTCCGCACCTGCGATCCCAGCTGGACAGGGCCAGATTCGCTTCGGCGATCAATTGCTCGCTTTTGCGAGTGTGCACCTGCGACCAGTCCCTCTGCAGGTGCAAAGACACTAGAAGCTAGAAACTTCAGCAATTGCATAAGTCCAAAAATTGATCCGAACTCAATCCAAATCACTCCCGGGGCCCCCGGGACCCCATGCGAATATATCAACAAGATTCAAAACACGTAACGGACCTACTCGAGGTCAAAAATCATATCAAACAACATCAATTCTACTAATCGCAACCTAAATTCAAGCCTATGAACTATGAACTTCCGAATTCCGAAACTAATGCCGATTCATACCAAAACAATTCCGATTGACTTCAAATTTTGCACACAAGTCATGAATGACATTACAGACCTATAACAATTTCCGAAATCAGGGTCCGACTCCGATATCATTAAAGTCAACTCCGGTCAAACTTCCCAATCTTCCAACTTTCTAACTTTCGCCAATTCATGCCGAAACGACCTACAGACCTCCAAATCAACGTCTGGATACGCTCCAAGGTCTAAAAAAATCATACGGAGCTATCGGAACCATCAAAACTCCAATCTGGAGTCGTCTACATAAAAGTCAAACTACGGTCAACTCTTACAACTTAAACCTCCAACTTAGGGACTATGTGTCCCATTCCACTCCGGAACTCACCCGAAACCAAAGCCAAACACCCTAGCAAAATCACATAACTATAATACAACATAATGAGGCAACAAATAGGGGATCGGGGCTTAAATACTCAAAACAACCGCCCGAATCATTACACAAAACAAGAAGATATGAGGAAATTTTTTAGGGAAAGGGACATTGTTAGTTTTTATTTATATTAAAAGAATAAAAACCCATACTGTGATGCTTAAACAAACTTTAGGCACACCAAAATAGGAGTAGCAAAACTGATAATGTTAAAGAGTGAATCGTTCAGTGAATTTGAATTATCCAAAGTCGCAAAAATTATAATGGCAGAGATTGCGAACTGCTTGTTAGGAATCTTTTTGAAAAATTGCGCGAACACTTTTAAATTTGTTGGGCCTTCCAACGGGCTTGTAACTTGCATCTACACAATGGGCCTTCCAATGGGCTTGGATGTAGATAACAGGGGTGAAGTACACAATTAACACTCGAAGTAGAAGGTCATAAATTTTTGTTCTTGCTTTTTTCATAGGCAAAACTTTAATATAATAAGTATTGTGGGCATTGATTAACACTTTTAACTTTTGACTCGTAAATTTTATAAAAATCAAAAGATAAAAACCATGCTAAAAAAATATTACATTTCTGCAATTTTTTGGATAGTAGGTTCAGAAAATAGACCAGCACTAAAGTCCGATCTATCATCTCAGCTGCCTTGCTCCCCAAGTGTCAATAGGTTCGAGTAGGAAACCACTTTTTCTGGGTTTTGCAAAGTGGGGTTTTTAGAGTGGAGTGTGGAGCATCCCCAGTTAACTGCTCAAATCTCCTTCCGAATAATCAATTGAACCGAATATTTAATTGGCATATCAACACTCATGAAACGATTTCTGGTACAAACACTTCCCGAATTCCTCAAAATTTTCATATATCTTGATAACACAATAATCGTTTTCTATCTTATTGAGTAAAACTTTTTAACTGTTGTGCAGAAAAAATTATCAAATTGTGGTGACAAATCCTTCATTCATGTATTAGCTTTGGCAGCAGCTGGATCAACAGTAGTTTTTACTGGCAACGGGACCAGTTCAAGTGAGCATTTTAATTAAGATTTTTGCTATACTTCTAACTTTTTCTGGCAATCAAATGTGCCCTAAATTTCTTAGAGGTCCATTTCAGGAACCTCAATTTCGGTTTCAGTACCGCAACCTTTAAAAGATACTTTGACATTGTATTCGACGTATATGAAAGACAAACTTCTTCGTCCTGCTTTTCTTTCCGGGGACCCACCGCAACTTTGTATGTTGTCATAAATTTTTGTTTTCCGAATTATAACTTCTCCTACTTTGTTTCGTTTTTGTTTTTAAATTCAACTGATACCACTTTATTTTAGGTATTTTCCCATTATCTTTTGCTAGAACTGGTTTGGACCCACCTGAGAATGTGAAGAAAGAAGGTAGTGGGGAAGATGGAGATGATGAGAAGAAACATACATGTTGTAATTGTTTCGGACGAGATACTATTGCCAATGCAGTTGCCGCCGTTGGTCCTGCTGTTGTTAATATTTCTGTTTCAAGGGGTATGCTTTTTAACTATATTTGCTTAATTACTCCTCCCTTCCAATTCTATGACTTTCTTTCTGTATTAGTACGTCCTAAGATGTTGACATAATCCACTTTTGTACAACTTTCGCAACTTATAAAAATCTAAGTTTTTAAAGTAATCAAATTTTAGCTTTGATGTAATATTTTCTCGATCAGACTAACTTTTAACCATTTCTTGAATGTTTCTTCTACTATCATTTAGTGTATAATACTGTCATGCGAAATGGGATGGACAGAGTTTTCAATATGGGGACTGCCTGTAATATGCTATAACTTATATTTTTGGTCCTTTTGTAGGCTTTCTTGGATTGAGCGCTGGAAGGAGTATAGGATCAGGAACTATAATAGATGCTGACGGCACTATTTTGACTTGTGCTCATGTGGTCGATTTTCAAGGCTTGAGTATTTCATCAAAAGGAAAGGTCAGTGTGTTGTAAAGTGTTATTGCAAACATTTGCGGGGACAAAGCGTCATTCTTGTCACATTACTGCGATGCCGTTACATTCAATCAATTCTGTCCTATTGTGTTTATGTTAGACATGGTTGCATTATGTTCTTTCTGATTCATGAGAATGAGCTTCTTTCTCTCGTATGTTCATCAAATAGACTTTGATATAGGTTACACCTGTTGCTTTTTGCTCCAAAGTGTGCATGGAACTTTGTATTATTGCTTCATACTTCTTCACATTAAAATGCTTTTACATTCTTATTGCTTATTCTAATCCTGCTTTCTAGGACTAAGAATAGGTGTGCAAGCTGGGGTGTATTTATGGGTATGGATATGGGTTCACGTGAACCCATGCTCATCTCTCTAATTATGTATAACAATGCTATAATTTTTCAGATTACTTGAACGTACATGTGTGCACCCTAGCTCAAAGAGTTCTATGGTGCAATGATTATTGGGTGCACCTTAAAGTGAAGTCGGAGTTTAAAATCTCAATGTTCCTCTAGAATTAGGTTGGGAGTTTCAAATCTTATGTTTATCTTGTTGCTTGTTTTCGTTCTTTTTCTAAAATTGGGTCAACCAATTGGGGATGGTCATGTCTTGTATCCCTTTTGGCGTTTCAATTAAGTACTTTTTTTTTTCTTTCTTTCTTTGTTAGTATATTTTTTTAAAATTCCCAAGTCATACATCCAAATCGGAATCAGAGGATAGAAAGGCAGAATGCTCTCAAGCACCTTTCTCAAGGCTAACGTTTTCTAGTGTTCCTTTTTTTCAACCATTTTTTCAAGGGGAAATTCCGGCGGTACTGGAATTTATTCCTGTCTTCAGTTATTTTCGACAAAGTAATTCTTGTTCAGAACATGGAAGAAGATAATGTATGTTTTAAATCATATGACATCACAAGGAGATGCTCCAAGGCGGAGAAGTGGTTTGATTGGGTTGAACATAGAAGGAATTTAATAAGACAAGTTACTATCAGCATAAATGTTATTAAATGGATAGTTTATGTATTTAATATGGTGTCCAAGGAGCAACAGAAGACAATGAAGAGCAGTGTTGTAAATAGAGCTTGCTACGTCGCTAATAGCGAGTAGCGACGCGAAGCGAGGTTCAGGCGCTTTTTTGGTCTGTTGCGATGCGTTTTTAAAAAGCGCCGACGACGGCGAGGCGACGAGGCGAGGTAGCGACAGAGGAGTCGATTTTTAGAAAAAAGAAAGAAAAACGAAGAGACTTAAATAAAAGTTACGATTTTCTTTGACTTATAGGTACTTTCTTCTTCTTTCTTTCTTCTTTCTTTTCTCTTTCTTTTCTGGCAGTAAGACTCTTTTCTTTCTTCTTTTTTTTTTCGTTTTCTTTTTCCGGTAGTAAGTCTTCTTTGTTCTTCTTCTTTCCGGCAACAACCAATTTCCAGTAGAAATATTCTTTCTTTCCTTTCTTTCACCTCTGTTTTCGCTTCTGCTCTTCTTTTTTCTTCTGTTTCTCTCTTTTGATTTTTTTTCCATTTTAGTGAACTATTAATTGCATATTAACTTCTCTCTATAATTACAATTATAATTAACTAATACTTTCTCTCTTCAATTATAATTAATTTCTCTCGTTAAACAGTACACTAAATATTTGATTTTTATCTATTGAGTTTTTGAATTGATATATTTATTAGTATGTTGTTGTTACTGAGTTTTTAGTTATTTATATATGCAAATTTAATATTTTATTTTTTGTATTAATTGGTGCTTCACATAAAAAAGGCAAGCGCTACGCTTCTCGCTTCTCGCCTAAGTGAAGCGGGCCTTCATCACTTTTTGTGGCCTCACGCTATCCAAAACACTGGTGAAGAGGTGGAACAAGAAAGGTCACTTTGCAGAGTTCTTCTGCACTCTCAAATACAATGAGCATGGTAGATACATCAGCTTTATTGTTATTCTAGGAGAAAGCAAATCTATCATTATTACATCGGAGACTACATATAAGGAAGGGTGGGGACATATAGCCCAAAAGATATCGTCTTTCATTCATGTTCCAGATAAAGAAAAGGCGCTATCTCTCATCACCAACCTTCAAGTGGAGTCTTCTTTCATGGAAGCCTTCAGAAACAACAGATGGACGACAAAAGGGGCAAAAGTTTCGCCGATCAGAAGCAGCAACTCTAGAATATTCATCCCTAGTTGCACGACAGTCTCATACAAAGATCTACTGGGTAGATGCCTTGTCGGCAGATTTCAGGCTTCTGTTCAGGAAACTACGACTTTGAATGATGTCCGGTGATGGGCCTGTAACTCATGGAAATCAGCATGCGGGTCAATGTCTTTGAGATGAACGATCATCAATTTCTGTTTGAACATCCATCAAGAAGATAGCTGAACACGTCTTCTCTGGCGAATGGAGTTAGAGGAAATCGAAGTGGAAGCTTGAATGGTGGAGCCCTACCGCTGGCTGCTGGCCGAATGAAGTTGAAAGAAACTAGGTTTGGATAAGGTTGTTAGGATTACCTATGAATGTATGATCTCAGAAGGTATTCAAATGAATAGGGGATCGTTGTGGGGGATGGATCTAAATAGAGAAGGAGACTACTCTAGGAGGAGACTACTCTGAAAAATTATCTCCATTGGGCACACATTAAAGTAAAGAAGTTCCGAGAGATATCGAGGTGGAAAGGGATGGACTTTTGTACACCATTCCAATCTGGTGTGAAATTCCAGTGATAGTGAAAACCAGAATCTTTCCTGGAGATGAAGATAGGCAAAGACCTTTGGATGATACAAGAAGTCTATCCTATATAGGGGGAGAAGTGACTTATTAGGCGGAGCAGGGGCTAGGTCACATGGGCACATCGAAAGAAGGGGGAAATTTTGAAAGGAAACACGTCGGGTAAGAGGGTCGGGAAAGAAAGTGTTTAATGGTCAAGTAAATGGACTATTAAAGAGTAAGGAGAATCTGGGCCTCACCAATTTGGGCCCAAACCTGAAAAATAACAGTTTAATGGGCACGTGCTTCACTTCAGACACACTGGGTGGACCTGTTAATGAAAGTATTGGGCCGATTCTCAATGGCCCATTCGACAAGGATCTTCTAGTCATCTCCCAGCTTTTGTTCCACAAACTCCAACTCTGGAAGAACCGATATTTATCTTGATAGAACATGAGGCAGAGATAGAGAAGTTTCTTTTTTATATCATGTTTTTGGAGTTCAACTCTTCTTCTCTTTCTACTGACTCTGGTCTAGTTCCAGAAGAAGGTCTGCTCCAGACCCCTCACATAGACATGCAATCGACCCAAGAGATGGACAATGTTGAACTCACTGGAGTAGGGGAATCAAGCCAAAATGATAAAGGGAACAAACAATTGGTCGTGTTTGGGGAATCGACTACAAGCATTGATGAAGAAACCACTCCAATAGAAATTCAAGTTCAAAGGGCAGAATCAGAAGCAATACTATGGATGCATTTGAATGTACTCAAATTAAGCAAACAATTTGGCGTTGATTTTGAAGGGTGTGAATGGGAAGCCATTTCTTTATTTATGAAGATTAATAGCAGAAGGCACAAGAAGAACAAGCTGAAATTTTCTTGCAACCAAATCAAAAGGCCAGAGACAATTGGAAGGTCTCAAATCAGGTATTCAATATAAAGATGGGCATTCTAAGGTTAGGGGGAGAGGCAACCTTAAAGTAGATTAATGAAAATAAATATACATTCGTGGAATGTATGGTGATTGAATGATAGAGAAAAAATGGGAGTTATTAAAACTGTTCCTAATGAATCGATATGTGATGTAGTGGTTCTTCAAGAAACAAAGATAGAAGGAGATATAACTTATATAGCCAGACAGTTATAGGGGAGTAGATGGGGGGATTTTGTTAACCTTGAAGCTATGGTACCAATGGTGGAATTTTTAGCATGTGGGATAAAAGGATACTTCAAGGGGAGGTGATTACTACCGTAAATCAGTGCATCACTTGTAAATTGACTGCTATAGCTAATGGTTTTCATGGTTTATCATTGGGGTCTATGCATCAATATCCAGAATTGAGAGGCAAGACTTATGGTGGGAGCTGGCAGCCTCAAAAGGTCTTTGTAGTGGCCATGGGTGGTTTGTGGTGATTTCAATACAACTAGAGATTCAAATGAAAGGAGCAATAATCACCAGCTTACTAAAACTGTGAAAAAATTCTCTGATTTAATTAATGATCTACAGCTAGTTGATCCTCCACTTTTTGGGGGCTCCTTCACTTGGGACAAGGTAACAACCAGGGGATTGCTTCAAGACTTGATAGGTTTCTTGTTATCATTGAATTAGATAAATTTTTCAGGAATATCAGACAGTCTACTTTGCCAAGAATCACATCTGATACATCTGATCACTGTGCTATCCAGCTTTTTTGTGGTGATTGGGAACAAAGAAAATCATACTTTAAATTTGCCAATTGGTGGTTGGAGGTAGTAGAGATGGTTAAGGAATGGTGGTCATCTTTTATAGTCCAGGGTTATCTAGATTATATTTTAGCAACAAAGACTTTTAAAAGTTAAGCTGAAGAAGTGGAATGCTGCTAACTTTGGGGATCTAGCAAGGAGGAAATAGAGCTTTTGAACCAATTAGCTATTCTTGATGTTTTGAAAGAACAAAGAAACCTCACTGATGATGAATTGATACACAAAACCAACATTGCATTGGACTTTGAGGAAATCCCCTAAATATGAAGAGTCATCATGGAGGCGAAAATCCAGAATTCTATGGTTAAAACAGGGGGATAAGAACACAGTTTTTTAATAAGATGGGCAATGCACAAAGAAGATACAATACCATAGACAACCAGGAAGAAATCATATCTTTTTATAAACAGTTATATTCTGAGTCAGAAGCATGGAGACCTAATTATAACCTTCAGAATCCTGCTTCAATAACAGTGAAGGAACAAAATTGGTTGGAGAGACCTTCTGAGGAACAAGAAGTTCTCAATAGTATAAGGCTTTGTGCTGTAGACAAAGCTCCTGGCCCTGGTGGCTTCTCAATGGGGTTTTTCATTACTTGCTGGGATTTTTCGAAGGATGACATCCTACAAAGCATGGCCAATTTTCACTCTCGGGGAATCTTTGAGAAGAGCCTAATTGCCACTTATATGGCTCTTATACCCAAGAAGAATGGAGCCAAAGAATTGAGAGATTTCAGACCAATTAGTCTGATCGGCAGAGCATCTACAAGATTCAGAAACATCCTCTCTGCCCTCTTGAAGGTAGGGGTAAGGCCGGTGTACATACTACCTTCCCCAGAACCCACTTGTGGGATTACACTGGGTCTGTTGTTGTTGTTGTTGTTGTTGGCAACATCTACAAGATTATCTCCAAGATTTTACCTAGAAGACTCAAAAAGGCAATAGATTAGATTGTGAACAAGCATCAGTTGGTTTTTATCAAAAGAAGACAGATTATTGATGCTGCCTTTATAGCCAATGAGTGTGTCGATGCTAGGCAAAAGGAGAAGAAACTAGGGATCTTGTGCAAATTAGATATTGAAAAGGCATTTGATCATGTAATTGGAGGTATTTGATCAATATTCTGAGAGTTTTGGATTTGGGGATGAATGGCTCTATTGAACCTTTTTTTGCATTAGCATAGTGAAGTTCTCTGTCCTTACTAATCGATCTCTAGGCTTCTTCCCTTCGATGAGGGGTTTAAGACAAAGAGATCCTCTATCCCCTTTCCTTTGCATACTTGCCATGGAAGGGTTAAGCAATATGCTGAGAATTTCCGCTGCTACCGGATGCTTGAAGGGTTTTATAGTCCAGAACAGGAACACCAGTATGGAGATTTCACACCTGTTGTATGCTGATGATGCATTAACTCTTTATGATGCTGAACTCGGTCAGTTAATGCATTTGAGGTTGGTCGTCACAATTTTTAAAAGCATCTCATGTCTTCATGTTATTAATTGGAGAAAGAATTTGCTGGTACCAATTAATGCAGTTCCAGATAGTCCAATTCTAGCAGGGATTTTGGGTTGTAAAGTAGGAATTTTACCACCCAAATATTTGGGATATCACTGGGTTCTAAAAACAAAGCTGCAGAAATATGGGAAGAGGTACTTGATAAATGTGAGAAAAGACTTACCAGAAGGACAACTCAGTACTTATCCCTAGGGGGAAGGAAGGATCATTTTGGTAAGCACTGTCTTGGATTCCCTTCCCACATGCATCATGTCCTTATCGCCTATTCCAGTCAAAGTAAGGAATAGAATTGACCAGCTGAGAATGAACTTCATTTAGGAAGGCAACAGAGAGCCCAAAGGCCTTCATCTTGTTAACTGGAAGGCTCTTATTTCAAGCAAGAGAGTTAGAGGTTTAGGCATTAGAAATCTAAGTCTGCATAGCAAAAGTCTCTTAATGAAATGGCTTTGGAGATACAACACTGGAAAACAAGCTTTATGGAACAGGTTATCAAGTGCAGGTATGAGCAGTCAGGACACTGGAATACCAAACCAGTGAGAACTCCTTATGGAGTTAGCAACAGGAAATACATTAGGAACCTATGGGAGGAGTTTTCAGCAAACATAGGTCTTAAGATAGGGATGGAAGGATAGTCTCATTCTGGAATGATGATTGGCTTGGGCATGGAGCGTTGAAAGACCTCTTTCCTAATCTATTTATCTTTTCAGCTTCACCTAATACCACAATAAAAGAATCTTGGACGCCCCATGGTTGGAACTTAACTTTCAGAAGGTTTATCAGTAACTGGAAACTTACTAGAGTTATTGAAATTCTCAAAATGCTAGAAGGTTGCAGGATTGGATGGGGAAGAAGTCTCTTACATGGACGGAAGCAGTAACTCAAAATTCACAGTCGAGCAGCATACACCTATCTTTCATCTATTGGGCAACCCAACACCCCTAACCTTGGAAAAGGATCTGGAAGATCAGAGTACCATTCAAAGTTATCTGTTTTCATGGTTAGTAGTAAGAAAAGTCTGCCTTACACCGGAAATTCTACAAAGAAGAGGTATTCAGACCAATTCTACATGCTTTCTATGCTTGCAGGATGCTGAAACCAATGAAATCTGTTCCTACATTGCGTTACTAGACAATTTTGGCAGCTCTTTGTAACGCTACCTGGAACTGTTTGGGTGATGCCTAAAGACATTATTGGCCTGATATGCAGCTGGAACGGTATAAAAGGAAGAACTTGACACAAGGTATGATGGAATATTTTTCCAACTTGCTTATGGTGGACAGTTTGAAGGAGAGGAACAAAAGATGTTTTGAAGGCGAGAGCAGCTCAACCCAGACAATCAAGAGTTCATGCATTTCTCTTTTTGAATTTTGGTGTAAAGAACAGTTGGTAGATGATGCAGAATCATTGCTAGACTTTTTTCACTCCGTGTAAGAATTGCAGGGGTTTTCTTCTTGTAATTATTAGATACTAGCCCTATTTTGGGTGCTGATGATAAAAATTGTTACCCTTTCTCAAATAAATTAAATTCCCAAGTCTAATAAATTGAAATTCTTAATTTTCTTTTGTTATCACCTGTTAGATAGTTATGTACATAATATGAATTAGTCCTAGTCCCACATAGAATAGGAGTATGATATGTATTGTATAAATATGGCTCATTGTATTATAATTAAACTGAATATCAATAATAGATTTTTCTCCCGTGCATTCTCACATGGTATCAGAGCAATCGTGAGAGATTTATCACTCTGCATAAATTACAGCGACTCCGGGAGGGAAATTCAGTCAAGCGGAAGTCTTTTTCCGACAAACACAGGTCTGCCGCAAGTAAAAAGCCACTTTTCGTCAGTGTTGTGCAAAAACCAATACCACCACGAAGTAGATCAGCCTCCGACGACCAACCAACAAAAAATCTCCGTCAGAAGACCCTCCACGTGCTGCCACGCGCCGCTGGAAGAAAATTTTCCGGCGAAGATCCGACGTCACGCGCCGGCGCATGGCCACCTTCTGGACATTTTTTGGCGACAACTCTTTAGGACAGATTGTTCCCATTGCAATTCCGAGCCTACCCATCCAATTTAAATCAAATTCCGACAACTTTCATATTTTTCCGACATGAATAGTGATTTTTTCCGACGTGAACAGTAATTTCCAGAAAAATTCTGTTTTTCTTTCCAGCGTAACCACTATAATGGCATTCGTATTAGATGACTTTGACTGACAATCAGTTAGATCCAATGCATTGAATCCAATACATATGGTTTCTTTACCAGATTATATTGAGTTCCTTCAGTACAAAGCATGTAAACAAACATCTTCAGGGATAACTTCCGTTGTTCAAACAGATAGTAGCGTGACTTGTGTCTCCCAATTTTCAAACTCTCAGGCTTGCGTCATTGATTCAGGTGCATTTGATCATATTTCTGATAACAACTCTCTTTTCACTACTATTTCCTGTTCTCAATCTCTCCCTACAGTCACAATGGCCAACGAGTCTCAAACCATGGCAACTAGAATAGGTCGAGCAAGTCCCAACTTCCTTCCTTACCTTAGATTCAATTCTTTATGTTTCCCGGTAGTCCTTTTAGTCTCATAGTCGTTAGTCGCTTACCCAAATCACTTAGATGCTCTTTTTTATTTCTTGATGACCTTGTTTTTATACAGGAATGCAGCACAGGGCGGATGATTGGTACCGGGCGTGAATCAGATGGACTTTATTACCTTATCCTTGCAAAATCACATAGACTCACATCTTGTCTTCCTTCGACAACTTGTCCTGTCACTGATTCACCATATTTATTACATAAACGTTTGGGACATCTCAGTTTGTCAAAACTTCAGAAAATGGTACCTGGTGTATCTCACTTGCCCACTCTAGAGTGTAAGTCATGTCAGCTTGGTAAGCATATCCGCTCCCATTTCCCTCGGCATCTTGATAATCGAGCTGAGTCACCTTTTACTGTAGTCCATTCAGATGTTTGGGGTCCTAGTCGGGTCAGTTCTACCTAGGGATTCCGTTACTTTGTTAGTTTCATTGATGATTATTCCAGGTGCACTTGGATATTTTTGATGAAAAATCGTCTGAGTTGTTTTTTATTTTCCAGACCTTCTACGCTGAAATTCAAAATCAACTTGGGGTTTCTATTCGCACATTTCGTAGTGATAATGCGTTAGAGTATTTGTCTTCCCCGTTTCAACAGTTTATAAACTCTTATGGGATTATTCATCAAACATCTTGTTCGTACTTATCCCAACAAAATGGGATAGCTGAAAGAAAGAATAGACATCTTATTGAAACTGCTTGTACCTTACTCATACAATCTCATGTTCCGTTGCGTTTTCTGGGGGATGCATTTCTTACATCTTGCTATCTTATTAATCGTATGCCATCTTCAGCTATCCAGAATCAAGTTCCATTCTCTGTCTTGTTTCCCCATTTACCATTGTTCTCTTTTCCACCCAGTGTCTTTGGGAGCACGTGCTTTATTCATAACCTTACTCCAAGAAAAGATAAGTTAGCTCCTTTACTCCTAAGTGCGTATTTTTGGGTTACTCGAGAGCGCAAAAGGGATATCGATGTTATTATCCTGACCTCAGACGGTACCTTATGTCTGCTGATGTTACCTTCTTTGAAACCCAACCATACTTCACAGGTCCAGGTAATCACTTAGATATTTCTGAGGTGCTACCAGTTCCATCTTTTGGAGATTAAGTCACTATCTCCAATTCATCTTCATCTACAGCTCCAACTCCAGCTCCAGCACCTATAGCTCCAGCTTCACCAGCTACAGCTCCAGCTCCACCATCTATAGCTCCAGTTCCACCGCCTAGTCCAGTTCAACCTTTTATAGCTCCACCACTCCTGACTTATCATCGTCGTCCGCGCCCAGCATCAGGCCTAGCTGATTCACGTCCTGCACCTGACCCTGCTAATACTGCGGATGTGTCTCCTCTCCGATTGCACTCCGGAAAGGTATACGGTCCACACTTAATCCTAATCCTCATTATGCCGGTTTAAGTTACCATCGTCTGCCATCACCCCATTGTGCATTTGTATCATCTTTGTCCTCTGTTTCTATCCCTAGTCTACAGGTGAAGCACTATCTCATCCAGGGTGGCGACAGGCTATGATTGACGAGATGTCTGCTTTACATACAAGTGGTACTTGGGAGCTTGTTCCTCTTCCTTCGGGTAAATCGACTGTTGGTTGTCATTGGGTGTATGCAGTCAAAGTTGGTCTAGATGGCCAGGTTGATCGACTTAAGGCTCGTCTTGTTGCCAAAGGGTATACTAAGATATTTGGGCTCGATTATAGTGATACTTTCTCTCTCGTGGTTAAAATAGCATCAGTTTGCCTTTTTCTATCCATGGCTGCTGTTCGCCATCGGCCTCTCTATCAGTTGGACATTAAGAATGCTTTTTTTTCACGGTGACTATGAGGATGAGGTTTATATGGAGCAACCACCTGGCTTTGTTGCTCAGAGGGAGTCTAGTAGCCTTGTATGTCGGCTGCGTCGGTCCCTCTATGGTCTAAAGTAGTCTCATCGAGCCTAGCTTAGTAAGTTCAGCACAGTTATTCAGGAGTTTGGCATGACTCGTAGTGAAGCTGATCACTCTGTGTTTTATCGGCATTCTGCTTCAAATCTCAATATTTATCTGGTGGTTTATGTTGATGATATTGTTATTACCGGCAATAATCAGAATGATATTACTAAGTTGAAGCAACATCTCTTTCAGCACTTTCAGACTAAGGATCTAGGCAGATTAAAGTATTTTCTAGTTATTGAGGTCGCTCAGTCTAGCTCAGGTATTGTTATCTCACAAAGGAAGTATGCCTTAGACATTCTTGAGGAGACAGGAATGACATGCTGTAGACCTGTTGACATTCTTATGGATCCGAATTCTAAACTTCTACCAGGACAGGGGGAGCCGCCTAGCGATCCCGCAAGATATAGGCGATTGGTTGGTTAATTAAATTATCTCATAGTGACTAGACCTGACATTTCCTTTCCAATGAGTGTGGTAAGTCAGTTCCTGAATTCTCTTTGTGATAGTCATTGGGATGCAGTTGTCCGTATTCTTCGATATATAAAATCAGCTCCAGGCAAAGGATTATTGTTTGAAGATCGAGGTCATGAGCAAATTGTTGGGTATTCAGATGTTGACTGGGCAGGATCACCTTCTGATAGGCGTTCTACGTATGGATATTGTGTTTTAATATGAGGTAATTTGGTGTCTTGGAAGAGCAAGAAACAGAATGTGGTTGCTCGGTCTAGTGCAGAAGCAAAATATCGAGCAATGGCTGTGGCAACATGTGAGCTAGTTTGGATCAAACATTTGCTTAATGAGTTGAAATTTGATGAGGTCAGCAAGATGGAACTTGTGTGTGATAACCAAGCTGCCTTTCATAGTGCATCAAATTTGGTGTTCCATGAGAAAACTGAACACATTGAGATTGATTGTCACTTCGTTAGAGAAAAGAAACTCTCAGGACATGTTGCTACAAAATTTGTGAAGTCGAATGATCAGCTTGCAAATATTTTCACCCAGTCCCTTACTGGTCCTCGTATTAGTTATATATGTAACAAGTTCGGTACATATGATTTGTATGCACCGGCTTGAGGGGGAGTGTTAGATAGTTATGTACATAATATAATATGAATTAGTCCTAGTCCCATTGCATTGTATGATATGTATTGTAAAAATAAGGGTCATTGTATTATAATTAAACAGAATACCAATAATAGATTTTTCTCCCGTGCATTCTCACATCACTGTTAAATTTTGTATAATTTAACTGAATGTCTTATCAAAATTTTCGATAGTGGAGGATGTAGCACATAGGCAATGGGTTCACTTGATCCTAACAATTTCGGTACAAATTATAGATATATACATATGTGGAAAATCACTAAAATTGCCCCCAAAAAGATTACTTTTAAACCTATAATTTTGGAAGTATAATGAATTCATGGTAAGAATGCAAAGGTTGTATGCGTCAAATGTAAATCCTGAATCTACTTCTTCGTAATAGTGTGCCCATGTTCTTGAAATCCTGGATACACCGTTGTATGCAAGTGGATCTCGGTTTGTGTTTCTTTCCTCTGTTTTTATTTTTTGGTTGTAATTAGTGTATTTGATCTTCTGTCTTGGACCTTGAAATCCGAAGGATGATCCTCTTCTTTTTTCTTTTGGAGTGGTATGCATGGGTCATTATGTTAAAGTAGCTTGTCCATATATATCTATCTATCATCTGTATTCTTTCGCTGTTGTCCTTATTTCAATTGTGTGTAAGTCAATTTTGAAAACCTTTTTTGTAGGTTGATGTGACTTTGCAAGATGGCCGTGTATTTGAGGGTACTGTGGTCAATGCCGATCTACATTCTGATATTGCAATTGTAAAGATAAAATCCAAAACTCCACTTCCAACTGCCAAGCTTGGCACTTCAAATATGCTTCGCCCTGGGGATTGGGTGGTGGCTATGGGTTGCCCCCTCTCCCTTCAAAATACAATTACAGCAGGCATCGTGAGGTAATATGAGCAGAAAGCAACATGGAAGTTTCTTCTGTTTCTTTTAGTAGTGGTGCAAAATTATTTGTTTCATGAAGTCTTGGTCAAAGATAAGTTTGTAAGGGCATGCAGAATAACATGAACCAGAGAAATGTCCACTGCTGTTAGACCTAATTATCTCTACTCTGAGTAGATGTTGCATAAACGATTAATCTTTATTGATCCCAATTTTTACTTTCCCTGTTCCATGTAGCTGTGTTGATCGTAAAAGTAGTGATCTTGGACTTGGGGGCATGCGGCGAGAGTATTTACAGACTGATTGTGCTATTAATGCCGTAAGTTACTCATAGTTCATGTATTATTTGCTTATTTCTAATATTCCTTGCTCTTTAGATTTCTTGATTTTGGAGGTGGGTGGGGGGTTTCGGTAATTGGTGGCAAATCAGATCTTAATTTTTCCATGAGAAGCACATCACATGATGAGCTTTCAAGACTTTACTAGTTGAGAGAGTAAATGAATAATGCCGGTAATGAAGTGTAATTTTCGCCGTCAGCAAGTGTAGGATTAGAGTCCTATTCTTTCTTTAATCTAAGCTTATCAACACCTGCAGGCTCAATGCATTAGAGTACATAATGTTCTTTAAGGATATTGGCTGTCAATGGAATTTGTGCAGCTTGAATATTTTTCCTTTCCTTTTTACAGCAAGAAGCTTCAGTAAAGGATTGTGGCCTTAGTCATCCCACCTCAACAACCAACCTCCTCATCAGGTTTAGCATTTGAGATTACTCATCATCTATTTAGTCCTCTTCCCTACAAATAATAGATTTTAGTTTTTGTAGTTCCATATGAAGTGCAGGTTTTTGAGGGATATACAACTGCATAATGCTAATCAGATGCATAACATAGATTACTTTTCTTTGATCTATTTCTCGTTGAACCTTAGCACCCTGTGGTGTTGATTGTCCCCCGTTACGTGGATTTAGAGCTTCTTAGAAAGAATACTTCTGGGAATTTAATGTCCTATTTGCAGAAGACAATCCCCAGTTGAAAGTTAGATACTAAGAAAACTTTAGCTGTAGTGCTTCCTTAGGATCAGTCATGTCATCCAAAAGCGATACATGCTGAAACTATATCTCATTAAATCTGAACAGAAGTCTGGTCCAGTTATGTCTTAAGATTCCAAGAAGATTTTTTTTGGTTTCCCACCCGGTGTCCGGTATCCATATTGGGGACCGACTAAATCCGGATTCGCGCCAGGAAGCCCCACATTGGGGGGTAAAGCGCTCCCTAACGAAGGCGACTCCATACCCAGGAACTCGAATCCGAGACCTCTGGTTAAGGATGAAGGAGTACTTACCACTCCACCACAACCCTTGTTGGTAAGATTCCAAGAAGTCTCATTTCTTTCACATGATTGTGTATGATTAATTCAGGCAATTGTGCAACTTTGCCAAATGTGTATTGCCGAGGAAAACATTTGGGTATGCAGTACTTTTCATAATCAGGTGGAATGATATTTTCTGAAATTAGCACTGCCATTTCATTTTATATGATAGTGTTTGATATGGAGTTTAAGATGTTACTTTGACTTTTATATTATAGTTACTGAAAAAAATTTAAGGGGATAGTTGATTAGTTTAGCAGAGAACATTACATCAAAATTCTAAATTATTAGTGGAATAGTGTCAAACGTTTTGGAACGTCCCCAAATTAGAAAGAGTATCATCTAGATTGGAACCAAGGAGTATAATATAGCTGTCCCAGTTAATATTATCTAACCGTGAATTTAAGAATGCGGATAACATGGATTTATATTAAGTAGTTTACTAAATAATTCAAATTCTAATGTTCTTATAAATCAAATTTTTTAGATATACACCAAGATGATGTTCAATAAAAGAAAGTTATACTACAAGATTGCATTGATCATCCAAAACTCCTGCCAACTATCTACACAAAAATGGATGTCATATTTACGTCTAAAGGAAATGAAACAAGGGTTCTTTTAACTTTTATTACAGAATTCTCAAGTCGTTCAAAAGTTCTTCTATTCCTCTCTTTTATATTAGCTAAACAATACATAAAGGAATGCTGTTCCATATCTTTCTTCATGTAGCATCTAATTTTTTATCCTGCAGCTTATGCATGTCTCTTCTGAATACTGCAAACTTACTATCTGTATAATTAAAAATCAGTGGCTTAAAGTATGCAGTGACATACAGTTTATTCATAAATATTTAGTCTTTAAGCCTAAATATTTATTTACGCCTACTAAGATAAAGGTGCAATAGTACGGGAAAGAGACAATAAACAAATGCTCCCTCTATCCAAAATACAACATATTATAATCCCTTTTGGATAATCTATATATTTCTATTTTTCAAAAAAAGACTTTTGTTCTTGCGCTTTTGCATATTTTTTAAAACTCAAGCTGCCTCATAGGTAAATGTAAACCTTTTATGTAAAAAAAAGGACAGCCCAGTGCACTAAGCTCCCACTATGCACAGGGTCCGGGGAAGGGCCGGACCACAAGGGTTTATGTAAATCATTTATGTACTAAGAAAAATTCCATTCTTCAAGAAATTATTTTATACCCACTTATGTTGTCGCTCACATTTGAATATGATATACTTCCGATCTTGCTTTAACAGCCATGGGCTATAACTAAGAAGCCTGATTTGGGTTTCGGGACTAGAAGTAATTTTCTGGAATCTGCCAGTAAACATGTGGTCCCGAAAATTGCTGCTGTGAAGGTTCCCTTGAATCAATAACTGTTGGTACTGAAAATTGCTGCTGTGAAGGTTCCCTTGAATCAATAACTGTTGGTAAATTGCTAATTATGCCAATTGTATACATTCTTTTTTCTGGGTGACCAAATAATTGGGACTAAACTTTAGTTGTTATTGTAGCACTCAGATCGTTTATTTTTGTCCAGTGTTTGTCAGATGCCTATTTAGTCTAGTTAGAGACTTGTATTGGATAAGTGGGAGATTTTAATAATCTTAATTGAAAAACACCCCCAATATATATATTGGAACGAGGGATTCGAAGGGAGTCAAATGATTATAGAGGATTCATATATTCGTCGAACTAGTTCAGGAGTGAGATGTACTTGTTAATTGCTTGATACCTTTTGAGGCTCAGAGGCGATGGGTCGTCCTCTCCCTTTAGAGTTGAATATGGGAAGGAGAAAATTGATATTAAATGAACCTAATTTACTTCATCGGGAAAAAAAACACTGGTGACGTGAGAGCTTTGAGCCATTGGATTTTATACCTGCTTAAGGGGCAGGCAAAGGAGATATTATCGTTTTCTTATTTTTATAAATAAAGAGAGGCGTAGGAGCAATATATCAGGAGGGAGCAAGACCAATCGATTGTTGAGGAGTGTGTGTGGAATGGCATCATAAGTCATTTTGTCCAGTAATGTCAGAATTTCTTATTGCCTTCTAATTGCTAATATTCATGCATAATGCAATCCTGTGTTATTGCACCCTATATTTTCATGTAAAAGTACATCGTAAGCAAACTAATGTAAGACCAAAAAATGAGATCATGCTACCTCGGAGGTTATAAATATTGAAGATCATGATCAACAAGTCAAAAAGGGTTGGAAGGTTCTGAAGCTAAGGAATTGAAGAAAATAATGTTTCGTCGAAAGTCGACAAGTTGAGAATGTTATAACCCGTACTTTTGGGGAGAGACTAGGGTTCTTAACATGATAAGAGGTTTATGTTATAATTTATTTTAGTCTTATGATAGTCATGTGTTATGTTTTGAGGTCAAGCGAGTTGTGGAACAAAAGTCGATGAAAGTCATCACAAGTTACATTCATAAGTTTTACTGAAATTTTGGTTAAATGTAACTACGATTTTCTCCCAATATACTTAGAGTTACGGGGTGTTCCACCCATCAAATTAAAGATCTATGAGTCTATTTTCTAATGCATTAAATCGTTTGTCAATACAACATCGGAGTAGAGAGATATATGCGTTTTTGCGAGACTGCGCAGACTGCTAGGTGACAAGTAGGTGTGTCACCTACTTGCTTAAATGAGAGGATTATATACATCCGAAAATGGACCAGTTCGTGTCGTCCAAAAAGACCTTTTAAAGGCCTATTTCCTTAATATATTACATTGATAATATGGCATAATAACCAGACCTAAACCCCTGCAAAAATCCTCCCAAAAAATTACACAAACCCTAATTGAATTTCTCTCCTTTTTAAGTTTTAGTTGGAGGAAAAACCTAGAGTTTGAAGAACCAAGATAGGAGCTGAGTTATTCAACAAATAAGATAAGTTTACTGCCCTCTTTCATCCATTTTTTCTGCTGGAGATGTATGGAAAGTCGTTCTATAATTGTAAGTACTCACGAGACGGTGATCTAAAGCCGTGAGTTCGAGTTATTCACTTGTAGCGGACTGCTTTGTGGACTGTTTCGTGTTGCTGTTGGACTGTGTGTTTTGCTACTGTTTTATGGAGTTTTGAAGGAGAAAGGGTGTGGAGAAACACCACATAAATGCAGGGTGGTGGGCTAGTCGTTCGTCGTAACATTTTCGGGCTGTTTGACACTACTACGGTGGTCGTTTTGTGTGTGAAGAGATTAGGGGGGCATCTTGGGCTGTTTTATAGTATTTTGTGGTGTATATAAGGTTGGAAAATAATGTACATATGTTGTTATTGTTGTGTTCTTGTGTTGTTGGTGATATCTTGAATTTGGAGGGAGTAAGGATGAGAGGGGAGATGCTGCCCATTTTAATACAAAATAAGTTTGTCGTTCGTTGTGCGATAATTGTACCTTTCGTAACTTAATGATAGTATTATTATCGTTGTTGTCGATTGAGGTGCGAAGAGGCGAGTTCAACTTGGTGATGGGAAAGATTGTGATAGGGTATATTAAGGTTAAACCTTTCCTTCATTTTGGCATGATCCCATAACTACATGAGTTTGATAACGAGGCATAAAGAGAAGTTCGTATTCTTGAACTTATGTACATTATCCTAGTCTCATAAGTTACAGTATTCTCCCTTATCGGGACGTCATATTCAGTTAAATATTGTATTCTTCCAAAAGAGCAGAAGGTCTATATATATACAGTATTATAGTATTTTTACCACCATCGAGCTACAATCGATGGGCTGGCCCCTATTGGGCAACCTCTGATAAGATGGTAAGTTATTTACCGAGCTTACTGTGGCCGAGCGCCTATGAGCGAGCCCAGAATGGTCGAGATACAGAGCCTAGTAAGGCCAAGCGCCTATGAGCGAGCCTACTACGACAGAGCAGTAACATGTTCCGAGCCTTATAGGGTCGGACAACTATTTTACTTACTATATTGAGAAAGTTGAGTCAGTACCAGGAGGTAAGTATATCTTCAGATCATCTTTAACTCCCAGTTACTTTCAATTATTATATTATCAATTTAGTTTCAGCTTTCAGTTATTCTATTGCCTTATATACTCGGTACATTATTTCGTACTGGCGTCCCATTCCCGGGGATGCTGCATTTCGTGCATGCAGGTTCGGATAGACAGCCTGGTAGACCTCCTCTGTAGGTGCTGTCCGTGATCAACTTGATCGGTAAGCTCCACGTCCTTCGGAGTTGCCGAGTCTAGGGTTTTGAGTACATATTGTGTATATATGTATATATATTATGGGTAGGTCGGGGCCCTGTTCCGACCACAGTACATCCATCAGTAGAGGCTTGTAGACATATCCTGTCAGTTAGTGCAGTATGTTGGGCTTGTGGGCCTTGGATATATATTTTTGTTGGTTTGTCAGCTGTAGTAGTCATGAAGGCCTTGTCGCCCCAGCTTTATATTGATGTTCAGTCAGAGCTAGTTTCCGTTCAGTTTTATACTTTGTTCCACAAATTGTCTTGCAATGTGGCCCTATGACCAATGTATGACATTGTATGTTCAGAGTCCCTTAGTCGCAAGTTGGTACGCTAGGTTAAGTGAGGCACCGGATGCCGGTCTCGCCCCCAGGTTCGAGGCATGACATGTATGTAAGTCGAACAGCCGTTTGACAGATCGAAACGGTGGAAAAATGTTCTAATTGTGTTGACGTTTGCATGGATCTATGAAATCCTTTTTTTTTTTTTTGTTTTGGTAATGAGATCCTGAGAAGCATGTCTTGCTTTATTATCGCTTCCAGATTGACTGGATTATGATAAGATAGATTTTTTTCTTCTTTTCAGCTTCAGTTTTCAAAATATGAAACTACCTATTTTGTTTTGACATAGATAATTTTTTTTCTTTTCAGCTTCAGTTTTCAAAATATGACACTACCTATTTTGTTTTGACATATAGCATAACTTTTAGTCTTTCCCCAATGTAGGGAAATTCTGGAGGACCTCTTGTAAATGTTGACGGAGAAGTAATTGGAGTTAATATCATGAAAGTATTGGCAGCTGATGGTTTGGGCTTTGCTGTACCAATTGATTCTGTTACCAAGATTATAGACCACTTCAAGAAAAGGGGGTATGATATCAAAACACTATAGTTGTTGTCAGGTGCTAAATTATCAGCATTTTGTGTAGGCTTGATTTTAACCTCTCCTTCCCCCTCTCCCCGATTCACTCGCACTAACAGGAAAAATCAAAAGATATGAATACTGAATATACTGAAAGATTCAAATGCAGACATAGAGCCACAGAGGCTCTGTCACTGTGTTGAATGGATATTTGGAGATTTCATGAGCATTTCTACCATAATTTTACTGACATCTCTTTTTTTTTTTAAAAAAAAAAAAAAAATCTCTGTTGGCTTTCAAGGACACTTTTCCTCTCTTGTCTCACAAACTTATACTAATTGATAAGAACCAAGAAGTTTCCATGTAATCATTCTTCTTGCATGGGCATTTAGGAGTTACTCCTTCCTTTTCTGAGGTATTTGAGACTCTTTTTTGATTGACTTTGAGACTTTTCTTTAAAAAAATTTAGTAATGGAATATGATCTTACACAGGAGAGTTATTCGACCTTGGTTGGGTTTGAAAATGTTCGATCTAAATGATATGGTTGTTGCACAGCTTCAGGAAAGAGATCCATCTTTTCCAAAAGTTAACAAGGGAGTTCTTGTATCAATGGTATGTCATCTTGTGTTTTTCCTCTTTCCTTATTTATAGATTGTTCTTTTATCTGGTGAAGGAGTGGTGGTAGGCTCTCTTTTCCAGACCTTAGGGGCAGATATTATGTGCACTACAGCTGCGCAGAAACGACTATGGTACTTGTTTTTTTTTTTTTTTTTTTTTTTTTTTTTTTTTTTTTTTT
>MCJB01004002.1:135123-172987 GCA_002018475.1 Nicotiana obtusifolia
TTTTTTTTTTTTTTTTTTTTTTTTTTTTTTTTTTGATGAAGTAAGACAACTCTGGTACTGAATTCTAGATTGTAGCAGATTTTTATTTTTCTGAAAAACGGGTAAGAAATGAAATATTTCATGTCATGGTTAACAAGAACATCTTTACCATCTGAACTTGTTTCATTGGCTGTAAAAAGCTTTCTCCTTGTTTATCATTGATTTGTGGCATTTGCCAGGGAAATTCAGATTTACACGTGTGGCAGCTCAAACATGAGCGTTCAGCTTTTCTTTAGTTTGGCTCATTCTATTTTTTGATCAAACCTAGAATCAGCTTCCTGCCTGGAACTTCCCTATTATGTCTATGAATGCTGCTACACAGATGGATGTTAGGCTGGTGTTTAACTATCACCAGCTTTGTCACCACTATTTTTTATTGTTGATGATCAATGATATTGGGCATTTGCACTATTCCAATGACAATAAATTTCATTGTCTTGTTTTTCCTCATATACTAGTACATCTCTGAATAGATCTCCGTGTTATAAATTTGAAGGAGCACTGGCGTGAGGTACGTGTCTTTGCCATTTGTTTGTGAATGGGGTTTGAACTGTGACATTAAACTTCAAGTTAATTTATTTCATGGATTCTTAGGCACTACTGCTGCATCATGAATCTTTAGTTTTTAGATCTTCACCCTTTTGATGTTTTGGTGTTACCATGAGACCTGCCAATCATTTTCGCTGTCATTTTATTGTATAGGGTGGATGTTAATGTAGTAAAGTAGCGAACATACATGTTGGTCTTTTTCTGGTTATGTACATAACTTATTGGCTCTCTTTGGACCTTTACATGTTTGTCTGTTGAATATGTTTTTGAGCCAGTGGATCATTTATTTTCGCAGGTGACTCCAGGGTCCCCTGCTGATCGTGCTGGATTTCACCCTAGTGACGTGGTTGTTGAATTTGATGGAAAGCCTGTTGGGAGTATAAAGGAGGTAAAATCACCTTAAGAGCCATAATGTTAATGATGTCCGGTTGGAGGGACCAAAAGGACAAAATGAAAAGAATAAAAAATTGATAATTTTCCACCTGCAGACTAGGTGATCTACAAGTTTCTTATTTCTTTATAATACTTCTTGGGGAGGTGTATTTTTATGGGTTGCAAAATACCAGATGACATTTTATTATCTCCTCTAAGTTGGTCCCATGTAAACAACCTGATTCCCTCAGCTGATACTTGCTATATTTGTATTAATCACCAGAACCTGGTCAGAGTTTGTAGCCATTACCTTCTCATTTCACACACTACCACTTTGAGCCCTTTTGCTTAGGATTTTCTTCTGAAGACCAGTTGCATCATGTAAAGATAACTCTACCTTTACTTCCAGCTGGCACATTGTTGAAAGCCCTTCCTTATCGTTATTTGTGTAATTATTAATTGTCCTACCTTTTTCTCATTGTTTTACTTGTCAAATGTTGCCTTTTCCACCTATAGCTTCCACCCTAGCATGCACAAACCTCCTTTGAAATAGTCTCATACGCACACACCAAAGAAAAAAAAAGCACCTAGAACTCAAGACAAGGCAATGATTGGGTGCCTTTGTCACTGCTTTTCTTTTTATATTTGTGTTTCTTATGGAGGGGAAGGGGTAGGTGCTGGGTCTGGGGGGTAGAAGGCTCCAATAAAAACAGGACGAGACTTAGGTGTCAATATGCTTGCTTCAGAGCAACTGCGCTGGAAAAGCAGCATTGAAGAAGATGGTGAGATTCTTGTAGTTCCATCTAGCGTCTAGTAAATTCTTCATTTCCACAATTATTCTGAAAATCTCATTCCAGCAAAATGGAAACTACAAAATGGTTTAACAGCCTTCAGTTTCTTCCTCCTTGCTATTGGGGTGAAGGAGCAGTAGATGTGCTTTACTGATAAAAAGGGAAAAGGGCTACCCGGTGCACAAAACATCCCGCATTCACGCAAGGTCCGAGGGAGTGCTGCACCCCAGGGGGTGTAATGTATGCAGCCTATCCTGACGCAAGCATCAATGGTTAATCTATAGGTCACATGGAGACATCTTTACCATTGCTCCAAGGCTCCCCTTCTACGTGCTTTTAATGATAATCAGGGTAATTTTGACTGTTACAGTGCAGGTGTCATGGTTACTCTGCAAATTTTTGTAGTTGAAAATGAAAAGACAAATATTCATTCTACTGATGAAAAGTTAAGACATTCATGTGAAGTGCAAAATTTGAAACCTGAGTGATGGAATATAATGGCAATTACCTGCGATATATTATTATTTTAATTGGTTGATTGGCTCTTATATAATAAGTACCGGCATTATTCTGTACTAAGCACTAGTGACTTTTAATTCTCTGATTTTGCTACAGATCATTGATATAATGGGCGACAACCTTGGAAAACAGTTGAAAGCTGTGGTGAAAAGAGCGAATAATGCCACTGCCACCTTGATTGTGATTCCAGAAGAAGCCAATCCTGAGATGTGAAATGACCATTTTGCTTTTGTTCCTATAATGTGGCATGTGAATTCCAACCACTTTCCGTCACTGGCCTGCTACCTCGTTGAAGTTGATTCAGAACCAATTCCATGTGTGTCAATTTCTCGGGGGTACATATTTCCTTACTATGCATGACTGTACTATGCCAGTGGTCTTTTTTTGGCTAATGTTCCGTTATGCCACATTCAACGGGTCAAGCTTTCCGAGTTGTTTATTTCCAAAACGAAACACCCTACCTTTTCTTCGACTCTGTATCTAAATCTTTATTTAGAGGGTGGTAAGGTTGAGGGAATATTTTCCCATGTAATTGGTGACACAAGTTAGGAAGTTTAGATTCTGAACACATTGATCGTGTTATGGAGAACGCGACAAATGCTTCCAAAGGACTCCTCTAGGGTTTGCCTTTTCTACCATCATTTAGAAAGACGAGGGGAGGTAATATGCTATGGAAACCTAATAAGAGTTTAGTAGACGAAATGAACATGACGTCCAATTCTATTCCCCTTTGTCGAATGTATATCATCTATACTATATTAAAAACATGAACCCTAAAAAAAATTAAATTACAAATAGACCCCTCTTTGAAGGGAATGTAGCAGCAACTGTTCACGAGTTGGTGTTGCATGCTTATTGTTATGCGGTGCCTTCCTGAGATTTCTTGGAATGGCGACGTAAGGCTAAGCAACCGATGCCCCTGCAGTTACTATCCGCCAATTGGGATCCCCTCCGTACGCTAGACGAGATTGTCAGTGCCGTACGGGAAAACCAATGTCAAGAGCAATTGAGAGAATAGAAAAGAGAATTGAGAAAGAAAGAAAGCTTGATTGCATTAATGAAAGCTATTACAGAAAATCAACACGGTATTGAGGGGGAGAGACACCAGTACAGAGAATTGTTTGCTTGCTAGAAAGTTTGATTGCTTGACCCTCCCTAATAATGCTTAAAAAAAATTAAAGTTACATGACTTGACCTAACTAAGCTAGAGAGACATAATGGAAACACATGAAATAAAACTACTCTATATTTACAATGAAAAGGACTTAGATTCCTACAAGGTAGAAGCAGGTTCGTTGGCAGCAATTTTGTCTTTAGTATCAGAGTCTACAAGCGCGGTGCTGTTGGCATCTGCCTGCGGTTGGGCGCTGGCGAGGGCTACCGGTGGAGCGACATAGACACATGCGCGCTTGTCACTTGGTGCGGTCAAGATCATGGGGTCGTCCATGGCGCTAGACGTTGGGAGGCTTGCCAGGACGCCATGGAGCGCGTCCAAGGGGGCATGGCTGGAAAGCCTCCTATGACATTCTCCCCCACTTAAGTTGGCAACGTCCCTAGAGCCTTTCTTGCAAGATAATCATCGATCAGGCTCTTGTAGGCTTTGAGGTTTGTTCCTCTCTCCTACGTATTCTCCTCTGCATCACAACCCTGCCGTTTCACCAAGGACCCTTGGTAATCTTTCCTTGAAGTATGAACCACTCGATCATCAAGAATAGCTTCTACATGCCCTTTTTCGGTTGAATTAGGGCCTCGAATACTAGGTATTGTAAGTTGGCTCCGTGAAGGATCCTCCTTGTCTTCCCAAAAAGGTTTCAGAAGGCTGACATGGAAGACTGGATGAATATTCCACCAGACTAGGGTATCCACGCGGTATGCAACTTTTCCAATGCGCTTATCAAAAGATAAGGGTCCAATGTATTTTTGCAATAGGCGAGGGTCATGGACCCCTGCAAACAAGTATCTCTTTAGGATTTTCGCCATCACTTTGTCTCCTTCTTGGTATTCAACAAAACGATGATTTTGATCAACATGCTTTTTCATCCGCTTTTGGGCTTTGATAAGATAGCTCCGCACAATCTCCAAATTTTGCTTCCATTCCTTCGAGAAGCTGGTAGCTCGAGGAGATATTGACATGTTTAGGGCATTCACAATGTGTGGGAGTAGTGGTTGCTGTCCGGTAACAATTTCAAAAGCGCTTTTGTTTGTGCTAGAGCTCTTTTGTGAATTGAAACACAGTTGAGCAGCATCCAGAAGCTTTACCCAATTCTTCTGCGATCCAGTAATAAAATGCAGAGATATTCCTCCAGCATGCCATTGAACCGCTTCGTCTGGCCATCAGATTGCAGATGGAAATTTGAATTGTGGCTCAATTTGGACCCGAGGCACTTAAAGAGCTGAGTCCAAAAGTTGCTAGTGAAACGAGAGTCGTGATCACTAACAATGTCTTTAGGCAGACCCCAATATTTGACAACATGTGAGAAGAAGAGTTGAGCTGTATCTTCTGCTGATATATATTGTGGGGCTGCTATAAATGTAGCATGCTTGTGAAATCGATCCACCACAACCAAGATAGTTGTAAGATCTCCGACCTTGGGCAATCCGATGATGAAATCCAGTGAAACGCTTTCCCAAGGTCTCTTTGGAACAGGCAACGACTCTAAAAGTCCTGCTTGTGTCAAGCGGTTTGACTTGTCTTTCTGGCATACTAGGCAAGTCTTCACATACTGAGCAACATGATAAGCCATTTGAGGCCAATAGTAAGCACGGCGTAACAACGCGATAGTGCGTTCTTCACCTGGGTGCTCGGCCCACAAAGTATCATGGCATTCCATAAGAATAGTACTTCGCATATCTCCTCCTTTAGGAACATAAAGTCGGTTTCCTTTCACCTTCAGGAACCCATCTTCCATGTAGAACTGGTGAGTCTTGCCCTGTCTTATCAAAATCAACCAAATATTGTGCAACAGGATCCTTTGGGAGTAGATCTTGTATCTGGTCTCTTATAGTGGTGGCCACTTCGCTCTCCCTTAGGGTGGCGAGTAGGCACGCCGATGCTAAGTCAGCCCTCCGACTGAGAGCATCAGCAACTTGGTTAGTCTTCCCACTTCGGTACTTCAAGTTGAAGTGAAATTCTGCTAAGAGTTCCTGCCGCCTGGCCTGGCAGCCATTCAGCTTTGGTTGGGTCATGAAATGGCTAACAGCTATATTATCTATCTTGACCACGAACGGGGTTCCCAGCAGATAGTGCCTCCAAAGGCGTAAGCAATAGACGGCATCCAATGATTCTTTTTCATGGGCATAATAGTGCCGTTCTGCATCCTTCAACTTCTGGCTCTAGTACGCAACTGGATGCCCCTCTTGTAGCAAGACTCCGCCCAGAGCATAGTTAGAGGCATCCATTTGTACTTCGAATGGCTTGGCCAAAGCAGGAAGGGCGAAGACGGGATTACTAGACATAGCCTCTTTCAATGCGTTGAAGGCCTCCGCTAGCTTGGGACCCCAATCCCAAGGCATGACTTTCTTTAGGAGTTCTGTTAACGGCACTGCAATGAGAGAGTAATACTTCACTAATCGCCGATAAAAGTTGCATAAGCCAAGGAACACCCTCAAGGCATGGATATCCTTAGGCGGTGCCCAATCTGTGACAGCCTGAATCTTTTGTTGGTCCATCTTTATCCGCCCTTCCTCGATGACATGTCCGAGGAAGTCAATCTGTTTTTGGGTGAACGAGCACTTGGATAGCTTCACATATAATTCGTGCTCCCGCATTCAGGCTAGGACTTTCAGCAGGTGCTCCAATGTTCCTCCAATGTTTTGCTATATACTACAATGTCGTTCAAGTAGACCACTACGAATTCGTCAATGTACTCTCGAAAGACTTAGTTTATCAAGGTGCAAAATGTGGCTGGAGCATTAGTCAAGCCGGATGGCATGACCAGGAAGTCGTACGAACCATATCTTGTTACACAGCTCGTCTTGTGTTCATTCCTTCAGCAATTCGGACTTGCCAGTAACCTGTCTTCAGGTCTATTTTGGTGAACACTGTTGCACCACCCAATCTATCGAATAAGTCTGCCATTAGCGGGATAGGGTACTTGTTCACGGTGATTTATTTTAGGGCCCGATAATCCACACAGAGTCGTAGGTTTCCATCCTGTTTCTTTTGAAATAGCATAAAGGACCTATAAGGGGACTTGGAGGGCACAATGATCCCCGTGTCTATTATTTCCGTCAACTGTCTCCGAAGCTCGGTGAGTTCGGGTTGTGACATTTTGTAAGGCGTCGGGCAGGTGCCTTTGCACCCGACACCAACTCAATCTCATGGTCCACAGTGCGCCTAGGCGGGAGTCGCCTTGGCATGTCTTGTGGCATGACGTCTTCAAACTCCTTTAGCAGCCCTTTCACTGGTGCAAGAATGGGACTCGAAACGCGTTCTATATCTTCAATACAGAGGGTAGTAGCCAGGAACGTAGGTGCATGTCTTTTGACTCCCTTTTTCAACTGCAGGACCGAGATGTTCTCAGCGGCCATCTTTATGGTTGTGCATGGGATAATGCAGGGCTTGGCCCCGTTTGCTCCCATCATCAGTAGCATGTCGGCATGAGGAAGAAGTCTTAGATTTGGTTGCACTCCGATTTCCTCCACTTCTGCTAGAGCCACCATTGCTAGGCTGGCCCCCTTTGTATCCTCCACGGACAGGCAGTTGAGGCCTATGCTCCCGAGCTTCCACTTGATAGTCCCCAAGGCATTCCGCTGCTTGGATCGCCTCGGATAAAGTGTCTCCCCTTTTTCTTTGCAGCTCTATACTGGCATAAGGTTTCAAACCTTCTAGGAATGTGAAAGGTTTGTTTTTGTCCCCCATATCCCGTATGTTCAGCATGAGCGCGGAGAATTCTCCCACGTAATCCCTCATTGACTTGGTCTGGCGAAGCTCCCGTAGCTTTCTTCGTGCATTATACTCAACATTTTTGGGGAAGCATTGTAGGCGTTTGGCTGCCTTCAGTTCTGCCCATGTCTCGAGAGTATCTTCATTAGCCCTAGTGGCTTCGTATTTCACCCGCCACCAGAGTTTAGCATCATCCTGAAGATACATGGCAACAGTTGCTACCTTTTTTGCTTCTTCTAACTCCCCTACAGCATTGAAATACTGTTCAATGTCGAAGATGAAGTTCTCCACTTCCTTGGCATTCCGAGTTCCATTGTATGGTTTTGGCTCAGGATTCTTCAGCTTTTGTGGCACAGGGGCGAGGTTCACAGCACCCCCGATCTGGTTTCTGCCTCCTCGAAGTAGGCCTTGTAGTGCAGCATTGACAACATTGAGTTGGCCCGTTAAGTTGTCTATGGTTTGCTGCATGGCAGTCACCCTATCTACCTCTTGAGCCATATAGGTTAAATCCTCGGTCCGCTCCTACTCTAGGCCCTCGAATTTATTGAAAATTTTGGCTGCCTTTGTGGCTGTCGTTTGCCGGTCTCTCCTTCAGAGTCGCGATGTCACCTTTGGCCTGTCGCATCCTGCGGTCCAAGTCGTCCAACCTTTGTACTAGGCTAGTTCTTAGATCAGGCATCGTATTCACGATGAGCCGTAATACGCCAACCGTCTCTTCAAGGGTCGCAATGCGGTCCACATGATTACCATGGTGAGAAATGGTGGTAATGGCAATGTGTTCCCTCGTTCGATATCGAGCCTAAGCTCTGATACCAACTGTTACGTGACGCCTTCCTGAGATTCCTTGGAAGAGCGACGTAAGGCTAAGCAACCAATGTCCGTGCAGTTACTATCCGCCAACTGGGTTCCCCTCCGTACGCTAGACGAGATTGCCATTGCCGTATGGAAAAATCAATGTCAAGAGCAATTGAGAGAATAGAAAGAGAATTGAGAATGAAAACAAGTTTGATTGCATTAATGAAAGCTATTACAAAAAAGCAACACAGTGTCGATGGGGAGAGACACCATTAAAGAGAATTGTTTGCTTGCTAGAAAGTTTGATTGCTTGATTCGCTTGTTAATGATTAAAAAAAATAAATCAAAGTTACATGATTTGACCTAACTAAGCTAGAGAGACATAGTGGAAATACATGAAATAAAACTACTCTATATTTATAATGAAAAGGACTTAGATTCCTACAAGGTAGAAGCAGGTCTGTTGGCAGCAACCTTGTCTTTAGCATCAGAGTCTGTGCGCACGACGCTGTTGGCATCTGCCTGCGGTTGATCACTGGCGAGGGCTATCGATGGGCGATATAGGCACAAGCGCGCTTGTCACTTGACGCGGCCAAGGCAACGGGACCGTCCATGGCGCTAGGCGTTGGGAGGTTTGTCAAAACGCCATGAGGCGCATCCAAGGGGTCATGAGGCATGGCTGGAAAGCCGCCCATGACGTTACGATTGCACTTTTGAGGCATTGTATACCGATGGTCGGTTAAGTTGGGAACAAGAAGCATTATTTACTAATCTACGTATTGCTCTCCACATTTCAAATAATGAATATTTAACGGAGTTGAAACCTCTAATTCTACTTGATCTGGTCTTCATTTCAATTGACAATTTTGTCGCCTTTTGGAATTATTTTTGATGGTAAGCTCATTTCTATATAATAACTTAAGTAACATTTAATAGCTTGTTTGGCCAAGCTTCTTCAAGGTTTAAAGTATTTTTTTAAGAGTTGAAGTGTTCGGCCAAGCTTTTAGAAGAAAAAAGTGCTTCTACTAAAAGTAGCTTCTCCTCAAAAGCACTTTTGAGAAAAATATTTCTAGCACTTTTTAAAAAACTTGGCCAAATACTAATTGCTGCTTACAAATATTTTTTAAATTAATTAGTCAAATACAAAAAGCTTCTCACCCAAATACTTTTGAAAAAAAAATACTGCTCAAAATAAATTGATTTTAAAAGTTTAACCGAACAGGCTATAAAAGCATCAAAATAGGTGACATTATTTAAGTGATGGACTGTAGGAGTATTTTGGTTTGAACTTTAAAGGTGTGTCCAGTTCGCGTCATCAAACATCTGCTAAAAGGAGTATCTTATTTGGAATTTTCATTGCCCGCAAACTTTTAACAGATTTTGGAGAGCTTTATCCTGCCAGCTTATATCTCTTACAAATTGGGTCATTATTGGTTGAATGGTTTTCTGTAGGTATATTAAGTCATGCCTTTGAAAGAATATTCGATATTCTCTATTAGTATTTTCTGATATCCAGAGACTTTTCATGTTATTTAGGCAATTGCTTTGGTTAATAGTACTTGTAGTAAGGATGTTGAAGGATGTGCATTCCAATTGCAAAACACAAAAGAGAAGGGATTATTGATCTTTTTTCCTGACAAATTATTATTACAGATGGCTACGTCATGCATGCCACCAATAAATATTTAAAAGATGTTAAAAGTATGGTATAATGTTGTACATTGGTGTTAATTGAAAGGCTCAGCTTTAAGTTCTTTGTTTATTCTCTTGGTAATTTTGGCACCATATGAATGAATGTCTAGTTTCTTGGGATCTTTTCTTAAATGAAAAATATTTAAATTTTATTTATACATAATTATTCAAACAGAGCCTCGTTTACCTAATAAATTAATACATGTTAGAATGGAAGAATATTTTCTGTTAATTCTTTAATTTGAAAGCGTATTTTTCAGGCATAACTTTTGACTTAAGTATATGCAATTATTTTAGGTATCCACTGAATTGGATACTAACTTTTTATGATGGGTTTGGGCGTTATAATATTGATTCATGTATAATTATTTACTCAAAGCTTTATTTTAATAATATTTATTTACAGAATCAGAGTACTAGATGAATCGGCATATATATATGCTATATTAAAAGTGGAAGCACCTTATATCAAAAATAAATTTACCAATATCATTTTATCCTTTTACAAAAAAAAATAAAAAATGGAACACTTCTCTTGTTAGATGAAAAATCTAACTACACTTAATTAAAAAGAATCTTTCATCTTCCTATTGACCAGAGCTGTATAGATCATCTGAACTTTAGTTTATAAGTTCACCATTTCATATCTCATATTTACGTTTTCTTCTCTTAGATTCCAATTGTTTTTGAACTTCTAATATCCTTATTATTTACTATAAAGTGCACACTCAATTTATCTACACTTCAACCATTATCGTTTAGTCTTTATGTCAAATCATTATATTATTTTCCTTTTCCCTTAAAAGCTCTATATGTTGAGGTTTTGCTATGCATCTTCTGCAAACAAAGGTACAATCTTTCTTGATAGTTGGTGAAGAATTCTCCCTTCACTTTCAATTATTATTTTAGGTTTGCTATTGTCAGAATTTTCTAAAAGTTAGTAACTGAATGCAAGTCTGCATCATCATTATCATTATTGTTATTATTATTATTATTATTATTATTATTATTATTATTATTATTATTATTATTATTATTATTATTATTATTATTACTATTACTATTACTATTATTATTGTTATTATTATTATTATTATTGTTGTTGTTGTTGTTGTTGTTATTATTATTATTATTAACAAAAAGGATTAGCGTAGAGGAAAAAATTGGCAAATCTTTCAAGGTTACCGTTTCTATGTCTTAGCAGTATCACCTATCCCTCTTCATTTTAGTAGGTTTATCTCTGATCATTTTTTTTAGTTTTCTTGCTCGTGTGCAGGTTATCGCGTAAATTATTTCAGCAATTTTTGCTCTTATATGATGTCTATCATCAACTTAATGAAATAAAACATAAATTTTATTTTTCATAATCCAATTGACGTATATCGCTTGACAACTTAAAGGAAAACAATAAGCAATAAACAATAAATAACAAAAAAATTCAAATTGATGTGGACACACATTGGCCGATTAGTTATTGTGGGCGTTTGAAGCTATTGGTGTGAGACCAAAGCTGTAGTTATTCTTCTTTCACCTTGTATCTTTTCATATAATTTGCATTTTAATAATATAAACATATCTTTCTATATTTCTTTAATTTAACATAGTTTACCTTTTAATTGTATTCCATAGATTTCCTTAAATGATATCGTATTGCAAGCTCCGTTGGTTAACAAAGTGTGTCTGATCTCCATATGTTTGCAAGCGGCCAAAACATCGTAAAAATACATACCATTTAATCACAGTTAAGTGATATATGTGTGTATGCAAGACAAACAGTTTGTATTCATTGTATATTTTAAACATCAAATTCGAATAAGTTTTACCCTCTTGTGTGTCTGAGTTCAAACATATAAGGTTTTATCCAAAAATAATATAAGCTCATCCTTAAAAATTTGCTGAAATTTTGTTTAACCATTGTGTCGAGGTATTATCATCTATCAGTCTTTCATATGTTTGTTATAAAATAAAGCGTTATTTAAAAACAATTTAACCCACATATTGGACAATTTCGATATCAAAGGCTTTGGTGTATTGTGTCGGATGCAACCGAACATACAAGGAAGATCGGGCTCAAGCGTGATCCAAGGTCGGATTGCTTCAAATCGGAATCAGCATTTCGGGAAGGAAAGCTCGAGGTCGGGCATCATTGGGATCGGATACAAGGCAGTCGAAATGAGGCGGTCGAAGACCGGTCTGGATAAAGGCGTTTTATGGTAAAGTATCAGTTTTGTATAACGGAAAAGCCGGAAATCTCGTGATATGTGAATATCTCGGCAGGAATCACGGCCCCAATCCTCAGAGACGTTAGGTCAATATTTTTAGGGATAAACCATCCTATGATTAAGTGTTTTACCATATGTAGAACTCTCCTCTTTCCTAAAAAGGGGGATTTTTATCTCATTGTAAAGGCACGAAATACATTACTGGAACACTGATTATCACTTTCTATCTATTTTCTTATCAAAGTTACCTATTTTTCATTGCACATTGCTCCATCGCAGAGTTCATTCAACCTCAACGGTTTGATTATTCCTTTATTTACTTAAATCAATTCTTATTCACTGTTACATTTTTTATTGTATCGAATTATTTCACGTATCCTTAACACCGCGAATAAATTCAATTGTTACTCGAATTTTAGAGTAAACAGTTTGGCGCCCACCGTGGGGCTAAGGATAATAGTGAATTTTTGATACAATTCTCTGCCACACACTATTTTATGCTTGTTCTTTGCGAAATTTTCTGTTTTTCAGATTACAATATAGTCATGTCGCGCTCACTTCCCGTCAACAACGAGTTCAACCATCAGGGTGAAAACAACGTAGTGTTCGATAATGAGGTTCCAATCGACGCCAACTCTCAAATGGCGGTCGACGCTGATCAGACCTCTGGCCCATCGAAGAGCGTTCGGGGAGAACACCATTCAAGGGTTCAACATAATGAAGGGGATGAGATCAGCCTCAAAGTGATATTTGACATGCTGCAAGCCCAACAAGCGGCCATAGCTCAATTACAAAGTCGCAGTCGGATTTCGGACAGGGTCGAAGCTATTTCCTCTCAAGGGGTAGCCCCTCTAAATGAACCAATCGCAGCGCAACCGGATGAAAGCGGTTCGGGAGTAAACTCTGGAATCATAAAAATGCTCGAGGAGCTGACTAAGCGAGTCGAGTCAGGCGAAAAAAGAATTGAAGCTAACGACAAAAAGTCGAAACGTATAATTCGAGGGTAGACCAGATCCCAGGAGCCCCCCCCTCCCCCCCGGTGTTGAAAGGCTTGGACTCAAAAAAGTTCGTACAAAAACCTTTCCCATCCAGCGCTGCTCCAAAACCGATACCAAAGAAGTTCCGCATGCCGGAAACCCCCAAATACAACGGGATCTCGGATCCAAATGAACATGTAACGGCGTACACATGCGCTATAAAAGGGAACGATCTCGAAGACGATGAAATCGAGTTCGTCCTTAAGAAATTCGGAGAGACCCTGTCCAAGGGAGCGATGACATGGTATCATAACTTACCACCGAATTTCATTGACTCCTTTGCCATGCTCGCAGATACCTTCGTCAAGGCCCATGCAGGCGCCATTAAGGTCGAAACAAGAAAGTCAGATTTGTTCAAAGTCAAGCAAAGGGATAGTGAAATGCTGAGAGAGTTTGTATCGCGCTTTCAAATGGAGCGAATAGATTTACCACCGGTCACCGATAATTGGGCCGTACAAGCCTTTACTCAGGGGCTCAATGCCCGAAGTTCAACGGCATCTCAACAACTCAAACAAAGTTTGATTGAATATTCGGCTGTCACCTGGGCAGACATACACAACCGGTATCAATCGAAGATTAGAGTAGAAGATGATCAGCTCGGAGTCCCATCGGGGTCCGCTTACCCTATCAGAACTTACGATCGGACTCTGAGGGATAATTATCGAAAGTCGAGGTTAAACCGAGATAGGCACCGACCATACCCAGGCGATCGAAGAGTCATCCCGGGTGGACACAAATCCCCGAGACGGGAAAGAAAGAACGATCCCAGCCAAAGGAACCGGGGACCGTTGCCAAAGAATAACTTCGAAAGAACCAATAATCATCGAGAAGCACCCCGATTGTCTGAGTAGAACTTTAATGTCGATTCAGTAACTCTTGTGTCAGCCATCGGTCGCATTAAAGATACCAAATGGCCTCGGCCATTGCAAACGGACCCTGCCAAAAGAGATCCTAACCTAATATGTAAATATCATGGCACGCATGGACACAGAACGGAGGATTGTCGGCAGTTGAGAGAGGAGGTAGCCCGGTTGCTCGAAAAAGGGCATCTTCGGGAATTCTTAAGTGATCGAGCCAAGAACCACTACGAAAATAGAAACAAACCAGCAAATCAAGAAGAGCCACAGCACACGATCAACATGATAATCGGAGGGATAGATGCACCCCAAAGACCGGTGTTGAAGCGCACAAAAATATCTATTACTCGGGAAAAACGTACCCGGGATTACGCAGCAGAAGGAGCTTTATACTTCAGCGATAAGGATACAGAAGGGATTACACATCCCCATAACGATGCCTTGGTGATATCAATGGTGGTACACAAAACCCGGGTGAAACGTGTGCTTATCGACCCTGGGAGCTCAGCTAATATAGTTCGGTCTTGGGTCATCGAACAACTGGGATTGTCAAATCAGATTATCTCCGAGGTTCGGGTCCTCAACGGTTTTAACATGGCTTCGGAAACAACAAAAGGTGAAATAACGCTAATGGTGAATATCTCTGGGACTATCAGGGCAACGAAATTCTGCGTGATCGAAGGCGACATGAGATATAATGCCCTGCTCGGGAGGCCTTGGATACACGACATCAAAGCCGTACCTTCAACATTACATCAAATGTTGAAATTTCCATCGGGTGAGGGGGTCGTCACCGTTTATGGGGAACAACATGCTGCAAGGGAAATGTTCGCAGTGGAAGAGGCTGCGTCAGAACCCACCGTTCTTTCCCAGAAGACCAAATAGCAATCAGAGAGGTCGCCCTCGATAAACGGGGGTGAACGGGGTCATCTTGACGTTGATGATTACGGGATCCCCTGATCATTTATTGCTCGAGACGAGTCCGACGCGATCAAATTGACAATCGAAGAGCTCGAACAAGTTTCAATTCGCAACGACGCACCCGATCGAAAGGTATACCTGGGCTCGGGCTTAAACTCCGAGCTCAGGGCCAAACTAATTAATTTCCTTTCAGCTAATGAAAATTCCTTTGCTTGGTCCCATCTAGACATGACAGGCATACCACCAGAAATTATAACTCACAAGCTAAGCGTTGATCCGAAATTCCAGCCGATCAAGCAAAAAAGGAGACCCCAGTCCGAAGCTAAACAGGCCGTCATCAAGGACGAGGTAACTAAATTTTTGAACATAGGGTCCATTCGGGAGGTTAAGTACCCAGAATGGTTAGCTAATGTAGTTGTAGTCCCTAAGAAGGGAAATAATCTTAGAATGTGTATAGACTATAAAGACCTAAACAAAGCATGCCCCAAAGATTCTTTCTCCTTGCCCAACATCAATCGCATGATCGATGCTACCGCTGGCCACGAGACTCTTAGTTTTCTCGATGCCTACTCTGGGTATAACCAGATACAAATGGATAGGGATGACCAAGAAAAAACATCCTTAATCACTAAGTATGGCACCTATTGCTATAATGTGATGCCTTTTGGGCTTAAAAATGCAGGGGCTACTTACCAACGCCTAGTAAATAAAATGTTCGAAAAACAACTAGGTGTAACAATGGAAGTTTATATCGATGACATGTTGGTTAAGTCCCTGCGAGCAGAGGACCATTTAAGTCATTTGCAGGAAACATTCGACGTCCTAAAAAAGATAAAACATGAAGTTGAATCCGAAGAAGTGTGCATTTGGAGTAGGCTTAGGGAAGTTCCTTGGCTTTATGGTCTCGAACCGGGAAATAGAAATCAACCCCGATAAAATTAAGGCCATCGAGGACATAACGGTCATCGACAGCATCAAGGCCGTGCAGAAATTGACAGGCCGGATAGCAGCATTAGGCCGATTCATATCGAGGTCGTCCGACAGGAGCCATCAATTCTTCAACTTACTGAAGAAAAAGAACGAATTTTCATGGGGTCCCAAATGCCAACACGCATTAGAATAACTAAAAAGGTATCTCTCTAGCTCGCCTTTACTACATACGCCGAAAGCAGGCGAGCAGTTATACCTTTACCTCGCTGTATCGGAGATAGCAGTGAGCGGGGTCCTAGTCCGAAAAGAACAAGGTACGCAATTTCCCATTTACTACGTCAGTAGAATACTAGGAGAGGCTGAAATCAGGTACCCACACTTAGAAAAATTAGCACTCGCACTATTGAGTGCCTCTATAGAAAGTTGAAACCGTACTTCCAATGTCATCCAATATGTGTGGTGACGACTTACCCACTTAGAAACGTTATGCAGAAACCCGAATTGTTAGGTCGGTTGGCCAAGTGGGCCATCGAAATAAGCAGGTACGATATCGAATATCGACCCTGAACCTCGATAAAGTCTCAGGTACTGGCTGATTTTGTCGCCGACTTCACGCCGTCGCTCATCCCCAAGGTCGAGAGAGAACTCATGACCAAATCGGGGACTCCTTCGGGAGTATGGACTTTGTTTACAGACGGCGCCTCAAATTCGAAAGGGTCGGGGCTAGGCATCGTACTTAAACCCCCAACCGGGAATACAATTCGACAGTCTATTAAGACTGTGAAACTGACTAACAACGAAGCCGAATATAAGGCTATGATTGCAGGTTTAGAGTTAGCCAAAAACTTAGGAGCAGAGGTAATCGAGGCCAAATGTGATTCCCTCCTTGTAGTCAACCAAGTAAATAGAACGTTCGAAGTCAGGGAAGGACGTATGCAAAGGTATGTGGATAAACTTCAAGTCACATTACACAAATTTAAGGAATGGACCCTACAGCACATACCTCGAGAACAAAATAGCGAAGCCGATGCCCTCGCCAATTTAGGCTCGTCGGTCGAAGATGAGGAAATCGACTCTGAAAAGGTCGTACAGCTATTAAGGTCGGTCGTGGAAGAAGGCCATGCCGAGGTGTCAACAAGCTTGACTTGGGATTGGAGAAACAAATATGTGGAATATCTTAGTTCAGGCAAATTACCATCCGATCCTAAAGAGTCAAGAGCGTTGCGCACAAAGCCGGCCCGATTTTGCTTGGCCGACGATGGAACCTTATATAGAAGAACATTCAGAGGTCCTCTCGCCATATGTCTTGGGCCTAGAGACACCGAGTACATCTTAAAATAAACATACGAAGGAACTTGCGGCGACCATTCCGGTTCCGATTCATTGGTTCGAAAAATAATTTGGGCTGGCTATTACTGGAACGACATGGAAAGAGATGCAAAGGAGTTTGTACGCAAGTGCAGCGGATGCCAAAAGCATGCACCGATGATCCACCAACCGGGGGAAACATTACATTCGGTCATATCGCCATGCCCATTTATGAAGTGGGGTATGGACATCGTCGGTCCCCTCCCTCGAGCACCAGGTAAAGCTCAATTTATCCTTTTTATGACTGACTATTTTTCTAAGTGGGTGGAAGCACAGGCTTACGAGAAGGTTAGGGAAAAGGAGGTGATTGACTTCATATGGGACCATATTATTTGCCGGTTTGGGATGCCTTCAGAAGTCGTATGTGATAATGGCAAACAGTTCGTAAGCAGTAAAATAACAAAGTTCTTCGAAGATAACAAGATCAAGAGGATATTATCGACTCCATACCACCCCAGCGACAACGTCAAGCAGAATCGACCAACAAAACCATTATCCAAAACTTAAAGAAAAGGCTAACCGACGCTAAAGGAAAATGGAGAGAGATGCTGCCCGAGGTTTTATGGGCATACCGAACAACAGAAAAAACCAGTACCGGGGCCACCCCGTTTTCCTTAGTATGGCATCGAAGCATTGATACCGGTCGAAGTAGGCGAACCAAGCATCAGGTTTCGATATGCAACTGAAGAGTCAAACCGGGAAGCTATGAACATCAGTCTGGAACTTTTGGATGAAAAGAGGGAAGCTGCTCTAGTCCGAATGGCAGCCCAGAAGCAAAAAATTGAGAGGTATTACAACCGGAGAACCCGTCTCCGATATTTTAACGCTGGGGACTTGGTACTTAGAAGGATCACGCCCAATACCCGAGACCCCAACGAAGGAAAATTGGGACCGAACTGGGAAGGTCCCTATACTGTCTTGAAGGTCACCGGAAAGGGGTCTTACAAGCTCGGGACTATGGATGGCAAGCAGTTGCCAAATAATTAGAACGTGAGCCACTTGAAGCGGTATTATTGTTGAGGTAATTTATTTCATTTTTTCTTTTGTTTCGTTTGTTGGTACTAACACATGCAGGAGGGATCGGTATCAAACCGGTAAGCACAAGGCATTAGGACTGAAAGCACGCATTGCCCTCTTTTTTCCTTCGACCGGTTTTGTCCCAAATTGGGTTTTACGGCAAGGTTTTTAATGAGGCAACCAGAAATCGTACTAACATAGAAAAGTCATCAGAGTTCACAAATTTGATATTCGACTCTAATATTGTTTTCGAAATCTTCATCTACTTACTTTGATATCAAGGGGACTTCACAAAGATCGCTAGGAACCAATGTAAGGGTCAAATGGTCAGAAGAACCGTGCCCGAATAGGTCGATCTGCCCCCCTCATTAAGCAAAGATGTACAAGCATATGAATATTAGTAAAGTCTTTTGGCATCAACATTGAGTTTCTAAGCCCAAGGGCTTTTTCGATTATCATCTCATTATCAAGAGTTGACATTGTTAAAATATGTATACTGTATTCGAAGGGAAGTAAGACCTAACAAGGCAAACCCCATAATCGATTACTAGGCCAAGGCCATATTGAGTTAACAAAACTCAAAGAGAAGTAAGACCGATTCTGGCAACCTCCGTTTATGAAAGGTTAAAGTAAAACTAGACTAAAATCTGGAGATGATTGGGGCTTGCCAAGTCAAGACCTCGATTCTCTAAAATGGGGCTAAGGCCGAATTAATTTGTTGAAAGGGACCCAAATTTTGATAAGGCATGGTTCCAATTTGTTAACATCCCAAAAGCATAGCTTAGTGGTCAGGGGGGTAGACAAAGCTCGTTTAGCCCATCCCAAATTTGAAATAAGGCTAAGGCCAAGTCAATCTTAAATTTGCCGAAACCGGTTCAGCACATTAACTGGTCAAGGTTATCCCGAGATGCGGACTTTATTCAGTCGATCGTAGAAAAATTTATAATCCTAGCTAAGGCAGGAAATGGCGAGACACGAAATTTGCAGAACAAAGTCAAAATAAAATAAGGGATGTTTATATACAATGAAGGAATTCTTTTATACATTCAGGCTACGAAAACAACACTTCTATGGAACAACGTCAGTCGGAGCCATCTTCATCTTCCTCGGGGAAAGCTTGCTTCCTCATCTCAGCTTCTATCCTCGTTGCTTCAGCGACTTCAGAGGATAGATCGAAACCCCGAGCTTGCAGCTCCTCGAGAACGGAGAGGCGGGTCTGGCATTTGGTATACTCGACCAGCATCTTCGATTGCTCCTGGGCGGCTTCGGCATCAGTTCTATATTGAGCTATCAAATCCTCAACATCGGCCTTAGTGGAAGCGATCTTCGACTTTGCTTCTTGCAGCTGGTTGACCAGAACCCCCGATCCTGGGTAAGCGACTCAACTTGGTGCTGGAGGGATTAGGTGTTCTTGGTCAGAACTCCGACCTTCTCCCCCGCCTCCGAGACTTGTTCTTCTAAGCGAATTTGGAGGGCCTCTTTTTCCGAAGTCAGAGTCTCAACCATGGCTTTCCACCCGCTAGTTTCTGCCTTATCCTCGTTCACTTCAAACCAGAGTCGGTCTAACCGATTGGTCAGTTGCCCCAGCTGGTCAACCTCTTTGTTGTGCTCCCTCCGCATGAAATCTAGCTCAACCGAAGGTTAGACATCTCGCCTTCGAGCCGCTGACGCTGTGCCCATTCTTGTGTCATTCCTTCCTTGATCCGAAGGAACGCCTCATGATGGAGCACCGAAGACTGCAAGGTATACATATTAAGATAATCAGTGCAGACTTAGGGGTAAGATATTGGGTATAAGATAAAACATATAAGGAAGCATACCTTGTTCGATGCCTGCTGAGCTTCGTTGAATAAGCATAACTAGTCCACTGAATTCATTGCGGCCTGGTCCTCATCGGTCACCAAGCAATGCAGATAGCTGGCCACGCCTACCGGTGCACCCAATACTCGAGCATCCTCGGGGACGGCAAACGTTATCACCCTCTTCCAATCGGGGTTGGAGCTCAAAGCAGGAAATCTGTCGACCAATTTGGTACCAACAGACACCCCACTCGTCTCGGCCGGGGGACTCCTTCTTGGCACTTCAAGCCCAAAGGTATCAGCCGATGGCACCCCATCGAAGAATTCTTCAAAGGCTCCAGTTGCAACCGGACCTTTACTCGGTGTATGCATTCTTGCAGCCTGGGCATCGTTCAGAGTTGCCTCTGAAAAAGAAGGTGAATCCATCGTCTCCGGGATGTCCGAGACTCCTTATGTTGCCCCTCCTGTGTTAGCCCGAATCCCGGTCGTCATTCTCGCCTCGAGATCCTCCTCTCGAGGAGTGCATGCTTCACCGACGGTTTACTCGGGGACTGCCCGAGGTGGCTCATTGTTTAAAGTTTCGGGGCTCTTTTCCCCATCGGAGCCATCGCTCACTTGGATGGTAGGGTCGGTGACTGTGACTTTGCGGGCCCTCATCTTTTTCCTGCATTTCCTTTTCTCGGGCTCTGCAGGACTGGGAGCTTCTTTTCTCTTCTTGCCCCCTTCTTTCTCCGAAACGGGGAGAGGGCGAGGAGCTTCCCCACCGGTGGATGTCGACCTCAATTCAGCATCTTTTGAGAGGCCTGTAAAACGAGATTTCAAGAGTTAGAGCTGACATCGATTACCCCAAATGAGAAAGACAAATATGACCGAGTTCACTGTGATTTTTGGCCTCTCAAAGGCTTTTCGATATTTCTCGCCAGGCTCGCTCCGAATAGGTCCTTTGAGCCACTACTCTTCGGACCCAATCCTCCAAGTGTTGAATTGCGGCCGGCGTCTGGGAAGCGGCTGCACCTTACAGAACATATCGATTAAACATTTGAAGGAAAGCAGTAAATGGATTTAAACAAAATAACACTTACGACTTAAGTTCCACTTCTCAGGGAACGGCATGTATTCTGCGGGGATCAAATCGGAGGTCCTTATTCGGACAAACCGACTCATCCAGCCCCGGTCTTTGTCTTCATCGATGCTTGAGAATGGAGCCTTGCTGGCCCGGCGAGCGAGTTTTATTAGTCCCCCTCGGAACATCCGGGGATTGTATAATCGAAGAAGGTGGTCAGCGGTGAAGGGATGCCCCCCTTCGACCTTACTCACGAAGAAGCGGAAGAGATGGACTATACGCCAAACGGATGGATGAACCTGACCCAAAGTAACATTATATCTTTTATAAAATTCGACAATTATGGGGTCCAGGGATCCAAACGTGAAAGGATAAGTGTAGACGCTTAGGTAATCTTCCACGTGAGTGGTAATCGACTCATTCGGAGAAGGGACTACCACATCTTTGTCGGCCCAGTTGCACTCCGCCTTCACCCTGTCAAGGACTTTGTGGGTGATCGAGCTGATGTACATTGAGATCGGTTTGCCTCGGCCGGGCACCGAAGAAGGCTTCTCGACTTTGAAGTCGGAGCCTATAAAACACCCAACAGGTATAAAGGCCTTCAAAGGAGGCTCTGCGGAGGTTTCCTCAACGCGAACGGGCTCAGCCTCTTCAGCAGGCTGAGAAGGTGAAGATTGTTGTTTCTGTGGAACAGACTTGGAAGTTTTTGCCATTGCAATTGGAGAAGTGAAAGTAGAAAGCAAAGGGATATAATGTGCAGAAAAGGTTTGGTAGTGCGAAGATGTAAAGAGCTTAAAGCGGTAGATTGTAGAGGAAAGTAAAAGTCTGAAATTTGAAGAAGAAGGGAAGTATTTATACTTTCCCAAAGCGGCGGTTCCGAGCACGAGGTAGGGGAGCATTAAATGCTATTTGCAGAATTTGTCGCCAGCTAGGACGTGTAATGATTTTTTCCTTGGAAATTGTCGCGTACGTCACAACGCTGTCGTCATCCGCTAATGAAATGCTTTATGAATTGAGTGATTTGATGCTTCGAACTTTGTGTCATGCTCAGTGAATATGTTATTGTTTGACCTAATCTCGAAGGACGGCGGTTCATATCGTTTTTTTCGTTATTCTCCAATAAACGAGGGGACTATCTGTATTGTGTCGGATGCAACCGAACATACAAGGAAGATCGGGCTCAAGCGTGATCCAAGGTCGGATTGCTTCAAATCGGAATCAACATTTCGGGAAGGAAAGCTCGAGGTCGGGCATCATTGGGATCGGATACAAGGCAGTCGAAATGAGGCGGTCGAAGACCGGTCTGGATAAAGGCGTTTTATGGTAAAGTATCAGTTTTGTATAACGAAAAAGCCGGAAATCTCGTGATATGTGAATATCTCGGCGGGAATCATGGCCCCAATCCTCAGAGACGTTAGGTCAATATTTTTAGGGATAAACCATCCTATGATTAAGTATTTTACCATATGTAAAACTCTCCTCTTTCCTATAAAGGGGGATTTTTATCTCATTGTAAAGGCCCGAAATACATTACTGGAACACTGATTATCACTTTCTATCTATTTTCTTATCAAAGTTACCTATTTTTTTCATTGCACATTGTTCCATCGCAGAAAGTTCATTCAACCTCAACGGTTTGATTATTCCTTTATTTACTTAAGTCAATTCTTATTCACTGTTATATTTTTCATCGTATCGAATTATTTCACGTATCTTTAACACCGCGAATAAATTCAATTGTTACTCGAATTTTAGAGTAAACATTTGGCTTTTGTTGTATTAATATAAATAAGAATTATAAACTCCAATTTATGAATCCTGCAAGAAAAGAGGTTGCCCAGGAAAAGGAGAACCTTTCTAGCTTAGTGGTAACAGTTTGATGGTCTTCTTTGAAGCTTAATAATACCACCTAAGTATACAAAATGACTAATCTCAGGATTTTGGGGGCAAATTTTATTTTTTTATTGAGTGAGCTAAATAAGGATTTACATTTACTATTTCTATAACATGAATTTTTTTCTGATATTATTTTTAGGAAAAATTATGCTATATACCCATAAAAGACAAAATATTTATCTGTCTAATCATATTCATTTCTTTTTTATTTTATACCTATTCGGCGTTTTTATTTTAGCCGTTCTACCCATTCTTACCTTTCGCATTGTTTAGCATGAAAGCTCATGTTCTCAGAGATTCATTTATACACCTTTTTTATATCTTTAAACTACATCACATTTTTTCAATACATTTCATCATCTTATCATAATAATACTAATTAAAAAATATAATTTGATATTTTATTAAATAATATATATAAAAATATATAAACCTAAAAAACAGAAAAGGATATTATTATTATTATTTTGGAAAAGGTAACCATCAATATTAATGCTCACATATTCAATAGCATATTTAGAAAGTAAATTAGCTAACACTAAATTTTATTCAACATATGCCAAGAATTTTCTTTTAAGAAAATCTATTTTTCCCCAGCTCTTATTTTCTTTATTTTTTTATCCTTTGATTTAATTTATCTTTTCCCTTTTTTTTTTGTCTTCTTTTTTCTTTTCAAAATCAAAAATAAAAATAATATAGTATCTCATTATTTTTAGACTAATAAAAATATAGAAATAAATAATTAGACTACAACAAGAAGTAATTAAGAAAAATACTAAAATCACTAGCTTGTTTATTAAAACCTAATTAATAGAAAATTTGTTTTTATAAATTTTCTTTTTCTTTTGTATATAAAAATAATATTATATCTAAAATAAGACTATTTTTTTGTATTTGTTTCACAAGTAGAGTTTGCTAAAGATGTATAAAGATTAAAATATTAAATTTATGCTTAAATTTTACTTTTTATATTTTTTTAAGGAATGAAACAGTCTTCTATGATACCCTAACAGTATATATGTATACCATGTGGGTATCATGGAGGACTAATGAGTATTTTTGAAGGAATGGACCAATCTAGTTTGGTATCATAAAGGACTGAGTTTTTTTTTTTTTTTTTTTTTAAAGAAATAAAGCAGTCCTCTATGATACCATGTCAGTATATGATATATACTATATGGGTATCATAAAGGATTGAAGAGTATTTTTTTTTAAGGAATGAACCAGTCCTTTATGATACTATGTCAGTATATGATATACCACATGGGTATCACAGAGGACTGATGATTATTTTTTTGGACGAATGAATCTGCCCTCTATGATACTGTATCAGTATATAAAATATACCAGGTTGGTATCATGGAGGATTGATTATTTTTCTAGAAGGAATGAATTAGACCTCTATGATACCCTATCAGTATATGATATATTCCAGTTTGGTGTCGTAGAGTACTAAGCTCTTTTTGAGGGAATAAACCAGTCATCTATGATACCCTATCATTATGTTATATATACCATGTGGGTATCATAGAAGATGGGTGAGTAATTTTTTGAAGAAATGAACCAATCCTCTATGATACCATGTCAGTATATCATATATACCATATAGGTATCATAGAGGACCGAGTGTGTTTCTGGGAGGAATGAACCAGACCTCTATGATATTCTGTCAGTATATAATATATACCATAAAGGTATTATAGCAGACTCGTGAGTATTCTTTTTTGTTGAAGAAATATTATACATATACCATATTGGTATACAATAATTAATTCAAGAGTATATAATTAATTACAATAGTAAAGTACTATTTTTTTTTTTCAAGGAATGGATCAGTCCTTTATGATACCCTGGCACTATATGATATATACCATGTCGGTATCATAGAGGACAAATGAGTTTATTTTTTAAGGAATGAATCAGTCTTCTATGATACACTGTTAGTATATGATATATACCAGGTTGGTATCATAGAGGACTGAGTATTTTTTTGGAAGGATTGAACAAGATCTCCATGATACCCTATCAGTATATGGCATTACACCATGTGGGTGTTATAGACGACTGAGTGTGTTTCTAACCAGACCATTATGATACCGTATTAGTATATAATATATGCCACGTGGGTATCATAAAGGAAGGATGAGTAATTTTTTTTAAAGAAAAGGAATCAGTCCTCTGTAATGCCCTATCAATATATAATATATACCATATGGTATCATGATATACTGCAATAATATATTTTAACTGTTACTAATATATTATTTTTGATATATTATATACTAAAATAAATTATTTCTAATAATTAATATATAAAAAATAAAAATAAGAAAACATATACTATATCAGTTATCTTTTTTGATATAGTAAAAAAGTGAGAAACCAATAAAAAATAAAAATAAAGGAGCCAAAAAGGTATGTAGAATTAGATTTTGAAAAAAAGAAATAAAGAAAAAAATGATTTGAAAATAATAATAAATAAAATTAGAAAAGGAGAAAAAACTAATGAAAGGAAAAAAGAAGATAAAATAAGTATAATGTATAAGTTGTTGTAATAACCGATTTAGAAAAAAAAAAGAGAAAAAGAAAGATAAAAGGTATATTATAGCTATATTAAAAAAGGGGAACGAATGTTTACTATGTCAATTATCTTTTATTATTGTATAGAAAAAAAAAAAGAATAAAAAGAAGTAGCAATAAAAGTGAATTAAATAAGATTATATAGAAAAAAGAAAATAAAAGAAAAAAGAGTTATATGAAATTAAAAAAGGAACAAAAAATAAGAAAAATGAACAAAGGAAAGAAAAAAAGAGGAAAAAAAATAAAAAGAATGGAGTCATAATTGAGTATGAAATCAAATTATGGTGAAAAAACAATAAAGAATAATATGATTAGGAAAAAATTAATGAACAGAAAAGGAGAGAAGCGCAAAAACTAAAGAAAAAAGAAAGGAGAAAAAAGAGATAGTTATCCACAAAAGCTATAATGGGTAAGAAAAAATAATTAGTTTGATGGGTAGAAAAATAAATGGATAGACAAGAATAGTGAATTTGAATTTTGTGGGTGAAGCTATAAAACTTCGTTATTTTTATTCAAATATATTTTAACACCCGTACGTAAAAATTAGTTCAAAATAAACAAGTCAAAGAAGCGAAAGAAAACGGACATTGGGGAAACCAGTTTCCCCCCATAGCTAGGCGATTAGAGTCCTTGGAGAAAAAAAAAAGGTAACTAGTGTCTTCCTTTGCTTTTTTGAAGGCACCAAAATGAAATACCAGTACTCCTACAGGGCAACGGAGTTGTAGTCCTCTTTTGCTTTTTGGGGCACCAAATTAGTTAAATATTTAGCAACCTTGTGTCCCAAAATAATATTACAAATAAAAAGAATTTTTTATTTTCTCAACACTTTAGACAGTTTCCCTTTTTTTTTTTAAAAAAAGTTTCAAGTTTTCTGTCTTAAAACGAGCTAAAAGTGTCACGAACCAAACCCAATCTGTCGTGATGACGTTATCATGGTACTAGACAAGCCGACTATGCAGACACTTCCAACACACTAAAGCTTTGGAACATACGGAAACAGTTAGAATTAAGGAAAAAACCCTTTTAAAACAGAGTAAGAAATCATAATTCAATACAAAATCTCTCCAAAAATCGGGATGTCACCGAGTACATGAGCATCTACATAAAAACACAATCTAATAAACCGTCTAGGAAATAACAACTGAAACATAAAATGGAAGATAAGGAGAAAGAGTCAAGGTCTGCGAACGCCAAGCAGCTACCTCGATAGTCTCTGAAAATCCGAACTCCACAGCTCAGCAACCGCCGTGACTGGAAGCACCTGGATCTACACACGAGGTGCAGGGTGTAGCGTGAGTACAACCAACTCAATAAGTAACAAATCTAGCCTTTAGACTGAAAGGTAGTGATTAACTCAACAGGTACAATTCAATATAGAAATAACAGTACAGAAATGTAAGCATGCTTTCAAGTTCAACAGTTAAACTCAATTCAAGTAAAATAGATCAAATTATGAATGATATGAGGAGTATGATCTTTCTATATCTACATGCAAATGCTCCTGCTGTATGTGAAGCACCACGCTAAAAGCCTCGTATACTCACACTCTCAGAATACTCAATCGCTTAGTACTGTATATGGCAAATCCAGCCTAGGAAAGATCCATCCCATATATATATATATATATATATATATAAATACACACATCGACTGACAGTCAGTCACTCAGTACTGTGTAAGGCCAATCCAGCCCAGGGAAAGATCCATCCCCAAATATAAATGATTCGGACAAGATCCATGTCCAGGGAAGATCCATCCCTCAATATGATCAATTGCACTCACTGAGGGTGTGTACAGACTCCGGAGAGACTCCTTCAGCCCAAGCGTTATAATAAACCAGATCCAGGCATAAATCAATAAACATGCTGCGACGTGCAGCCTGATCCCATAACTGTCACTCTCAATCAGGCCCTTGGCCTCACTCAGTCATCAATTTCTCCAGTCTCTCTCACTCGGGCTCACAATGTCATGAAACTAGCCCAAAAATAATGATATAAGGTAGCAATAAATAGAGACGGAGACTGAGATATGATATGCAATGAATAAATATGACTGAGTACGAAATTTCAATGTAATTAGTAAGTCGACAGCAAGAATCGACCACTATGGGTCCCAACAGTACCGGCATATACCCTAAACATGATTTCTAGCATGATTGGCAGCTCAATTACTTATCACATGATGAAAACATGGATATCAACAAGATAAATCAACAATAGTTCCATGGAATCGACTAGGTCATAGTTCTTACGGTGCACGCCCACACACTCGTCACTTGACATGTGCGTCACCTCAACACCAATCATATAACACATAATTTGGGGTTTCGAACCCATAGGGCGAAGTTTAGAACTGTTACTTACCTCAATCCGAGCAAATATCTACTCTAACACACCCCTGCCTCGCGAAACGGTCTCCGAATTCCTCGAATCTAGCCATAAACAATTCGATATAAACAACACGAGCTAAAGAAATCAATTCTAGAAGAAAAATACTAAGTTATTAATCAAAAGTCAAAAATTGGCCCCTGGGCCCACGTCTCGAAACTAATAAAAGTCACAAAACCCGAAAGCCCATTCATCCACGAGTCCAACCAAAAATTACTAAAATTCGACTCCAAATCGTCACTCAAATTCCCAAATCAAACTCTTCAAATCCCTAACCTCACACTCCCAAATTCCCCCTTAAATACACACAAACTAGGTGGAAAATTCAACGGGGAAACAAGATTATTGATAAAAAATTGATCACAAAGGACTTACCTCAAGAAACTCCTCGAAAATCCTCTCAAGAATCGCCCAAACCCAAGTTTGAAATGTTTAAAGTGAAGCAAAATCGCAAACCTTGAATTTAAGTGTTCTGTCCAGCCCTTCCGCTTCTGCGGAAACTTAACCGCATTTACGGCGTCGCAGAAGCGACATTCTCTACGGTGAACCAATGAAGCTGGGCCTCTGCTTCTACGGTCATCTCCCAGTATCTGTGCAATTGCAGGTGCGAAATTCCCATCGCACCTGCACACACTTCGCTTCTGCGCCCATAACTTCGCACCTGCGGCCACGCATGTGCGGAAAATCTCGCATCTGCGACCACAATCCTCCCCAATCTTGGTCGCATCTATGCTCCTCAGCTCGCACCTGCGGCAATTACACCAGCAGACTCCCTGCTTCAGCCATGCACCAAGTCCCATTTCCGATACGTTAACCACTCGAAATCAACCTGAACGAACCTCAACCGAACATACCAACAAATCCTAAAACATGATACGAACTTAGTCGAGCCCTGAAATCACCTTAAGCAATATCAAAAACATGAATCGCACCCCAAATTCAAGCCTATTGAAACTAAGGAATTCCAACTTCTACAAACGACGCTGAAACCTACTCCAACTTCCGGAATTGGAATCGGACCCTGATATCAAGAAGTCCACTTCCGGTCAAACTTTCCAAAAATCCAATTTTTGCCATTTCAAGCCTAATTCCACTACGGACCTCCAAATCACAATCTGGACAAGCTCCCAACTCCAAAATCGCCCAGTGGAGCTAACAACACCATCAAAACTCCATCCGGAGTTGTTTACACATAAGTCAACATCCGATCAACTATTTCAACTTAAGCTTTCAACCTTGAGACTAAGTATCTCAATTCATTCCGAAATCTCTCCGGACCCGAACCGACTACCCCGACAAGTCACATAACAACTATAAAGTACAAAATAAGCAGTAAATGGGGGAATGGGGCTGCAAATCTCAAAACTACCTGCCGGGTCGTTACATCCTCTACCTCTTAAACAAACGTTCGTCCTCGAACGGATCTAGAAACGTACCTGGGGTCTCAAATAGGCATGGATATCTGCTTCGCATCTCCCGCTCGGTCTCCCAAGTAGCCTCCTCACCTGGCTGACCTCTCCACTGCACCTTCATTGAAGCTATGTCCTTTGACCTCAATTTTTGAACCTGCCGATCCAAAATGGCCACCGGCTCCACATCATAAGTCAAATCACCATCCAATTGAACCATTCTGAAATCCAAAATATGACGGATCGCCGACATACTCCTGGAGCATAGAAACATGAAACACTATATGCCCACTCGACAAACAAGGTGGCAAGGCAAATTTATAAGCCACCTCTTTGACCCTCTAAAGCACCTCAAACGGCCCAATAAACCGAGGGCTCAACTTGCCCTTCTTCCCGATCCTCATAACACCCTTCATGGGTGAAACCTTAAGCAGCACCTTTTCCCTAACCATGAAAGCAACATCACGAACCTTCCTAGCAGCATAACTCCTCTGTCTAGAGTGCGCCATGTGAAGCCGCTCCTGAATCAATTTAACCTTGTCCAAAGCATCCTGAACCAAGTCAGTACCCAATAGTCTAGCCTCATCCGGCTCAAACCAACCCACCGGAGATCGACACTGTCTCCCATACAAAGCCTCATACGGAGCCATCTGAATACTCGACTGGTAGCTATTGTTGTAGGCAAACTATGCGAGCGGCAAAAACTGATCCCAAGAACCCCCAAAATCAATGACACAAGCGCGTAGCATGTCCTCAAATATCTGAATAGTGCGATCGAATTTTCCATCCGTCTGAGGGTGAAATGCCGTACTCAACTCAACCCGGGTGCCCAACTCTCACTGCAGGGCTCTCCAAAACTGTGATGTAAACTGCGTTCCTTGATATGAAATTATGGACACTGGCACACCGTGAAGGCGAACAATCTCGCAGATGTAAATCTCAGTCAACCGCTCTGAAGAATAAGTAGCCCCAACTGGAATGACGTGTGCGGACTTGGTCAGCCGATCCACAATCACCCAAATAGCATCGAACTTCCTTGAAGTCCGTGGGAGCCCAACTACAAAATCCATGGTGATCCGCTCCCATTTTCACTCTGGAATCTCTAGCCTCTGAACAATCCATCCGGTCTCTGATGCTCATACTTCACTTGCTGATAGTTAAGGCACCGAGCTACAAATCCCACTATATCCTTCTTCATTCTCCTCAGCCAATAATGCTGCCTCAAATCCTGGTACATCGTTGCGGCACCTGGACGAATGGAATATCGTGAACTGTGGGCCTCCTCAAGAATCAACTCATGTAGCCCATCAACATTAGGCACATAAATCCGACCTTGCATCCTCAACACCCTATCATCCCCAATAGTAATATCTCTGGCATCATCGTGCTGAACTGTATACTTAAGGACAAGAAAATGGGGATCATCATACTGGAGCTCTCTGATATGATGATATAAGGAAGACCGAGAAATCACACAAGCTAGAACCCGACTGGGCTCTGAGACATATAATCTCACGAACTGGTTGGCCAAGGCCTAAACATCAACTGCAAACGGTCTCTCACCAATAGGAATGAATGGAAGGCTACCCATACTCACTGCCTTTCTACTCAAGGCACCGGCCACTACATTGGCCTTTCCAGGATGATACAGAATAGTGATATCATAGTCCTTTAGCAACTCCAACGATCTCCATTGCCTTAAATTTAGATCCTTTTTTTTGAACAAGTGCTAGAGGCTCCGATGATCTGTAAATACCTCACAAGACACACCATATAGATAGTGCCTCCAAATCTTTAATGCATGAATGATGGCAGCCAACTCTAAATCATGAACATGGTAGTTCTTCTCATGAGGCTTCAACTGACGTGAAGCATAAGCAATAACTCTACCTCCCTGCATCACTATGCACCCAATACCAATCCGAGAAGCATCACAATACACTGTATAGGAACTTGAAGCTGAAGGTAGAACTAGAACTTGAGCTGTAGTCAAGGCAGTCTTGAGCTTCTGAAAGCTCTCCTCACACTCATCCGACCACCTAAAAGGAGCGCCCTTTTGGGTCAATTTAGTCAAGGGCAATGCGATAGAAGAGAAACCCTCCACGAAGCGACGATAATAATATGCTAAGCCGAGAAAGCTTGGAATTTTCGTAGCTGAGGACGGTCTGGGCCAACTCTGAACCGGCTCTATCTTCTTTGGATCCACCTGAATCTCCTCACTAGACACCACGTGCCCAAGAATGCCACTAAACTAAGCCAAAACTCACATTTGGAGAACTTGGCATAAAGCTTCACCTCCCTCAACCGTTGCACCACAATCCTCAAATGCTGGGCATGCTCCTGTTGGCTACGAGAGTACAACAGGATGTCATCAATGAACACTATGAAAAACGAGTCAAGATAAGGCTGAAATACAGTATTCATCAGATGCATGAATGATGTTGGGGTGTTGGTCAGCCCAAAAGACATCACAAGAAACTCATAATGACCATAACAGGTCCTGAATGCTCTCTTTAGAATATCTGAGTCCCGAATCTGGTGATACCTAGACCTAAAATCAATCTTGGAGAACACTCTCACTCCCTGAAGCTGGTCAAATAGATCATTAATACGCGATAGAAGATACTTGTTCTTGATTGTTACTATGTCCAGCTTCCTATAATCGATGGACATCCGCAAAGTACCATCCTTTTTCTTCACAAACATAATCGGTGCACCCCAAGGCGACACACTAGGCCTAATAAACCCCTTATCAGGAAGTTCCTGAAGTTGCTCTTTAAATTCCTTCAACTCAGCTGGTGCCATACGATACGGAGGAATAGAAAGGGGCTGAGTGCCCGGCACCAAGTCAATACCAAAGTCAATATCCCTATCGGTCAACATTGCCCAGCAGGTCTTTAGGAAACACATCCGAAAAATCTCGCACCACCGGAACAGAGTCAATAGTAGGAGTATCGGCACCAACATCCCTCACAAAAGCCAAATAAGATAAACAAACCTTCCCAACCATCCGCTGGGCCTTCAAATACGAAATCACTCTGTTGGAACATAGTTTAGAGAACCTCTCCACTCAACCCTTGGGCAACCCCGGCATCGCCAATGTCATAGTCTTAGCGTGATAATCCAGAACAGCATGACATGGAGACAACCAATCCATACCCAAGATCACGTCGAAATCAACCATACTAAGCAATAAGAGATCAACTCTAGTCTCCAATTCCCCAATAGTCATTACACACGACTGATATATACGGTCCACAATAATAGTATCGCCCACTGGCGTAGATGCATGAACGAATGTAATTAAGGACTCACGGGGCATATCCAGATAAAGAGCAAAATACGATGATACATACAAATAAGTGGAACCAAGGTCAAATAATACAGAGGCATCCATGTGGCATACTCAGACAATATCTGTGATCACTGCATCTGAAGCAACAACATCTAGCCTGGCAAGAGTAGCATAGAATCGGGCATGGCTGCCACCTGATCGGCCTCCCCCTCTTGGGCGACCCCTAGTTGACTGAGCCCCAACCCGAGCTGGCTGGGCAGGTGGTGAAGTAACTGGTGCTGAAGTTGTAGTCTGACTCCTCTGCTGAGCTGGACCTCCCGAAAGGCGGGGGCAATATCTCTTTATGTTCCCCAAATCTCCACACTCAAAACAATTCCTCTCTGAAAATGGCAGCAAATGCTGAGGCGGACCCCGAGAATCAGAATACTCGCTAGAAGCACCCGGTGCAGATGAACCCTAAATTGAAGGAGCACGGGACGAACTCTGAGCTGGAAGGGCATTGAGAGTTTACTAGCCCTGATGAGTACCGTATGAACCATGGCTGGATGATGCACCGCGGTGAACCGGGCGAGCTGTTTGGGCGTGCCTATAAGGACGTCCCCTACTGTGGTGGAACTGACCTCAAGAAGGAAAACTGCTGAAACCACCCGAGCTACGAGACCTCTTGGCCTCCCTCTCTCCGCGCTTCTGACTGCGGACCATCTCTATCTGCCGAGCAATATCGACCACCTCATCGAAGGTAGTACCAGATACCCTCTCCCTAGTCATAAGCAACCGCAGTTGATACATGAGGCCATCGATGTACCTCCTAATCCTCTCCCTATAAGTGGGAACCAACCAAACTGGGTGACGAGCCAACTCCAAAAATCTAATCTCGTACTGGGTCATAGACATGCCATCCTGATGAAGCTGCTCAAACTCTCTACGCATCTCCTCCCTGCGAGACTGTGACACGACTTTCTCCAAGAAGAGAACGGAGAACTCATGCCATGTAGTGTTGCTGCACCGATTGGCCTGCACCTCTCATAAGCCTCCTACCATCTGAAGGCAGCCCCAGTAAGCTAAAAAGTAGTTAATGAGACTCTATAGTCTCTAAATACCTGCCGTGCGAAGAATCCACTGGCACCTGTCCAGAAGGTCCTGTGCATCCTCGGACTCAGCCCCACTGAATGATGGAGGCTGGAGCCTCCCAAACATCTCAAGTCTCCTCTGCTCATCATCAGTCATAACGGGACCTACCTGGGCCTGAGCAACTACAACCGGTTGGGCTGGTAGTACCCTCGGTGTCTGAAGTCCCTCCATCACCTGCTTCTGGAGTACGAGCGGGGGGGTATGAGTACCTCCCCCGGCGTGAGAAGTGGTTGGTGCGGCCTGAGCTGCAACCACCTGGGCGAGGCCAGTACAAACAGTCAATATCTGGGCTAGAGCCTCCTGAAGGCCTGGAATCACGATGGTACAACTGATGCCTGAGCTGGCCCACTGGCTCAACTATATCTGGAACCTGCTCCTGAGCAAGAGCAACTGGTGGATCTACAGGTGCTGCTCCAACTGCTGTACGAGCTGCACCTCTGCCCCTATCGTGACCTCGGCCTCTCCGGCCCTGGCTGGTGGTACTGGTGACGAACTCAGCAGGTCTAGTTCAATATAGAAATAATAGTACAGAAATATAGGCATGCTTTCAAGTTCAACAGTTAAATTCAATTCAAGTAAAATAGATCAAATTATGAATGATATGAGGAGTATGACCTCTCTACATCTATATGCCAATGCTCCTGCTGTATGTGATGCACCACACTGAAAGACTCGTATACTCACACTCTCAAAATACTCAATCGCTCAGTACCGTATATGGCCAATCCAGCCCAGGAAAGATCTATCTCATATGTATATATATACATCGACTAACAGTCAGTCACTCAGTACTGTATAAAGCCAATCCAGCCCAGGGGAAGATCCATCCCAAAATATAAATGATTCGGACAAGATCCACGTCCAGGAAAAATTTATCCCTCAATATGATCAACTGCGCTCACTGGGGGTGTGTACAGACTTCGGAGGGGCTCCTTCAGCCCAAGCGTTATAATAAGCCTGATCCAGGCATAAATCAATAAACATGCTGCGGCGTGCAGCCCGATCCCGTAACTGTCACTCTCAATCAGGCCCTTGGCCTCGCTCAGTCATCAATCTCTCTAGTCATTCTCTTTTGGGCTCACAATGTCGTGAAACTAGCCCAAAAATGATGATATGATGTAGCAATAAATAGCAACGGAGACTGAGATATGATATGCAATGAATAAATATGACTGAGTACGAAATTTCAATATAATCAATAAGTCGACAGCAAGAATCGACCACTATGGGTCCCACAGTACCGGCATATAGCCTAAACATGATTTCTAGCATGATTGACAGCTCAATTACTTATCACATGATGAAAACATGGATATCAACAAGATAAATCCACTATAAAGTTGCATGGAATCGACTAGGTCACAGTTCTTACGGTGCACGCCCCCACACCCGTCACTTGGCATGTGCGTCACCTCAACACCAATCATATAACACATAATTCGGGGTTTCGAACCCTTAGGGCCAAGTTAGAAGTGTTACTTACCTCAATTCGAGCAAATGTCTACTCCAACACACCCTTGCCTTGCAAAACGGCCTCCGAATGCCTCAAATCTTGCCATAAACAATTCGATATAATCAACATGGGCTAAAGGGATCAATTCCAGAAGAAAAATACTAAGTTATTAATCAAAAAGTCAAAAATCGGCTCAATAATCGGCCCTCGGACCCACGTCTCGAAATCTGCTAAAAGTTACAAAACCCGAAAGCCCATTCATCCATGAGTCCAACCATACCAAAATTACTAAAATTCGACTCCAAATCGTCACTCAAATCCCGAAATCAAACTCTTCAAATCCCTAGCCTCACACTCTCAAATTCCACCTCAAATCCACACAAACTAGGTGGAAAATTCAATAGGGAAACAAGATTATTGATAAAAAGTGAGCATAAGGAACTTACCTCAAGAAAACTCTCGAAATTCCTCTCAAGCATCGCCCAAACCCGAGCTTGAAATGTTTAAAATGAAGAAAAATTGCGAATCCTTGAATTTAAGTGTTCTGTCCAGTCCTTCCGCTGCTGTAGAAACTTAACTGCATCTGCGCCGTTGCAGAAGAGACATTCCACCCGCCTCTACAATGAATCACTGAAGCTGGGCCTCCGCTTCTTCGGTCATCTCCCTCGCATCTGCGCAATCGCAGGTGCGAAATTCCCATCGCACCTGCACTCACTTTGCTTCTGCACCCAAAACACCTCACCCGCGGCCATGCTGGTGCGAAAACCTCGCACCTGCGACCATAGTCCTCCCCAATCTTGATCACATCTGCGCTCCTCAGCTCGCACCTGCGATCAAAGCTCCGCAAGTGCGATTACACCAGCAGACTCCCTGCTTCACCCATGCACCAAGTCCTATTTCCGATCCGTTAACCACTAAAATCAACCCGAGACCTCCGGGACCTCAACTGAACATACCAACAAGTCCTAAAACATGATACAAACTTAGTCGAGCCCTCAAATAACCTTAAACAACATCAAAAATACGAATCGCACCCTAAATTCAAGCTTATTAAAATTGAGGAATTCCAACTTCTACAAACAACGCCAAAACCTATCAAATAACATCCGATTGACCCCAAATTTTGCACACAAGTCACATTTGACATTACGGACCTACTCCAACTTCCTAAATCAGAATCCAACCCCGATATCAAGATGTTCACTCCCGGTCAAACTTTCCAAAAGTCTAATTTTCGTCATTTCAAGCCTAATTCCACTTCGGATCTCCAAATCACAATCTGGACACGCTATTAAGTCCAAAATCGTCCAGCGAAGTAACGGAACCATAAATACTCCATTCCGAAGTCGTTTACACTTAAGTCAACATCCGGTTAATCATTTCAACTTAAGCTTTCAACCTTGAGACTAAGTGTCTGAATTCATTCTGAAATCTCTCCGGACCCGAACCGACTACCCCGGCAAGTCACATAACAGCTATGAAGTACGAAATGAGCAGTAAATAAGGGAACGAAGCTAAAACTCTCAAAAATGACTGACCGGGTCGTTACAAAAAGAATAAAAGGGTGATTGCCATAAAAGGAGCTTTTTGGGTGGTCTTAGCGGAATGTTCTGAAAATTAGCAGTACTTAAAAAATGACTCGAACTTGCACAAGCTTTTCAGGGGTTTTTCTACCCAATTACGTTGTCCATCAAAGTCTACTGGATTATCATACTATTGCTCTTCAGGATTTCACTATGAATCCAGTAGAGTTGATACTATTATTACTCTACACATTAGTTAAGCTATCTATTGAAGTCTATAGGATTGTCATACTTCTACTCGTCAAGGATTTCTCTACCGGGTTGGTAGAGTTGATGCTATATTTTTCTATCTATCTGTTCAGATTGGCATACTTTTTTCGGGTTGTTGTAACAAAGAGTTCTTCGAATTTGCAACTTCAATTTCGATCAAACAACCCCAAATCTACTCCAAATGATCTAAAATTTGAAAAAAAAACTTCCAAATACCAATACAAACAATCCTCAATCACCAATTTAGTTGAAATCAAATCAAAAAGACTCACTTTGTCTTCTTCAATATTTTCTAAGGTTCAACAATGAAATTTTTAGATTTTTATAGTAAATACCAAAAATTGTATTTGAACTAAAAGTTTAAGTTTAAATTATCAACATTTAAATGACTTTAGCAATAATCGTTCATTAACTTTTATTTTTCACCATCAAATAAGAATTTCTAGCTTTAAAAATTACAGAAATATAATGTTCAAGGAAAAAAAGAAATATTTTGCTAAGACTATAAAAAATAGGAACATTCCACCAAGACCATCCTTTTTAGGGCTACGCCGCTAATTTCTGAGAATAAAAAGAACATTTAAAGATCCAGAGCATTCCTCAAAATGCAATTAAATAATCAGACTTTTCGATGTAAGTTTTCGGGCTTTGAGCAATCTACATGATTGTCTCATTCAATATTTGTCAAATGTATGAATCCTTGTTAAGAACTTGCTTTGAATATTTATGATCCTGGTAGCAACATGCATTAGGTGAATGACATGATTTTCGATGTTGTATCATATGACGATTCGTGTGATAATCTTGTTTGACTTTTGTCATATTAGGAGGATTTATAAGCTTGTTATTATCTTTTAATGTTACTAAAGAGAGGTTGACACGCATCACGCTATATCAGTTTGGTATATAAGAAATATTATCCTTGGAAGATATTTTCTTGGAATGGAAGATAAATGGGTACGGGCTGGGGAGGGTGGTGGATCGGGATCTAAGGGCTAGGGTAACGATGGTGAGTATAAATGGGTGAGAGGGGTAGCAGTGGGGTTGGGGTGGGGGGTGGATAG
>MCJB01004002.1:173021-311240 GCA_002018475.1 Nicotiana obtusifolia
GTGTAAGGGGTGGGATTGGGGTTGGACGAGGTGATGGGGGTGGGCGGGAGTGGAAACTCAGGTAGAAAAGATTGAAAAATAATTTTGGGAATATTTTTTTCTCCATTTGGTAGGAAGTCATTTTATTCCAATTAAAAAAAATTGAGTTTATGAGAAAAATATTTTTTAAAATATTTAAATCAATCAAACATGATAAAATTAAAAAATATATTGAGAAAAGTTTTTCCTCAATACCAAATACACCCTCAATCTCTCTCATTCATTTCATAATGGCCCAACTTCATTGGTTTGATTCTCTAAAATCTACTTTTCTCTATTATTTTTTACTTTTAAAATTTAAGCTTGATTTTTCATATACAGTGATATTCCCTAATTATAATTCACAATCACGAGAAAGAGATGCCAAAAGCAACAGAACGTTCACCTTTCAAACTCAATTATCTTTCACAACTGAAATCAATAATTTTTTTCAATCTACAAAATGATTAGCCAAGTCCCGAGTAAAAAATTGTAAAGAGATGATAGAGCATACTTGAATTACCACACGACAACACAAAGGTACATAAAAAAATAAAAAGAATTGGAAAAGATGATTAGATTATCATGTAAAGAACGTAACTTCAACCTAGCAGTTTGGTCCGTCCAGCCCAACCCGTAATTTTATAGTGTTAAGTTAGGTTTTTAAAGTCCATTTAAAATTAAATTTTTTTTAGCCTGGTCGAAATAAGCTCGTGGCATGTGAGACTTGACCGATGCGAAGCTGGGCTGGGCTATTTCCTGAGCATAATAAAATTTATTGATTAAAAATATAAAACTAAAAGGAAATAAAAACTAAACATAAAAAGAAGACACCATATGAAGAAAAATTACTCTGAAACCAGCAAACCATTATGGAAAGCCCCAGTATAATGGGCATGAGTAACAAGAAAAAGCATGGGATAATTAGCATTTAATATGCATTAATGTGATTGTGAACTTGAGGCTTGGTTAGTAATACTATGCAATATTCTCTTGTAAATGTTTATGTTTTTGTATTTTAAACTAGAATTTGTGACGATTCGACCGATCGTTTTGTGTAATTGCGCTCCATTTTTTTTATGCTTCACACACGTGTATTTATGGTTTTATAACTTGCGGGGTTGATTAGTTTTGTTTCGGGAAGATTTCGGGTTGATTTGGACCCTTTGATTCTTGACTTAGAAGCTTAAGTTAGAAATGTTGACCAAAATTTAACTTTTGTGGAAACGATCTCGGAACGGTGTTCTTGATGGCTCCGATAGTTTCGTATCGTGATTTTGGACTTGGGCGTATGCCGAAAGTGAATTCGAAAGTCCGTAAGTTGATTTGTGTTGTTTTGCCAAAATTTGGCAATTTAAAGTTGAAAAGTTTGACCGTAGGTTGACTTTTAGCTATTGGGTTCGGAATTTGATTTTGGGACTTAGAACCGGTCCGTTATGCTATTTAGAACTTGTCCGCAAAATTTGATGTCATTTGGAGTTGAAGTGATAGGATTCAGACGATTAGTTGCAATTCCAGTAGTTCTTGAAATTTACTTTGAAACTTGTACGTTTTAGTGTTCGATTCGTAATTTTAGATGTTATTTTTGTGTTTTGATCGTGTGAGCGAGTTCCGTATGATTTTTCTTACACTTGTGTGGATGTTTGGTTTGGAGCCCCGAGGGCTCGGATGAGTTTCGGACATGTACCAGAGTGTTTGGACTAAAGACCAGAAATCTGGTGTGCATCAGCCTCTGGTGTCACATTTGCGAACACCAGGGTCGCAATTGCAGCCTTAGCAGGGGATAACAAGTATCGCAACTGTGATGCTTGGGTCGCTATTGCAAAGGTGACTTGGGCTGGGCTAGGTTAGCATTTGCGACAACTTTGTTGCTTTTGAGAGGGGATCATGGTTCGCATTGCGAACCCATCTTCGCATTTGCAAGAATTTCCCTAAGCCTATTAGTGCCGCAATTGCAAGGGTTCGTAATTGCGAACCCACGTTGCAATTGCGACATCTACAGCTAATCAAAAGGCTTGGAAGTCAGGATTTCATCTCATATTCTCTCATTTTAGAACCTAGACTCTGTAGGAGGCGATTAGGAGAGGGGATTTTCATCTACAAACTTTGGATAAATGATTCTAATCTATTTCCAACTATATTTCATCAATATATCTTAGATTTAACATCAAAATCATGTGAATCAAAGTGAAAATTTATAAAACTTTGTCAAGTTTTTGAAAAATAAAAATTTAAGTTTTGAGAGCCTATTGGACTCGGATTTTGAAACTAATCACATATATAAACTCGTGAGGTTATGGGTAGTCAAAATCTATCCTTGGACCCGGGTTTTGACCGGGCGCGCGTGCCCCGAGTTGACTTTTGTTGACGTTTTGAGAAAAGTGTAAAGATCATAGCTTTATCTATTATAATTATTTTTCCTTGCATTGTTTGATGGTATTAAGTCGATTTTGGTTAGATTTGAGCCGTGTGAGGCGAATTTTAGGGTAAAAGCTATTTTCAAGGGTTGAATTGGCCTAGTTGAGGGTAAGTATCTTGCCTAAGATTTTGTGGGGAAAATACCCCCTTAGGATTTGGGATTGTTTATGTCATTTGTATTATGTGAAAGCCATGTTCGCAAGGCGCCGAGTGGGTACACGGGTTATGTGTGGTATTTGACCGGTTTAGGCTAATTAGACACTTTCCATGCTTTAATTGAATTGTCATATCATGTTCTAAATTCTCATAGTCAATCTACTCTTACTTGTGTTAGTCTATCCTTGCATGCCTTAAATAACTTTGTTAACACTTGTTCTACATCTTACTTGATATTTTGCTCTTATGCTTTAGTTGCCTCTTTCACCGTTACATTTTGTCTCTTCCATTGTTGATTTATCTTAATTTGAAGTTATTGTTACATGTCATCTCTTTCATTGTTGATTATCATTATTTGAAGTCATTGTTACATGTTATCCTTTTCATTATTGATTATCCTTATTTGAAGTCATCATTACATGTTATCTCTTCCATTGTGAGTTATTCTTATTTAGTATCATTGTTACACATATATTCACTTTTTGGTGGATACACTTATGTCTCGAAAATATATGTATAGCTATCACAAGCAACATTTTAGCAAGTATGGAGAAAATACATATTTTGCTTCTTCTCAACATAGATTAGAAATAGGTCCCCTTGAGAAATTTGAGCTACAATGCGTGGAGGTTGAGATATCACCTTGTACTGAAGCAAAACGTGAAGAACAACATAGATGTTATACCCACATCGGTTTCCTCCGGGTGATAGCAATTTGGAGATTTCTTCGTAATGAAGTAAGGTAGAATAAGACTAGTTTTGCCATACAAGATTGAGGAGATTGTTCACAAATACAAGTAGGAAGTTGACATTAAAGGCATGTTAAGGCTAATCCTTCCTTCTATTGGCATGATCCAAGTAACGAAATGTAAACGTAATGTTATTCCATAAGTGGTTCTACTCTTAGTATTTAAGGATGTTTACGTTATTCATTCTTGTAAAAAGTAATTCAAAGCATGTCTAAGTATGTTCCAAAGTCATTTTTGAGGCAAACGATACAAATTTTAATGTTCATAATGTAATGTTATATGCATGTTTATTTACCATCGAGCTACGACTAGTCGGAAGTTAACTTTACTTATATTGGGTTCGGATTGCGATTCCGGGAGTTGTAATAGCTTTGTTGTGTCATTTAGGACTTGCATGCAAAATTTGATGAAATTCCGGGTTGATTTGATATGATTCGTCGCGAGTTGTAGAAGTTGAAAGTTCATAAGTTCATTAAGTTCGATTTGAGGTGCGATTCGTAGTTTTGATGTGATTTGAGGCCTCGAGCAGGTCCACATTATGTTACGGAAGTTGTTGGTATGTTCGAACGGGGTCTCGGGAGCCTCAGGAGTGTTTCGGACGGGCTACGGGTCATGTCCTCCTATTTTGAATTGCTGATTTGATATTTTGTGCCTTCTTAATCGCGATTGCGAGTGAAATGTCGCATTTGCATAAGGTAATTGGGAAGCAGGCAATATTTGGTCTTCGCTTTCGCGAATATGTGGACGCATCCGCGAGGCTTTGAGGATTTTGTCTCCGCGTTCGCGATATAGAAAACGCGATGGCATATAAGGAACTGGAAAGGGGCATTAGGGGTTTTACTGTCCACGTTCGCGAGATTGATTACGGGTTTGCGAATTTTGATCGAGATTGTTGTGTGCGTTCGCGACTCTGTCCATGCATTTGCGTAGGTTATTTTTGGCAGCTTGTATTTTGTGCTTTGCGATCACGAAGCATTTTCCGCGATCGGAATGAGGAAACTTTGGCCTAATATAAAAGTACTCTATTTCGAGGGCTTTTGTTATTTATCACTTTTTAAGTTAGAGGGCTCGATTTTTGGCAATTTTGGAGGGGTTCTTCATGATTTGGATTTGGGTAAGTATTCTCTATCCAGATTTGATTATATTTCATATTGCATCTGTATTTTATCATTAAATTAGTGATTTGAGTTAGAGAAAGATTGAGGATTTTTGTAAAAACTTTCTAAAATGTAAAATAAGGATTTGAAGGCTAATTTGATGTCAGAATTGGACAATTTTGGTATGATTGGACTCTTATCGGAATGGGTGTTTAGATTTTGTGAGTTTTGTCAGGTTCCGAGATGTGCGCTTGGGGTTGACTTTTTAGTTTTCATTAAAGATCGAATTATTATCTGAAATTATTTCCAATAGTTTTTATTTATGATATTTAGTTATTTTGGCTAAATTTGACCCGTCCAGAGATTGTTTCACACAAAGTCATCTTAGAGTATCGCTTTGGCTTCTTTGAGATAAGTATCTTGCCTAACTTTATGTGACGGAACTAGCCCTTTAGGATTCGAGTTCTTTGTGCTATTTGTGTTATGTGAAAGTGATACGGACTATGAAAAAAAAACACGGATATAGCAAAACACGCAGAATCAAAAATAAGAGTTAGACCTACAATTGATTGGAAGGACAAGAACCAATTAGGATATGAAGCCTAATTACCTCTATGAGCACAACCAATTATAACCCTAAGCTATGAAAACCCCTCAAGAGATTGGCACTCTTGAAAATTCGGATAAAGTAATTAAGCAATTAAGTATTCACTACTAATTGCTCACCAACTAGGACTAATTAAGCACAAATTAAAGCATAAATAAAGCAATAAATGAATAAACGGCATAAACATAAATGCATAAAATAAAAGATAATGATAGAGTGTGAGACTTGCATGTCTTCAAGTTTATCATTCATCAAGTATACCTAAAATAAAAGGCTTAAGGTCTATTATACTAAGAGTGTATTTGGTTACAAATGACCCAAATACCCCTAAGTTAATTCTAAGGAACTTAGTTAATTATTACAAGTATAGCCTTCTTGATCTTAACTCCTTTAAAGCACTTCAATGCTATGATGTTGACTTGAAAATTGTTAGGCATGCTCATCCGGCATGTATCATATCCCCCCCACCCCCCTCTCCCTCGAAAAAAATTCCTCCTCGAATTTAGACCTTGCAAAATCAAGAAAGGGGAAAACATAAGTACCAAGACCATCACAATCAAAGCATTGTATGTCCAAGCTAAGATATCAAAGATTACAATCTTGTACTCAAAACCGACACTCTTATGATATAGCTAAGTGTCATAATCTATAAAGAACACATCTCCAACACAAATGACACAAACTTGACTATAAGAAAAATAATACTCATGAGAAGAATCAAGAGAGTGTAATGTTTCATGCTTCCAACAATATCACAATCTTGTCAAATCCTCAACAAAGTGCACACTTGTATGGTATAATCGAGTGTCATAAGAAGTAATAAAACCATACTCTCCAACCCAAAGAAAGATACTTCACCATGATAAGAAGCAACTCCGGGGTCAAACAAAAATTTTAATCCCCAAATATCTACACACTTTCCAACAACTTCACATGACAACTTAAAAGATATGCCAAGCCCATCATGAATCATCATATAAAGAATATCACAATACTCAAAGTTAAAAGTCTTTACCTCAATGGCCTTAGATAAACACAAGATAAGCATAAGCCAAAAGTACATATCGTTCTTGCTTTTTGGAAAAACAAAAAGCTCTTGACAAAAAGTATGCCAAAGTGTTAGTTCAAAGCCTTTCTCACCCTTAGAAAATTTCTCTTGTTGAACCTTCACAAAACAATTAATAAAGTTAGGTTCTTTTTGCTCAAAATGGTCAGTCAAAACAACAAAAGAAACATTCTTACCTTAAAGCATTAGCTAAATCCAACGAGAATGTTCTTTCAAAAATAGGAATAAGTAAAGTAATTAATACTAGTGCTAGCATAAAAAACTTTACTTTTCTTTTCACCCTCAACAAAATCATCATATAAATATGCAAAAGAGTCATCAAGATCAAATACAAGAGAAGTTAACTCATTGGAATACAAATGGAAGTTTTCTTCTTTTATATTTATGTCATTATAAGTAACTTGTTCACTCTCCAACAAGGCATCTCTACACTCACATTTGCTCATTTCACCATAAAAATTGAATGTTCTTGCCAAAGGAATGGAAATAGAATCAAAAGAATCATCATCACATTCTTCTTGATTCATTTCTCCATAAATGTCAAAACTTTCTCCCAACAAAGTTAAAATAGAGTCAAAAGAATCATCACATGCATCATCCCATAAAGGTGGGGTATCATAAGATTCAACATCACACAAATCACTAGCTAAGGAGTTATTAAACAAAGAACTAGAATCATCCAATAATGCACAAGAACTCCTAGCTAGTTGCAAGCCATAACTATTATTCTCATTACAAGATAAAGAAGTATCGAACTCATCAATATCATAGCTATCTTTCAAACTCAAAGTGTCACCACAATCAACTAAATATCATGAGTAGAAGGATAGGCTATTTTACCTTGAAGCTCTTCTAAAGTGAAATACTTTTTACCTTGAACTTGCTCATTGAATTTCAAAAATTCTCTCGAAAAGGTAGCTTGATCTTCTTCCAAGTTCATCAAAGTAGATTGAACTTCACTTGATGGCTCATCTCCAAAAGTTCCTTCACAAGATACAAAACAACTAGAGAAAGAATAAAGGCTTAGCATCAGAATAAGAAAAATCTTCACTCTCTTTTTGTTTTCCCTCATTCTTGTCTCTCATTTTCTTTTTAAGCTCTTCACTCTTTTCTTGTGAAAACTCACTCTCTTCACTCCACACTTTCTCTCCTTTTTCCACTCTAGAGTTGTCACTTTTCTCTCCCTCACTTCTCTTATCCTTACTTTTTCTCTTTGCATTTTTCAAGGATGTTCTCAAACTCATTTGGCCTCTTTCCCTTTGGTTCACTTCATCTCACCTATATTCGTCATTGAAAATTTGTTGGATGTTGTCCAACTCATTTAAGGTGTCCTATTGATCATGTTGAAAAAGTGGGTTGTTCATTATTCGAGGTAGGTGGTATGAGTGGTGGAGGAGGGAGATTGTCCTTCCTTGATGGTACTTCAGGCATATGTTGGGGAAATAGATTTATTGATGGTCTAGGTTGGGTCGTTTGGGCTGGTGGTATTATGGTATCTGTCCTTGAGGTCTAAATGGTGGTTGGTGCTGGTAGTGGGTAGGTGGTCGATAGTTTAGTGGAGGAAAATAAGGTCCCTTTGGTGAATGTGGTCTCTTTGGTAGGTTTTGTGGTATTTGGATATGTTGGTTATGTTGAGGTTTTCCTCTTTGAAACATTTGTCGCACTTGTGAAGGAGAGGGTTCAGTAGAGGAATTAGTAAGCGACATACTGCTCTCCCTTTCTTGTTGCCTCAAATGAGATTCCCCCAATATAGAATTCAATATTGCATTCGTTTTGTGTTGCCATATGGTAATATTGGTAACCTTCTCACTATGTCATTAAGCATAGATACAACTTAATGCATTAGAGTCTTTGTAAGGCCCTGAAAAATTTCACCTAAAACCCGGGGTTTCGTGATGCCGAGGTAGACTTATGCATTGATTATTTTAGAGACTCGCCGCGGTTCGGACTTTTTGGGTTGAATAGTGCGTTGGGGAGTTGAAGAAAATTTTCGAAAGTGCATGGCGTTTCTGCAGTCCATTTTGCCGTGGCAGATCTACCACAGACAGAAGCAGAAATCTGGGCAAACTTTTGGACCATTATGTGGTCCATTATGCGGCCGCATAATCATTTCGCGGGCAACACAACACATCGCTGTCCCAGCATGAAAATTTTTGGAGGAAAGTTCTGCAGCGTTTCTGCAATCCATTTTGCGGTGGCAGATCTACCACAGACAGAAGCAGAAATTTAGGCAAACTTTTGGACTATTATGTGGTCCATTATGCGGCCGCATAATCATTTCGCGGGCACCACAACACATCGCTGTCCTAGCATGAAAATTTTTGGAGGGAAGTTATGCGGCGCATTATGCGATCGCAGAATAGGTCTGCGGACCGCATACCGGTTGCAGAGTGAGGCAGAAATGCCCAGTTCCAGAGGGCCATTATGCGGACCGCATAAGCGTTATGCGGTCGCATATGTAACCGCAGATCTGCATCGGGGCTCTATTTTTCTGATTTTATAAACCCGACCCCATTCTTATAAAATAATCTTAGGGATCATTTTAGAAGGTTCAAACTTATATTTTAGAGAAAGGAAGTCGGTCTAAAGTGAGAAAAGGAATTTCTAAGTCATTGTTCATCAATCTTTGCTCAAGGCTTGAAGATTTCACAAGGTTAACTCACAAGGTCTTCGACTAAAAAGTTAAGATTCTAGCCCTAGCCTTCAATTTCGAGATTTAACTGAAAATAGATAATAAGCCAAGCAATTATTGGGTGTGGGAGTTGTCCATTATGAATGCATGTACTATCAAGGGTTGGGGAAAGAATGTTGAGCTAAATTGGTATTCTTTGGGTAGTGGGATGGAGGAATCTATCATAGGAGGACCTTGGAATAATAAGAACCACCTAGTGTTTGATAAAATTCTCAAATGAGTTGGAACCATAAACTCTCTCCTAATTTGTGTTCAATTTTGCTATGTCTCTAAATAGATCGAAGTTGCTAGGATTTTCGGAACTGTGTAGTGAATTAAGGAAAGCCCAAAGAGAGGTATGAAGGCTAAACTCTTTTTCTGGTATTGGAATTCCCGTGTTCTTACAAACACCATCGCGTTAAGTTCGAATATGGAACGCTATTGATGTGGGGTATTCAAACTAGTAAAAATGATTTCCGATTGGCATAACGTATTAGAACCCTCGAGTGTTAATGATTCTTTATTTTTGACTTAATTATGTTATACCCCTTTTGGGAAGAAGATCTTGTATGATATCAATGTGATTAAACACTTATTTCTCATATGATGAAACTTTATGAACTTACACTTGCTAAGGCCAAAGGTGCCATATGGTTGATTTGAAAGGGAAGTCTTTTGTACAAACTATTATCGTTTTGGAATACGAAATGTGGCATTGTGAATACACCTCCACCTGCATATATTGGGGTGAGGTGGCGGGACCGCTTTATGTAGAGTTGTGGTATTATGAATAAACCTCTACCGACTTAAGAATTTATAAATGTTATTGAAAGCTCTAATAAATTTGCTACGGCTTTAATGGCTAACTAAGTCTTTTATTATTACCATGATTCATCATATTCATGTTGTATTTCCAAGTCCTTGCATAGGTGTCTGGTTTTCATACTAGTACTATTCGACATGTACTAACATCCCTATTTCCGGAGCACTGCATCTTTAATGGATGCAGGTGGTTCCACCGCGGAGGGAATTGACCAGTGATAGCAGTACACTCTCTTCCCAGTTGGCTTGGTGAGCCCAACTTCATTTCGGGGTCGTGCATCTTTTGTTGTATATGTATTATGTTTTGAGGTATAGTCGAAGCCTTGTTGCTGGGACTATCACCGTACTTTTATGTATCTATTAAAGGCTCCGTAGACATAGTGTGGGTTGTGTATTGGTATTGGGAAGGTCAAGATTGTAATGGCGTATGTATATTACATATTCCACTTCAACTATGAAAGTATGTATTTTGAGACTTTATAAATGAAGTAATTAATGATGATGAAATTAGTGTTGTTCATGAACCCCCTTGGTGTTAATTAATGAAGTTTACCTTCTCTTTATTATGGGTCGAGGCATGTCTTACTCCTTGGATCACAATTAGGACTAGAAGTTTGTCCGTACTCCATGCTACCTACAAAACGAGCAACCAAATTAGTAGTAAAGTCCACATCAAGCTCACTCGATATCGCTCAACCCTTGTGTCACTTTACACCAATTGATTTTTGCGTGCTCAAAGTCCTATTCACTCTTGTTTTTTTCCGCTCAAATAGTGAATATCAAAATTGCTAGTTCACTTAAGTCCCAAAGTTTCACAACAAGTTCCAACTGTCTTCGGGGTGGAATGGATGTTATGTATTCACAAGGACGGACAATTAAAAGCAAACGAACTTGAGCCAAACAATTCACAACAATAATAAAAGAGAAAAAGCACGAAACAATTAGCACGAAATAAACAAAGCACACGAGAAACTAGAATTAAACTCAGTATGAACTAATATCAAGTTAATCTAGTTGAGAATTAACAAACAAGAAGAAAATATTAACAACTGGAAAGAAAAGATAACTGGGCAGAAAAAGTTCTGAACTTACTGTCAAAATGCTGGAAAAATTGTTCTATGGCCAGACCCCAAACTCAACAAATTTCCCAATCTGTGCGGGCGTCAAATTGTGTAGTAGCTGGTGCAAAACCTCTGGTGCCACTAGCAGTCATTAAGCATGTGCAGATTCAGTAAAACTGGGCAGAATCAGTTCAAACAGTTGTGGAAAAAAATGCAGAGCAGTGCAGTATTCTTAAACTGGAATAAGCGGGTGCAGATTTGCTGTTCAATTGCTGCTCAAAACTGATCAGGAGCAGTAGTTCTGAAGGTTCTGATCAAGCTATACAAACTTACAATCTGCAGAAAACAGTCCCAAATTGCAGGGGAACTGTGCAAAAATTATTTATGCAGAAATTCTGGACTGTGCAGCTTGTAGAAACTGCAGAAAGTTGTTCAAAAGACCAGGAACTTGGCTGAGAACAGCTGTGCAAGACTGCTGAAACCACTGCAGGATTTCAGCTCAAAGAGTGCAGAGTTACAGCTTCAACTATGCAGAATTTATGCTCGAGAAGTGCAGGATATTAGCTGTGCAATCACTGGACAAAACTGATGCAAAAGAAGTGCAGTTTTTGCTGTTAAACAATGTAGATTTCAGCAGCTCAAAAAGTGGAGAAACAGTGCAGAAAGTTTTAGCCCAAGCTGTGTAGATTTTGGCTGTCAAAACACTGCTGAAATTTTGCAAACTGGGCAGAGGAAAAGTAACTGTAGCAGCAGGTGACCAAATTGTAGCTAATACTACACAATTACAGAAACATAAAACTGCAGAACTCAAAGAAACTAGGTAGAATTGCAATTCTGCTGTCAAAAATTCTGCAGAAAACCAAATTTCTTTCCACAGTTTTGGTCAGCTCAAAATGTGCAGAAATTGTAGCCTAACAGTGCAAAAACAGTGCTGAATTCTCAGTCCAAACTGTGCAGGTTTTCTCAATACTGGACAGATCCAAACTGCAGAAACAGGGCACCAACTGCAGAAATTGCTGAAACAGTGCAGATATCAGTAGCTGGAACAATACAGATTCTTGCAGTCCAATCTTAAAATTTTTTTATCCCAGAAAATAGAGATGAAGTTCAGTCTATGAAAGAAACTCAATTGACATACCAGTAGAATCAGTCCCAAGCATTTCAGATGGACAGCAGTAAAGGGATTGAAGTTTGAAGTTATTGGAAGTCATTAATTTATTTTAATTTAAGTTGTGTTTAACGGGGCGTTGTTCATAGTTGAGTTACTTTCCCGTTCATTTTGTTGTTATTGAGATTCTATACACATTGTCTTTGAGCCGTGGGATATTTGTTTTGGAAATATTGATATTGTTGGTTCTTTGGGAATGGTTGTGGCTTATGGACACTTGTGGTGCGAGATGATGCGTCATGTTGTTGTGATGTTAGCACATGTGAATTGTTGTGTGGATTGGTTGTTGTTATGCGGAGCATAAGGGTGCCATTTCAGTGTTGTTGTTATGCGGGGGCATAAGGGTAGCATCTCACTATTGTTAATTATGCGGAGTGATACGGGTGTCTATTGTGTTACCGTTCAGGCAGGGCGATAAGGGTGGCTATCATGCGGAGTGATACGGGTGGCTATCAGAATGATACATGTGGCTAATGATATGGTCAGGGTGGAGTAATACGGCTGCCTATCGGAGAGATACGAGTCGCAAATGTCAAGGATGGTATGTGATGGCCTAGGGGGGCATTATGTTGATGATATTCGTGTGATGGTGTGACTTTCCTTGCGTGTGTTATACACTACGTGACTTGTTGTGTTGCTTCAATGAGCTACTCAATGTCTTTGATATTACTTGTTGACTTGGGCTGTAATAGTACACTCGCAAAAGCATACATCGTAGCATGCCACTTATTCCGGTTCAGGAGTATGAAACTTAACATTTATTGATCATGCCATGTATTCTTGTATTATCTGCTTTCCTTTTGATATTGAGCCTGTGACCATGCCGGGCGGATTGTGATTGTGAGCTTGTGATCTTGTCGGGCGAATTGTGATAGTGAGATTGTGACCATGTCCGACGGATTGTGATATTGAGCCTGTAACCATGCCAGTAGATTGTGATTGTGAGCCTGTGATCATGTCGGGCGGATTGAGATATTGGCACGTGAGTTGTCCGTGCGGTTGTGATTAGAAATGTGGGCATAAGGTGTCGTGAGCATATGGTTGTAAGTTGAGACTCGTGACTTGGGATTATGGGATGAGGCATCTCGAAGTAATTTCGTTGCGAAACTTATGTTAGAACGGCTTGCTTAATTGGTTGTTAACTGTTTTCCTTATTTGGTTTAAGTGGTACTTTCACGTTGTTCGTATTACTTTATTGTTTATATCATATGGTGATTCTTGTTGTCATTTATTGATTCCTGCTTTCATTATTAGCATTATACTTCTATACTGCACAAGTTATTTTGACTAGTAGATGTCTTGACTTGTACCTTATCACTACTCCACCGAGGTTAGTCTTGATTCTTACTGAGTACCGACCGTGGTGTACTCATACTACACTTTTACACATTTTTGTGCAAATCCAGGTATTTGAGATATCGTAATTAGGCAAAGTTAGCTTATAGATCGCAAGGATTCAAGGTAGAGTTGCTTGATCGTCGCAATCCCCTGGAGTCCTTTCCTTTTCATTGTATTGTCAGCTTGTTATTTGAATAGTATTATATTTCGATCTTTACGATCTTTCCATCTATTCAGCTAGAGTTCGTGACTCTGTATTACCTAGTCTCGGGAGGTTGTAGTATGTCACATTTATTTCGGTGTTTTTTATAATTCTCTTATTTAAATATCATTGTTAAATTGGCTTAATTGTGGTATGTAATCGACTTACCTAGTCTTATAGTCTAGGTGCCATCACGACGCCTGAGGCAGGATTTTGGGTCGTGAGAGAACCCTTGCAATTGCGAAGAAATTCTCACAAATGCACCCAGTGACAGCCTAAGAGGAAGTTGCACATGCGACATTGGCTTTGCCATTTGCGAAGCTTGTCCTCATCGCAAATGCGACACTTTTGTTGCAAATGCTAGCCTACCAAATCCTGACACTCTTCGCAGTTGCGATGGAGGTATCGCAATTGTGACATGTGAGACCCCCTGCTAGAAATGCAATTACGATGCTGTTGTTCATAATTGCGACACCTGAGGCATCAGCATACCAGCAGTTCTATTTTCAGTCCAAACCATTCCACGACACGTTCAAAACTCATCCGAGCCCTCGTGGATCCAAACCAAAATCTACAGAAGTTTAAAAACATTTAGGAACTTGCTCGCGCGATCAAAATACGAAAATAACATTCAGAACTACGAATCAGACACCAAAATGCATGAATTTCAAAGTAAAGTTCAAAGATTTCTAGAATTGTAACCAAGCGCCCGACTACTATCAGATTAACTCCAAATGACACCAAATTTGGTAGACAAGTTCTAAATAGCATAAAGGACCTATTCCAAGTCCCAAAACTAAATTCCGAACCCGATAGCCAAAAGTCAACCTACAGTCAAACTTCTAAACCTCAAATTGCCATTTTTTGGCAAAACAACACAAATCAACTTAAGGACCTCCGAATTCAATTCCGGGTATGCACCCAAGTCCACAATCATAGTACAAACCTATAGGAGCCATCAAAACACCGTTCCATTTTACAACAGTCAAAGTTTGGTCACATAATCAACTTAGGCTTCTAAGCCAAGAATCAAAGGGTCCGAGTCAATCCAAAACCTTCCTGGAACAAAACTAATCAAACTTGTAAGTCATAAAATCAAAATTACACATCTGTGAAGCATCAAAAGAAGAAACGGGGCACAAATACACAAAATAACTGGCCGGGTAGTTACAGAGTTGGTAGGATTGGAAGGAATTCAATCGTACGCACCTCTGAGGGTTCTGAGGCAATTTGGTCTAATTCAAGACATGCCTCTCTGGTCAAGGAAAGCTTTGTATGAAGATGATTATAATACGAAAATTCCAATCCCGAGGGTGAGGAGACTCCAAAATGAATGGAATGACTTGATCACAATGGGAATGGGACAAAATCCTTGGTGCACGCCTGTGTACTTTGTGTGGATCAACAGGAAGTCAAATTGGCCAGGCCAGTAGGGAAGGATTAACCGGATTGCAGGATTCAGCAGCAGCTTAAAATACCCCATTATCTCATCACTAATGTCATGCATCGACAAGTAGTCCCCGGGTCAGTCGACCACATGCTGCCACCACTGGATGATGACGACCAGGTGATTGAGTACATATAGATTGAGTCAGAAACAGAACTTGAGGAGGAGACAACATGTGTTCTCCTCATGCGAAGAGTCTGCTCTATTTCCACTATTAGCGACAAGTTTGCTCTACTTTTGTAAGGCCTCGTTAAATTTTACCTAGAACCAGGGCTTCGTGATGCCAAGCTCGCCGTGGTACGAACTTTTTGGGTTGAACAGTGCATTGGAGAGTTAAAGAAAAATTATTGCAGAATAGGGCATTTCTGCGGTCCATTTTGCGACCGTAGAACTGATCTGTGGATCGCAGATCAGCTGTAGAGTGAAGCAGAGAAATGAAAAAATTTTGGAGGTTGTTTCGCGGTCATTTATGCGACAGTATAAACGTTTCGCTGGCCGCACATCCGTCGCAGAAGCCAGCATGAGAAATTTCGAAAGGAGGTTCTGCGGTCCTTTATGCGACCGCAGAATTGGTCTGCGGACCGCAGACCTGTCGCATACCTGCATAGAAATGTTCATTTCCGGAGGGCCATTATGCGGTCCATTTTATAGATCGCAGAAGTGTTATGCGGTCGTTTATGCGACCGCAGATCTGCATCGGGGCTTTATATTTTCTAATGTCATAACCCGATCCTATTTCGATATATAGTTATTAGGGACCATTTGTAAAGTGAAAATTTGATATTTTAATAATGAGGAAGTGCTCTAGGGTAAGAGGGGGGGGGGGTTCCTAAACTAATTGTTCATCAATTCTTGCTCAAGGCTTGGAGAATTAACAAGGAAAACTCACTAGGTCTTTATCCTAGAGAAAAGATTCTACTCCCTAGTCTTCAATTTTGGAATTTAACTGAAAATAGGTATTAGGAAAAGCAATTCTTGGGTGTGGGAGTTGTTCATTATACATGAATGTACTATCAAGGTTTGTGGGAAGATAGTTGAGCTCAAATGGGTAGACCTTGGGTTGTGGGGTGAAGGAAATCCACCATAGGAGAATCTAGAAATTATAATGCCCCTCCTAGTGTTTGATAAAATGCTCAAATGAGCTGGAACCATGAACTTCTTCCTAATTTATGTTCAATTTTGTTATATTTCAAAATAGATCGAAGTTGCTAAGATTTCCGAAACATTGTAGTACCTTAAGGAAGCTCAAGGCAAGGTATGTTGGCTAAATTTTTCTCTTAGAATCGAATCCCATGATGTCCTTGTAAGTCCCGAGTTATTCATTATAAATTGACTATTTCGAGTAAGCTTTGTGTCAATAAATATATGTTCAATATGTATTCCAAATGCTCTTGTCATGTTATGTTACTATTTGAGAATGTGTTCAAAGTATGGGTTGCACATCTAAATGTCATGACTTCATGTCGTGATTCAAATGAAAGCTATTATGCCAAATTGTAAAGAAATCTCAATGTGCTTAAGACTCTTATTTGCTCACATGTGTACTTAATATGTTGAATAGAAATGCTTTGTTGTTGATGATCCGTGATGATGTTCGAAAGTAAAAGAGGTGAGCATGAAATATGGACTACGACCAACGTGCCACGAATGCTATTACATTTGGGGCCACTATTGCCAATGAAACTAAGAGACGTGTAAAAAGATGCTAAAATGAGTTGTAAATACTTTAACTAATAAACACTTTGGAAGTATTGTTAGTCACCCAGGAAGGGTAGGTTGCAATAACCTAACCCCGAAACTACACGTGCCGATGTAGCGGTGTATTGTGATTATTCCCCTCATTTGGGATGAGATTGATATGATGAGAATATTCCCCTTTATTGGGATAAGATGATTTCTAGAAAAGGGTGATGTCGATCCACATGACATTGTGGTGAGATGGCCTAGCCGGTCGGGTCGTGATCGGTCGCCATGCCGCACACATGGTGGTGATTGTGCTTGAAATTGTGATTGAGATAATGGTCGAGATTGTGATAGTGATTGTGATTGTGGTTGATGTCTTTGGGTGAGACGGCCTAGCCGATCGGGCCGTGATTGGACTCCATGCTAAAATCACGGTGGTATATCGGTGCTAAGATCTCCCAACCTAAAATAATAGAAATTTACTTGAAAACTATTCTTGTTCCTAATTTAATGTTTTAATATTGTTTGAGGCTTCCATTTATTTTATGACTGTTCTTCCTTGTATTGTTACATGTTCTAATAAAAGGTGTTTAGTCATACATACTAGTACTATTCCATTTGTACTAACGTCCATTTTGCCGGGGCGCTGCATCTTCAATTGATGCAGGTGGTTCCATAGTAGGCGGCGTTGATCAGTGATAGCGGTACACCCTCTTCCCAGCTGACTTTGTGAGCCCCACTTCATTTCAGGGTTGTGTGTCTTTTTTTTCCTTGTGTATTATGTTTCGAGGTATAGCCGTGGCCTTGTTGCCGGCATTAATCATGGTACTCTTTTGCATCTGTTAAAGACTCCGAAGACATAGTGTGGTTGGTATGTTGGTGTTGGAAAAGCTAAACTAGAAATGTTGTATTTATACCACTTGTTCTACTTCTAACTATGAAGGTGTATGTATTTTGAGACGCATAAATGATGTAACTAATGTTAATGAATTGGTGTGGTTCAATGATCCTCCTCATTGTCCAATTAGTGAAGTAGATATTCTCTTTATACATAAGTGAGTTCGAGCAGAAGGTATTGTACAGGTTTGCTCGGCCGGGTTATCTCGGTTGAGCGCTGGTCGCACTCCTCGAGGTTGGGGCGTGACAATTTTGCACAATCACGAGTCCACAAGTTGGACTCCCAAATTATCCAACCGGTGAACTTCCTTGGCCATCGGCCTTTGGTGTGCCTCCAAGTGAGCCAAACTACATATAGATGTTACATTCTATACTTACGTAAGTTGGATTTGTCGTAAGATATTGACACAAGTACAAGGACAAGATTATTTTTGAGGTTATAAGTGGTTATGCTAAGTTTAGAAAGCGTTGAGGAAGTGTTGTAAGGATTACAGGTCAACAAATCGGGGAGAATAAGTTTCGTCAATATAATACCCGTGCCTTCGGGCTATGGCTTGAGCCGCTCGACGTATGTAAGTAGACCCAAACCACAAACAATTTAGGTCATATTCAAGTATGTAAATAAAGAGCATGACGTATAAGAACATGACGTATTGAAATGATTTTAGACTTAAAAGTGGGATGATGATGGTTGAAAATAATATTCTGGGGCGTGCAGAGCTTATGGACTAGTGTTATACCACATGATGGTGATAATTTTTATAGGAGTTGTGTTAAAAATGAATAATATTCAAGTAATGTAGGAACAAGGAATTAATTTTAACTATTTACGCAGGAGGGAGTGTGTCTAATTACAAATAGAGAGATTAGTCTTATGTTCATGTGGGACCTACTTAAAGGAATAAATGATGGTTCATAATGTATCAGTTCCTAACGTGAAAATGGTAACATAAACACTAAGTGACTAATATGTATTAGAGACATCTATAGGACAAGCCATGATTTTCGAAGTGGTGGCAAATGAGGTTGGACCCCACTATCCACTAACTACAACTACTACATTCACTTTTTGGTGGATACACTTATGTCTTGAAAATATATGTATGGCTATCACAAGCAATGTTTTAGCAATTATGGAGAAAATACATATTTTTGGGGCAAATGATACATATGTTAATGTTCATAATATAATGTTATATGCATGTTCATTTACCACAGAGCTACGGCCGGTCTGGGAACCATGCATTTGCCATCGAGCTACGGCCGGTTGGGCAGCTACGCATTTACCACTAAGCTAGGGCCGGTCGGGTAGTCATGCATTTACCATCGAGCTACAACCGGTAGGGCGGTTATGGATTTACCATCGAGCTACGGCTGGTTAGCTAGTCATGCATCATCATTTACCTCCGAGTTACGGCCGGTCGGGCAGTCATGCACTTACCACCATGCTACAGTCGACCGGGCAGTTACTACTGATTAATTGGGCAGTCATTTTATGATATGGATAATAGTCCCAAAGAGAATCATTGAATATATATGTATAATTAGTATGCATATCATGGCCCTCAATGGCACTTCAGAGGTTTAGGTTGATTCTTATATCTCGCTCACTGATATTGAATTGTTGTTATGTTTCAGTTCTGCCTTATATACTCGGTACATTATTCTTATAGACGTCCTTTTTGTTTTGGAAGCTGTATTTATGCCTGCAGGTGTAGATAATCAGTTTGACGAGCCCTCATATTAGACGAGATTAGCAATTAACAAAGGACCTTTAACACTCCATTTCATCCAGAGTGCAGCTGATTCTATAAGTCATCATGTCAGAGTTTTGCTGCTGACTTATGGGTAGGCTGGAGCCCTGTCTCGTTTTGATGTCAAACACTCTTAGAGGCTTCGTAGACACAGGTTCATCATGTATAGTATGTTAGAGGCTTTGACGACCCATGTGTATCCATGTTTTAAGTACGATGGATCACTGATACATCGTTTTCCCACTTACAGTTATACATTACGAGTTGTGGCTATATTGGCCCATGATAGTTACAAAAATAATGAATTCAGCCAACTCGACCTATGCATGTTCTAGTTTTCGTCGAAGGATCATGATTTACAAAGTGGTTCGCTCGGGCCAGTACAGCACGGGGTGCCAGCCATGCCTCTCCGGGTTTGGGGGGTGACAATATATTTCTGGCTAAGAGCATCGGCCACAACATTAGCCTTCCCCAGATGATAGAGAATGTCGATGTCGTAGTCTTTAAGTAACTTAAGATATCATGTTTGCCTCAGATTTAACTCCTTCTGCTTATTGAAGGCTCTTATAGTCTGTGAATATGTCCACATGGACCCTATACAGGTAATGAGTCCAAATCTTCAATGCGAACACCACTGATGCAAGCTCTAAGTCATGTGTTGGATAATTTTCTCATGGTTCTTGTGTTTCCTTGAGGCACGTTCAACCACCTAGCCATGTTGCATTAAGACACACCCAAGACCAACCCTTGAAGCATCATAATATATGACAAACCCATTTGTACCTTTCGGTAAGGTCAACATAGGTGTTGTGGTAAACCTTGACTTCAACGCTTGGAAGCTCCTTTCAAAAGCATTTGACAATTGGAATTTAGCTTCTTTTTGTGTTAGCTTATTCATCGGAGAGGCAAGAGAAGAAATCCCTCCATGAACCTCCTGTAGTACCTATTTAAACCCAAGAAACTGCTAATCTCTGTTGGAGTCGTAGGTCTAAGACAATTCTTCATAGCTGCTACTTTTTGAGGATCAACCTTGATACTCTCGCTAGAGACCTTATGATCCAAGAAAGTGATAGGTTTGAGCCAAAAATAACATTTTGAAAACTTCGCATACAATATGTGTTGATCCATAGTTTGCTAAACTACCTTGAGATGATCAACATGGTCCTCCCGACTTTGTGAATACGCCAGGATATCATCGATGGATACTATCACAAATGAGTGGAGGAAAGGCTTGAAGACTCGATTCATAAGATTCATGAAAGCTATTAGGGAATTTCTCAACACGAAAGACATCACCAGGAATTCAAAGTACCCATATCGGGTCCTAAAAGTTAGTTTTGGAATATCCTTCTCCCGCATCTTCAATTGGTGATATCTCAAATCTTGGAGAAGTACTTAGCACCCTGTAACTGATCGAACATGTCATTTATCCTTGGCAATGGGCACTTATTCTTGATTGTTAATAAACCATCTTTCTTCCTTACAAAAGGAAATGGTTAGCCCCAAGGCGACATACCCAGTCAGATGAAACCTTTCTCTAGCAACTATTTCAACTGTTCCTTTAATTCCTTTAATTTTTCCGAAGCCATTTTGTAAGGTGGAATAAAATAGGATGTGTACTCAGCTAAACATCGATCCTTAAGTTAATCTCCCTGTTTGGTGGGATTCTAAGAAGCTCGTCAGGAAGGACCTCCGAAAATTTATTTACAGCTGGCACGAACTGAAGCGTCGGTGCCTTGACATTAGCGTTTGTAACTCGGACTAAGTGGTAGATACATACCTTGGAGATCATCTTCATTGCCTTAATGTAAGAAATAAACCTACCATTCGGCACGACACATCCCCCTTCCAGTCAATGACTGGCTCATCTTGAAACTCGAAGTCAACTATTCTGGTTCGACAATCAAGCTTGGCAAAACAGGATTAAAGCCAGTCTATCCCTATTATCACATCAAAGTCCACCATAACAAATTCGGTGAGGTCACCTATGGTGTCTCAACTATGCATTGTGACAGTACAATTCCTATAAACCCGTATGGCCATAATACATTCCTCAACTGGAGTAGATACTGTGAAGGGCTCACGAAGCTGTTCTGATTCTATACCGAACTCCATTGCAGCGTAAGGACTGATATATGATATTGTAGAACCAGGATCTATGCGAGCATACACATCATGTGATTGAACTGCAATATACATGTTACAAAATTTGAAGAAGCCTCTAAACTCTAGTGGCCCTTCATAGCATAGAATCTACCAGGTCCTTCCGAACCATGTGCACCACCTCTAGCTGCACCACGCCCTACTGGAGCTGGAGTACCCTAAGTCGGAGAGGTATAGTGGAAGTAGTAGTCGCGGAACTAGCCGGCTGCACCATACCACTACTAGTATTCTGTTGGGTTGAAGAGTAGTCTCTCTGAATGTATCCCCAAAGACCACATTCGTAGCATACACCTAAGCCCATGTGGCAAATCCCTGGGTACTTCCTCCCACTCCTAGCATACATCTAGCATGCTTTTGATCCATTATGTGATGATTCCGCGGTCAGCGAAGCGGATACACGATCCGCATAATTGACCGCATAATCATCCTCTCAAGCTGATTCTTTTGCCCACATCATGACGCATTGGAACTTTAAATCCTTAGATCCCTAGTTTACAATAAGGTGGGCACATATAAAATTTAAAATACATGCATTCGAAGTTGGCGGCCTGTAAAAAAAGTTTTTCCTATGCATTAAAGTTGGTGAAAAGGTTCTACTAGTCTCTTTTTGTTGTTTTCTTTATTTGCATTTTTTGTTGTTTTTGTAGTTTTTGTGAAGAATGTTGAAAATTGAGAAGTAAAGTAATAATGTGATTTATTGATTAACCACTTTGAGCTGTTGCTTGTTTGGTACATAGATTTCGTCGTATGAGGTTCTAGGTGGCATTTGGTATAGCATGTCAATCGGGCAGCCTGTACTAGGTGAGACAATGTTATTGAAGCTGAAATTAGTGAAATTGGATTGGGTTGAGGTATGTTTGGAAGAAAAATACCGTTAATCATCTCAAATTATGCAATGGTTCTTATTTGGCGGACCTGACTTATTATTTTGATGGGTGGTTATAACTTTATACATGTTTCTTTCATCAGTAGCGGTACACAAGGTTATATGAGATATGAAGTATGTTGCAGGTACCGGGTTTGGTAATAAGCAGCTATTGTAGGCAAAAGATATATTTATGGACATATGAGTTATGGGGCGTATCGTGTGGTTACAATTTGGAAGTGCATTTATGACTTGATGCAGCTTTTGGGGATGGATATAGTGTATGTATACAAGATCAATTCTTAAAGAGAGTTTTGAATATTGAAAGTCGGTTTTAAGGGTTACGGGCTAAGGTTGTAGGAAAATCTTCATTTGATGAGCTTTTACAACTATTAGATGGAATTGGGATGACTCTTGGCACGTTCAAGGACGAACGTATGTTTAAGTGGGGGAGAATGTAATGAACCGATCGGTCTTTTTGAGCTTTAGCATTCCGTTTGGTGGTTTGAGACTTTGAGCAGCTTAATATGACACATTATGACTAGCGTGTATGATTAGTTTTTATGTTCGAGAGGTTCATGATTGATTTGGGAGAGTAACTCTCAATTTGGAAGCTTTAAGTTTGAAGAGTTAAGCAAGGTTTGACTTTTGAGTAAACGACCTCAAAATCAAAATTTGATGGTTTCAATAGGTCTGTATGGTAATATTAGACTTGGGTTTGTGTTCGGATTTGGATCCGGAGGTTCTCAGAAGGTTTTGGCTATTTGATGAAAGTTGGCAAGTTGAAGAATTGGAGGGTTCATATATTTGCCTAGGAGTTGACTTTGTTGTCACCGAGTTCCGGTTGCTGTTTCGGGACCTTGGATAATTGGAACTGGTTTGTGAACTTTGGTTGTGATATGGAATGTCTAAGTGTGAATCAGACGTATTCGGCGTAGTTAGACATATGAGCATTTGGATAGGTTTGGAAAAGGTATTAGGACATGTTGGTATAGTTGCATGGGGGCCCCAGGGGGCTCGAGTGTGTTTTAGATTGATGTCAAATTTTAGGAGTGTTTGAACATTTCTAGTACTGGTGCATCGAACTTGCGGAGTATGAGGCTTGTGAAGGTTTCTCAGCAGAAGCGAGACTTTTGTCGCATACGCAAGCTCGCAGGTGCGAGGCTTTTTTGGCAGCTGCGGAATACCTGGCAGAATGGTTATATTTCGATAGTTTTCTCATTTTTCATTATTTTGAGTTTTGGAGCACGAGAAGAGACGATTTTGGTAGAGATTTTCTATACTACATTGTGGGTAAGTAATATTCACATGGATTTGAATATATATCTTGATTCCCCATGGGTTTATACACTTTAATCATAGAATTTTAAAGAAAAATTAGGAGCTTTTTTTGCAACTTAAGAGGGTGAATTTTGGGGATATAGGGGTCGATTGGACTCAGTTTTGGAATCTAATCACATATTTTGACTCATCGACTTATGGTTAGTCGGGGATCTACCCCTTGACTAGGGTTTTGACCACGTAGGTCCGGGTTGATTTTTGTTGACTTTTGGGAATTTGACTAATGTTTAAAGCTTTATTGTTTAGAAGTGATTGCTATGGATTTGTCTAATGTTATTGAGTTATATTTGACAAATTCGAGTCATTTGGTGTTGTATTTGAAGGGAAAGGTGGTTTGTCGTGGATTAAATCTTACTGGGTGGACGTAAGTCTCTTGTCTATTATTGTAAGAGGAAAATTTTCCCATAGGTGATTTATTTGTACTTGTTACATGATTTTGGTGCAACATATTTTGCGAGATGACGAGCGTATATGCATATTTAGGTTATGACCATAGCCGGATAGAGATGAGAGCATGATATGCTGTTACACCCCATGTTTTCGTACGTGAGAGTACGTCGTAAGCCAATTGATGTAAGCTCAGAAATGAGATTGTCTTTGAAAGTACATAAAGTAAGTTAATCATGTTACCTTGGAGGTTACAAATCTTGAAGATCATGGATAACAAGTACCAAGAGGGTTGGAAGGCTTAGAAGCTAAACAAATTGAAGAAAATAAGTTTCGTCAAAAGTCGACACATTGGGAATATTATAACATGTACTTTTGGGGTGAGACTAGGGTGCTTAACATGATAAGGAGGTTATGATATGAGTTATTTTAGTCGTATGATAGTCGTGTGTTACGTTTTGAAGTCAAGCGAGTTGTGGAACAAAATTTGGCAAAGGTCATCACAAGTTACATTCATAAATGTGCTAAAATTTAGGTCAATATTAGCTGAGCTTTTCTCTTAATATACTTCGAATAACGGGATGATCCACCTACCAAATTAATCATCTATGAGTCTAGTTTCTAACATATTAAACCGTTCATTGATACGACATCCGAGTAGAGAGATATTCACGTTTTTGTGAGACCGCGCAAGCAACTCCCAATGGGACCCACTTAGGCGGTGGACAACCCTTGAACATTTTAAAGGGGTGGACGGCTCAATTTTGGTCATTTTCGACCAAGGACAGTTCCCAAACTCTCTCAACACCTCTCTAACAGTTCTCCAAGGTTCCAAGTCGAATCCAAGGTGGTTTTACCTAAATCTAACTTAAAACGTTAGCCTAAGTGAAGAAGAGAGTCTCTATGGTGTTATGATGTCATTGAGGGTGCTTTTAAGGTAAGGGAAGTTTTGGTTCGAGTTTGTTCTCATTATTTAAAGTATTTATAACACCCTATTACTTGTTCTTAGGCTTATCTATGTGTTGGTTAAGTTATTTGGATGAAGAATTACAAGATAGCATTTGAAATCATACAAGAAGTTGTTGTCTCTTATTGGACTATTTTAGAGCTGTATATATGACTTCATATGGCTGGAAATCATGGGGAATAGCTTGGTTATAATTTTTTTTATTGTTTTTATGCTTGTCAATATGTTGATGATGTTGTAATTAGGATATGAAGTGACCCTACAATACCTAGAAATTGTTCATGTCATTGGTTTATCTTGTGGGGCTGTTTGATGTTATTTTTATGATGGATATAAGAAGGTTGGAATATCATTTCAATATATATATTTATCTGCTAGACGTATTGATGGTGTTTTAAGTACAGGGGAGATGGGAAAAAGAGTTGGGGTTTGATTCCAATCAAAGCTTGCCGCTCGTCGTGTTAAATAGTAGTTTCGTTGGTGACATTTATGCGCTTGTTGTTGTGTAGATTGATTGGTGTCGTTGGGCTGTTGGGTGTGTTGTGGTATATAGTTAAAGTTTGTATGTGTTCTTGTTGTTTTGATGGACTTGGGAAAGCAAGGAAAACATGAGAGATGTTGTCCGTTTTAAATAAAATAAGCTTGTCATTCGTTGTATGATAATTGCATCATTCGTAGCTTAATGATAATGTTATTATCATTTCTGTAAATTAAAGTGCAACGAGACGAGTTCAACGTGGTTATTGGATAGACTGTTATAAGGTATATTAAGGCTGTTCCTTTTTTCCTTTTGGCATGATCCATATGATACAAACGAAACGAGCAAATGCGCCACTTTCACAAATGACTCTATTATTAGAAGTAATAGGGATGTCTGTGTTATTGATTCCCCATGTGTCCTATTATTATATCGTCTGTTCATGGGTTTCAAAAAATACGTAAGTTAATAAAGTTAATTCTGTGATATTAACCGAAGGCATATTGATCTTATGACATTCTGAGAGATCTTATTGACTTAATTCATTATGCATTGCATTTATTCATACATGTACATTGAACCATGACCATATGGCGTTATATGCATGTATATTAAATGTATATGGGGTATGGGGAAAGGTTACAACGTTATATACGCACCAACACCTGATCAGCTGGTATACGTTGATGATTTCACCCACTGAGGCCGAGATGATATGATGCGATACCCTCCGAGGCTTGATGATGTTATGTACGTATATACCTATGCATGATATGACATTTATACGCATACACATGACACTACAAATGTTCCATGATTCACTGAGCTATTCGACTTACATGTTGAGTCCTCTACTCCAGGTTTCTTTCATGTCTTTTATATACTGCATTTCATGCCTTACATACTCGGTATTATTAGTACTGACGTCCCTTTTGCCTGGGGACACTGCGTTTCATGCCCCGCAGGCTATGATAGACAGGTTGACGGTCCTCCTAGTAGGCTATCAGCTCAGCGGAAGGTGTTGGTGTACTCTACTTGCTCCGAAGTTGCCTATTCGGTCAGTATGCTTTAGACACGTATTGATTAGTATGGCGGGGCCCTGTCCTAACCTTTATGACGTTTATATACTCTTAGATGATGTCACCTATATGGATGATTGTATGGGCTTTTCGGCCTATGTTTTGAGTGTACAAATGATCATTTTAATCTTATAGGCCAGTATGTCACATGTATAAGTTTGTATACCATAGTGGGTCGTCCTATGTCGAGTATTCTCTTATGTTTAATTTTGGTTATCTCATGACGGCCTTTCCTGCTCATTTATCCATGATAGTATGATAAGAAGGATACATTATGTTGGTAATCAGTTGAGTTAGGCACCGGGTGCCCGTTGCTGTAAGGTCCCGTAAAATTTTACCAAACACCCGAGGTTTCGTGGTGTCGAAGTAGGCTTATGGTACACCAATGTACCAAGGGCGACTATGTGTTCCAAACGTGGATGGTCTCCGGGAAAGAATCATGACTGAAGCTCACACTTCTAGGTGTTTCGTGCACTCGGGTTCTACAAAGATGTACCACGATCTTAAGGGAGTCTACTAGCTAAATGATATTAAGAGGAATGTAGCAGACTTTGTGGCAAGATGTCCGAGTTGTCAGCAAGTGAAGGCCAAACACCAAAGGCCGGGTGGGTTGGCACAGAACAAAGAAATTCCGATGTGGAAATAGGAGATGATCAATATGGACTTTGTGGTAGGAATACCTTGCACTCCTCGCAAGTTCGACTCAATTTGGGTAATTGTGGACCGACCACGAAATCAGCACACTTCTTACCTGTTAAGGCTACAGATATAGCAGAACAATATGCTCAATTGTATATCAAGGAAATAGTTAGGTTGCATGGCACTCCAATTTCTATTATCTCAGATCGAGGGCCCCAGCTCACGGCTAATATTTAGAAGAAGTTTCAGCAAGGTTTGGGTACTCAGGCGAATCGTAGTACAACTTTTCACCCGCAGACTGATGGGCAAGCAGAGGGGTCCATTCAGACGCTTGAGGATATGTTGCGAGCTTGTGTTCTTGACTTCAAGGGTAGCTGGAATGATCATTTGCCGCTCATAGAATTTGCCTATAATAATAGTTATCATGCTAGTATCCAGATGGCACCGTTCGAGGCTTTATATGGTCGGAGATGTATATCTTCCATTGGGTGGTTCGAGATTGGGGAGGCGGAGTTGATAGGGCCAGACCTCGTGCATCAGGCTATGGAAATGGTTAAAATCATTAAAAAATGGTTGAAAACTGCTCAGAGTCGTCAGAAATCCTATTCAGATGTTCGTCTTAGGGATTTGGAGTTCAAAGAAGATGGTTGGGTATTCTTGAAGGTTTCTCCTATGAAGGGTATAATGTGGTTCGGTAAGAAAGGTAAATTGAGTTCGAGGTATGTCGGATCGTATAAAATCACTCAAAGGATTGATCAGGTGGCTTACAGGCTAGAACTACCTCCAGATATGTCTTTAGTGCACCCGGTGTTCCACGTATCCACGTTGAAGAAGGTGGTTGGAGATCCGTCGCTTATTGTTCCGGTTAAGACTATTGAGGTTAATGAAGAATTGACTTATGGAGAAATTCCAGTTGCCAATCTTGATAGGCAAGTTTGTAAGCTGAGAAATAAAGAAATTGCCTCCGTCAAAGTGCTATGGCGGAACCAGTAGGTTGAAGAGGCCACATGGGAGGCCGAGGAAGAAATGAAGAAGAAGTACCCTCATTTGTTTGAATAGTCATGTATTTATAAAGTTGTGTTATATGGAAGTGTTAAGAGTTTACCTTTTATGAATTTTGTATCATTTGTATAGTTGATATTAAGGGTGTTCCTTTTTGGTGATATACTGCTCGTAAGGCCACAGTTGCCCTTGTTTTTATATTATGTTGCGTCATTGGTTCATGTATATGTTGTTAGGGTTGGTTTTTGGGATTCTCTGACAGGTGAATAGGCTCAGTTGCAAGGGAAACTCAGGCAAAAATTTTGGAAATTTGGGGAGTTACTCAAAAGTTTGAGACTGTTGGTGTGTTTTATAGCAGCTGAGTCACATTGTTTTCTAATGGTGGATTTCGGCCCAGATTCGAGGAAGAATGATCTTAAGCGGGGAAGGATGTAAGGCCCCGTAAAATTTTACCGAAAACTTGAGGTTTCGTGGTGCCGAAGTAGGCTTATGTGTTGACAGTTTAGGTTGAACAATTTGTTGGGGAGTTGAAGAAAGTTTTTGGAAGTGCAGGGCATTTCACGGTCCATTTTGCGGTCGCAGAACTAATCTGCGGATCGCAGATCTGCCGTAGACTGAAGCAAAAATCTAGGCAAATGTTTGGACCATTATGTAGTCTATTATGCGGCCGCATAATCATTTTGCTGGCCGCATATCCCATCGCAGATCCCGGCAGTTCTGCGGTGCATTATGCTACTGCAGAATAGGTCTGTGGATTGCAGACCGATTGCAGAGTGAGGCAGGGTTGCCCAGTTCCGGAGAGCCATTATGCGGCCCATTTTGCGGACCGCAGAAGCGTTATGCGACCGCAGATCTGTGTCGGGGCTTCATTTTTTCTAATTTAATAACCCGACCCTATTTCGTTTTATCTAGCCATAGGGGTCATTTTTTAGGGGTTATCTAATATTTTAGAGAGAGGAGAGAGCTATCCTAGAGAGAGAAAGGGGAGGATTCAAGGATTTCACTACTCAACTTGGATCAAGCCTTGGAATTTCATCAAGAGAAACTTGCTAGGGCTTCTAAAAGGTAAGAATTTCTTTTCCCAATTCTCCAATTTCGAATTTAGGTAGAAGATGGGTAAATGGGGAGTGTGATTCTTGGATGTGAGGGTATTATTTATACATGCATGTACCAATAAGGTTCGTGGGAAGATTATTGAGCTCAAATGGGTAAATATTGGGTTGTAGAGTGAAGGAAATCTTGTGGAAGAATCTTGTAATCAAATTTGCACATCTAGTGTTTGATAAAATGCTTAAATGAGCTGAAACCATGAATATCTTCCTAATTTGTGTTTAAGTTTGCTATATCTCTAAATAGATCAAAGTTGCTAGGATTCCGAAACTGTGTAGTGAATTAAGGAAAGCGCAAAGCGAGGTATGAAAGCTAAACTCTTCTTCTAGTATCGCAATTCCCGAATCCTTGTAAAGTTCTATCATGTGTAGTCAAACTTGAATCACTATTGATATGGGGTATTCAAACTAGTAAAATTGATTCCCGATTGGCATAACGTGTTAGAACCCTTGTGTGTTAATGATTCTCCATTTCTGACTTAACTATGGTATACTCCCTTTTTGGAGAAGATATTGTATGAAATCAATGTGATTACACACGTATTTCTCATATGATGAGACCTTGTGAACTTACACTTTCTAAGGCCAACGGTGCCAAATGATTGATTTAAAAGGGAACTCTTTTATTCAAACTATTATCGTTTTGGGAATTCGAGATGTAGCTTTGTGAATACACCTCTACCCACACTATGCCTATGGAGCCTCTAAGTATAACAGAAGAGTAATACGGAACTGCCGATGACAAGGCTCCGGCTATACCTCGAAACACCAAGTACAATGCCAAGTGACATAAGGCCCGAACAGTGTAGGGCTCACAAAAATCTGCTGAATAGAGAGTAACTAAAAACGAGGGTCAAAGCTGCCCGCTAATGAACTATCTGCATCCATTGAAGATGCAGCGCCCTTGAAAAAAAGGATATTAGTACATGTGGAATAGTACTAGTATGTGAAGTTAAATTTCCTCTTTATAAATAGAATTCCAATATAAGAGGGGGGAAACTGTGGAAGCAACAAGTAACAATCAATGATATCCAAACGTCAAGTTATAACAAAAAAAATTTCAAAGTACGAAAATAATATTATTTTTGGTTGGGAGATCATTTGTAACCGATATACAACCGTTATTTTAGCACGGAGTCCGATCACGGCCCGATCGGCTAGGCCGTCTCACCCAAAGACATCCAATCACAGTCTCAATCACAATCTTAATCTCTACACAAAGCGACCCTGCCGCCTCAGCCCAATGTATGCGGTGGAGGTGTAATCACAATCACAATCTCTACACAAAGCGGCCCTGCCGCCTCACCCCTATGTATGCGGGTGGAGGTGTAATCACAATCACAATCTCTGCACAAAGCGACCCTACTGCCTCACCCTAATGTATGCGGGTGGAGGTATAATTACAATCACAATCTCTACACAAAGCGGCCTTGCTCCCTCACCCCAATGTGTGCGGGTGGAGGTGTAATCACAATCACAATCACAACCACCATAATGTGTGCGGCATGGGGTCCGATCTCGACCCGATCGGCTAAGTCGTCTTACCACAATGCCGTGTGGATTGACATCACCCTTTGCTAGCAATCATCTCATCCAAATTAAGGGGAATATTCTCATCACATCAATCTCATCCCAAATAAGGGGAATAATCACAGCGCACTCTTACACTGGCACGTGTAGTTTCGGGGTTAGGTTATCTCAATTTACCCTTTTTAGGTGACTAACGATACTCCCTAAAACATTTTTGCTTTGAACAAAAAGGAAACAAAAATACAAATACGTTCACCTCATAACCTTCCACACCATATACAACCTCATTAGTACTTTTAGCCACTCACAACATCATTATTTCATTGGCTCTCTTAGTCACACAAGTTACAACAACCATGGCCACACTTTATACCTCACTCTCATTTATTTCACTTTCAAGCATATTTATAGATCATCATCGACAAGAGCATTTGGAATCAAGGCCTTAAGCATAAATATGAACAATAGGGGTCTTAGGCGCATTGAGTTTCTTTCACAATTGGGCATAACAACTTGCAATTTAAACATGATTTGAAATCGTATTATCTCGACATATTGGTCACACTAGGATACATTCCCGACGGAGAACACACGATGATAGGGGAATTTGGTACACATTTTTGTTATATATCTTTCAACACAAGCTTATTCGAAATAGTCAAATACATAAGGAATAGCTCGGAACATTGGAATCAGGAACTTGGGTCAACCATACTTGAAACTTACGGGAACATCATGGATTTCGATTCCAAGAGAGAAGTTTAGCCAACATACCTTGTTTGAGCTTTCCTTAAGTTACTATGACGTCCCAACACTTCTAATAACAACCTATAGGAAGATAGAAAAAATCGGATAATAATTAGAAGGATTCTCATGGTGTAACTCTCTTAGGAATTTTGTCAAACACCTATAATGCAAAATTAACTACAAAGCTCTACAATGGTAATCCCTTCCTCCCTCAACCAATTTCAACAAGAAACTACCCGATATAGTTTAACAACCCCACATACTACCTCCTATTGGCACATGCATGGCCTATCTCCAACCCCACAACATACTTAGATCCTAAATAAACGTGCATGGATGACGTAGGACAAGAACTTACCCGGATAGATGATGGAATAATGAGTGGCTTCCATGATTCTTGAAGATTGGGGCAAGGATGGATGATTACCATGCTAGGCCTTCTCTTTCTCTCTCTAAGATACTCTCACTTCTCTCTAAAACATCAGACATATGCTCCAAAATGAGCCCCAAAGGATATTAATCAAAATGAGGTCGGGTTATAAAAATAGGAAAATAGATCCTTTGAACTCAAGTCTGCGGTCACATAATGGACTGCATAACAGATATACGGCCAGCAAAATGGACCGCGAAAGTGATGCCACCTCGGCACTCCCTTCAACACATTAGCCCTCTTCGGCACCAAAAAACTCGAATTCCTTGGAAAATTTTTACGGGGCCTTACATCCTCCCCCGCTTAGGATCATTCGTCCTCGAATGAGGACTAAATTCTGCCCACAACACCCGGCATAACTCAACTCATCTTTCACACATCACAAGCCCCCAATTTAACTAACTCCCAAATTTTCTAGAAATTTCGGTAGAGTTTTCCTTGTAACTGGGCCTATCCACATGCCAGAGAATCACCAAACTCACATCCACAAAACAACAAAGCATCACAATATATTGATGGTAGGCTATAATTCCATTTAGTTGCTTATTACATTCTAATTCATTGTACTTTACTTGTGTGTAGCTTTAATTGGTAGTGTTTTGCACTTATTATGTGTTTTATGCCCTGCTGGAGTGATTCTGAGTTATGTAGATGTTGCGGAGCTAATCGAGCTATTTGGAGCTTTGAAGATTAAGTAAAGGCCCAAAGGATTAAGCCGGGATCGTATTCGGGGCTCGAGGACCACGTATGGACATTAAAAATCAAGTATGGAGCCGTACTCTGAGAAATTTGCAATACTGCAGTGCATGGGGTGCCGCAGCAGTGCAATTCCTACTGCCTGATAGATGTTGAGCTCTCTGGATTTCTCCACTAATGCCCAGCATGGCGCGTCGCCGCCTGTGTAATTTTTCTAGTGCAATTGTCCTATTTCGGCTAGGAAAGGATGGTTTCGTTTGGGCCCGACCCTACTTGGTATAAATACATGAAAAAATATTATTTTCTAGACTTTTGACATACTTTCGACCCAAGGAAGCTAAGGAGGATTTGCAAGAACACAAGCAGAAGGATTTCATCATTCCGTCCTCAGTCAAGACCCGAGTTTGGATTGAATGTATGTTTTCCTCTACTTTAATTATATTTGTGATGAGTTTTATCCATGTCTAAGAACTAGTTCCCTTTAGGGATTGATGGATTTTGTGTATTGATGATTATTTATGGATTATAACTCTAGTTTTATGTATTGAAGCATTTTTGGATGATTTAATTGTTGCATCTATACTCCCTAGTTTATGTAAGCGAGAGAGGCATAACTCGTGATATCTTTACATTATATTTTTGGTTGAGTTCATTCTTCTTAGTAATCGAGAGAGGCTAGTTGAATCACTTATTAAACCTAGTTAGGAAGATAATGGGAAGAGGTTCTCCTAAAGACCAATCCACTATGCATTCTTGCATATCTTCATAGAGCTTAAATTGGTTTATCTTGCGAGGTTGGGGCTTAATCGAGAGAGGAGTTTCTACTGAACGTTTGAACTAATAATTGAGTAAATTCGAGAGACTCAATTGAACATTAGAAGTAAATTAACTAGAGTTAGATCCCGAAAAATTATCTTGCACCTATCCTGTCAAAACCCTATCTTCTCCCACTGATAACCTTCTTTGCTAAATCTGTGTCTTGATAGTCACCAGTCAATAGCATTAGATTCTTAGTTAAGTTTAGTACTAATCATATAAACCCCAACTATTTATCCTCCTAGATAGCAATCGAGCTATAAACTACAAGAATACTGTTTAAATACAATGCCTGTGGATACGATATTATACTATACTATCTTTGATTAGCGAGCAGAATTTAAGTGTGTGTTTTGCACTCGTCATATATCAATAACACAAATCTCAACATTACCAGCATTACATTAACAAAAGTGATATCTAGACATGAAATGCACATAATTAGAATAACAAATAGAAAGTACCTTTCGAACCACAACCACTTGACTATACAAACAAGTGAGAATATTTTATTTCCACAACACTTTCGGCCTTCGAGGTGATCTCCTCGACTCACGAACTTTGCCATAGCACTTGACGGAGGCAATCTCAACATCCAGACTTATCAAACGAGGATGACAATTAGGTGCCTCTCATAAGCAAATTACCCATTAACTTCACCTTCCATAGCTTCCACCGGAATGATAGACAAATGATTCCTAACTACCTTCTCGGATATAGACACATGAAACACCGGGTGCATGGAGAACAACGATGGGGACACATCATACTCATGGTTTAACCTACTTCCTTCAAGATTCCATAAGGCGTAATGTGACTACACCTACTTTACCTTACTTAACAATTCACCTATATCTTCATGGAGAAAATCTTGAGAATAACCCATTCACTGTCTTCAACTCTAAATCTCTAAGCCGAACACCCAAATTAAACTCTTGGCGACCCTTAACCTCCTTCTCCTCCTTATTCTATGATGTGTTTGAATGAATACGACCATAGAGTTTCTTACCCAATATGATTGATCATTAAATGATGCTTCTTTGGTGACATGTTTGAAACTACACTCTCTAGAGGCCTACTACACATAGGGACAACGAGGTTTTGAGTTTGGGGTGGAATTATTCAAGAACCCATCAATGTGCTAAGTAGGGGCATTTCAGGAGGTTACATCCTAAGAGCTATGAAGGTTACTACCAATAGCGCTGATATGGTTAATCATTTTGATGATATCATTGGTTCAACAAATTATACCTAGAGTTGCCTAGTACACATTGATAATGTGGGAATCCTGTACATGATCCCGAGACGTAAAAGAATTGAGTCATTTTGGACACATGATATGGGAGGCATCATCGGGAGGATAAAGACGTTAGCACAAGTTATTCTTGGAAGACGATGAGTTATAAAGGGGATAGTAACAATTGTTTCATTCCATACGTGCCTTGTTCGACACAGTAAGTCTTAAGGAGAAATAGCCAAGTACGTGACACCACTTGCCTCCTTGAGTGTAGGGAAAATCAAAAATTGAAATGAGAAGATTCTTGCACCATGAATGTGATAGGGGTTTCAAAACAAATACATGAAGTTGCATTACACTCGGATTCTATGCCACAAGCCCACGAGGTTGAAAAAGAGGTTGAACACTTGTGAGATTATTATCATTCTGATAGCTTAACCTTTCCCGACAGTTTGATCCTATATGAGAGGACTAGAGATATGAAAAACTTGTCTTTCAAATCAATACGCTCATGATATGTGTCAAAAATCTGAAACATTCACCTGGAGTGGGGAGGGAAACGTCGTGATAAGACTTCTTAACTCCAACCACACACGAGTGAAACTATGTAGCTAGGACATCTTAATGTTGGGATTAAATCATGCATTGGTTAGAGAGATTCTAATGGTTAATATGATGCTCCGAGGAGAGAGGCAAATAAAACTCCTATCCACCCATGGATGTGGAATATTAAAGATAGTAAACTCTCTGCACATGATAATGGCATAATAAATGATTCTAGAAGCCGAATGTTGAAGATAATGGAACCCAGGGAGACAATATAAAATAATCAGGAAAGGTTAGGGAATGTTCATAATGAGTTCACCATGGATTTTATGACTTGAATAGTACCCATGTGCTACCGAAGGATGGGAAAAACATGAGAAGCAGACATGATACTATGATAACCCCAAATGTGCATTTGGTCTTGATGGAGAGCCTATTAGGGATCCTTATGAGAAAGGAAGTGTTACAACAACATATGGAAGGATGAGATCTCTCATGGTTATCCAACAAGTGTTAGGAATCTAGCATGATGAATTTACTAACTAAGGAACACGGTTAGAACACGTTGTAGAGGTGTAAAGAGAAAATGAACATTTGTTATGAGATGGACATGTTTATGCTATAATAACATCTCGGACTGCAATACCCGGTCACGTCATGGACAGCTACAATACTAGGAACAAAGTGAGCTCCTTACTGCGGAATGGTATAAGTTGACTTTATGCAGACACGTGATCATTTCCATCGACATGTACACATATGATAGGTGCTGAGACATGCTCCTATGTTACCAGATAGTGAAAAGGATGCATGATAATGTTCACAATGGGGGTAAAGTGATACCTTAAATCCTATGATCCACATACACAGGAGAGAGAGAGGAGCTCAAGAAAGATCTCTTCAACACTAGGCTATCTTACATTAAATTCGATGCCATGTGGGTAAAAATTATGATGGTGCATGCACAAGCACAAGTGCACATATGTTATCCATTTGAATCAGAAGGTTCTATAAGAAATTCATCATGTATAGTCCTTTGTTGAGAATTTGGAGAAGCAAGTGGGAAGTATTAACCTAGAGTTAGAATTCAATTCAAGAAATTCATTATAGAACTCAATTCCTCAAGAGGTTGTAAATAAGAGAATTATGATAAAGTGGCTTCATGAATAATGCGTCTTGTCCAAGAGTAGGTACATGTAATGTTTTGTGATTTAGTTTCTTGTTAAGACCATGTTTATGTAGGCTCTTTAATATAGATGTACATATATAATAAGGGAAAGTATGTGGTGTTCAGAATGATGCACTAAGGAGTGACTTACTTGGTAACTTTAGATTGACGGGGCAGTTCCTTAACTGATGCCCATTGACTCAACATCTATAACATACTTTGGTACCATAGTGACATACCCCTGAATGACATCTTCTACACTTCACGCAACGGGGATGAGGTCTACTACACTGGCTCGCCCCACTGACCTGATATTTACCTTTTTTGCATACATCATAAGCATACCCGTATCCTTCCTCCAAGCCTTCGTGGTGGGAGTAAAATCTCTACACCTGCTTGCTGAATGGGCCTTTGGAATTTCCCAAGCCTACCATAATACAACGCCAAATGTTACCGCCTGCATATCGGGCAAACCGGGCTAGGTGTACCCAACCTTGGAGTTTGTTCTTGTTGTGCCCTCTTTTTCCACAACCAAAACATATTTCAAGAGTCATCAAACATGTCCCCGAGTGGCGTTTCTTACAAATCACACATTCCGGCTTATTGGTACAAACAACCCTCTTTCGTTTCTTAGATGCCCTCACCACATGATCCGGTGGCGTGGTGACATTGATAGGAACAAGGACACTTCCCCTAGAAACTAGTCCTTCCAATCCCTCCTTGCTGCTTCGAACTCGTGGATTACTCATCTAGAAAAGGACACATGACGAAGAAATTAACTTCCTATCTTGAGCTCTATTGCACGATCTGGAGTACCAAAGAAGGGTGACATTCCTAAATGTCCAAGTAGCCTCATAATTATAGATGTGGTCGACAATACACCGATAAGAAGGACTATACTAGACACGGCTCCAAGACATCTTAGGACACCTTAAAACCTTAGGCTCTGATACCAAGCTTGTCACGCCCCGACCTCAGGGAGTGCAACCGACGCTCAACTGAGATACCTCGGTCAAGCAAGCCTGTATAATGCCTCCTACCCAAACTCACCCATGAACAAAGAAAAGATATATTTCATTAATTAACCATTGAGAAGATTTCATAAACAACACCAATTCCATTACCATTAGTTACATCATTTATACTTCAAAATACATACACTTTTATAGTTTGAAGTGGAACATGTGATACAGATACAACTTTCTAGTTTGACTTTTCCAACACCACCATACAACCCACACTATTTTTACAGAGCCTCTATGTATAACATAAGAGTAATATGGAAGTGCCGGCGATAAGTCCCTGGCTAAGCCTCGAAACACCAAGTACAATGCCAAGTGACATGAGGCCCAAAACAGAGTAGGGCTCACCAAAATCTGTTGAATAAAGAGTAACTGCTAACAAGAGTCAAAGCTGCCCGCTGACGAACCACCTGCATCCATTGAAGATGCAGCACCCCCGAAAAAAGGGACGTTAGTACATATGAAATAGTACTAGTATGTGAAGATAAATTCCCTCTTTAGAAATAGAATGCCAATATAAGAAGGGGAAAATTGTGGAAGCAACAAATAACAATCAACAATATCCAAACGTCAAGTTATAATAGAGAAATTTTCAAACTACAAAAATAATATTATTTTTGTTTGGGAGATCATTTGTACCGATATACCACTATGATTTTAGTAAGGAGTCCGATCACGACTCGATCGGCTAGGCTATCTAACTCAAAAACATCAAATCACAGTCACAATCACAACCACAATCATTACACAAAGCGCCCTGCTGCCTCATCCTAATGTGTGCGGGTGGAGGTATAATCACAATCACAATCTCTACACAAAGTGGCCCTGCCGCCTCACCCCAATGTATACGGGTGGAGGTGTAATCACAATCACTATCTCTACACAAAGCGACCCTGCCGCCTCACCCTAATGTATGCGGGTGGAGGTGTAATCACAATCACAATCTCTACATAAAGCAGCCCTGCCGCCTCACCCCAATGTGTACGGGTGGAGGTGTAATCACAATCCCAATCACCACTATGTGTGCGGCATGGCGTCCGATCTCGACCCTATCAGCTAGGTCGTCTCACTATAATGCCGTGTGGATTGAAATCAACCTTTGCTAATAATCATCTCATCCCAATTAAGTGGAATATTTTCATCACATAAATCTCATCCCAAATAAGGATAAATAATCACATCGCACTCCAACACCGGCGCGTGTAGTTTCGGGGTTATGTTATCTCAACCTACCCTTCCTCGGTGACTAACGATACTCCCAAAAATATTTTTGCTTTGCACATAAAGGAAACAGAAATACAAATACATTCACCTCGTCACCTTCAACACCATATATAGCCTCATTAGTACTTTTAGCCACTCATAACATCATTATTTCATTGGCTCTCTTGGCCATACATATGATTCTTCATTCATGTCACGTTGGCCGTATTTCATATTTCACACTTTTCATTTCTTGACTTTCCATGATCATCATCACAAACATCAACGTATAGAATATTTCGGAAATCATAACTTTAAGTTCATTAGTAGTGAAGGCTTTAAATACAATAGATTCCTTTCCAAAGTATTGCACAAAGACTTGTAATCGCAACACAAGTTAAAAATCATAAACAAGTAATACACCGTAACGTTTTGAACTACTCCTTTCCAAAAGGCAATACACGATTTTAACTCATGACTATGTAAGAACTAAAATCACATCGGAAATATTTATAAAGGAGGGCATGGTGATTTATGATTTTAAACATGACTTAAAATCAAATGCACTAGTTACAACAACCATGCCCACACTTTATATCTCACTCTCATTTCTTTCACTTTCAAGCATATTTGTAGATCATCATCAATAAGAGCATTTGGAATCAAGGCCTTAAGCATAACTATGAACAATAGGGGTCTTAGGCGCGTTGAGTTTCCTTTCACAATTGGGCATAACAATTTGCAATTTAAACATGATTTGAAATCGTACTATCTCGACATATTGGTCACACCAGGATACATTCCCGACGAAGAGCACAAGATGATAGGAGAATTTGGTGCACATATTTAGTATATATTTTTCAAAACAAGCTTATTCGGAATAGTCATATATATAAGGAATAACTCGGAACATGAGAATCAGGAACTTGGGCCAACCATACTTGAAACATACGGGAACATCATGGAATTCGATTCCAAGAGAGAACTTTAACCAACATACCTTGTTTGAGCTTTTCTTAAGTTACTACAACGTCCCAATGCTTCTAGCAATAACAATCTATAAGAAGATAGCAAAAATCGGATAATAATTAGAAGGATTCTCATGGTGTAACTCTCTTAGGAATTTTGTCAAACACCTATAATGCAAAATTGACTACAAAGCTCTACAATGGTAATCCATTCCTCCCTCAACCAATTTCAACAAGAAACTACCCGATATAGTTTAACAACCCCACATACTACCTCCTATTGGCACATGCATGGCCTATCTCCAACCCCACAACATACTTAGACCCTAAATAAACTTGCATGGATGATGTAGGACAAGAACTTACCCGGATAGATGATGGAATAGTGAGTGGCTTCCATGATTCTTGAAGATTTGGGGAAGAATGGATGACGAGAATGCTAGGACTTCTCTTTCTCTCTCTAAGATACTCTCACTTCTCTCTAATACATCAGATATATGCTCCAAAATGAGCCCCAAAGGCTATTAATCAAAATGGGGTCGGGTTATAAAAATAAAAAAATGGATCCTCCGAACTCAAGTCTACGGTCACAGAATGGACCGCATAACAGATATGTGGCCTGCAAAAGTGGACCGCAAATGTGATGCCAAAAGTTTGGATGGTTTGGACAGGTCTGCAGTAGGTCTGCAGTCCGCAGACCAGTTATGCAGCCACAAAATAGACTGTAGAATCACCCTTCAAAATTCTTCATGCTAATTCTGCGACGTAAGTGTAGACCGCGAAACGGATATGGGATCGCATAATGAACCGCAAAATGACCTTCAAAATTCAAAAAATTTTCTGCTTAACTCCACGATAGATATGCGGCCCGCGGAATGGATCTACAGTCGTGAACTGACCGCATAATTGCCTTCTTCTGCCAAAAATTTCCACCAACTCCTCAATGCATTCTTTAACCCAAAAATTCCATACCAAAAAACTCGAATTCGTTGGCGAAATTTTATGGGGCCTTACGATATGGGGTGTGGGGAAAGGTTACGGTGTTATATATGTACCGCCACCTGATCAGCTGGCATACATTAATGATTTCGCCCACTAAGGCCGAGATGATATGATGGAATACCCTCCGAGGCATGATGATGTTATGTAAGCATATACCTATGCATGATATGACATTTATACGCATACACATGACACTATAAATGTTCTATGATTCACTGAGCTATTCAGACTTACATGTTGAGTCCTCTACTGCAGGTTTCTTTAATATCTTTTATATACAGTATTTCATGCCTTACATACTTGTTACTTTATTCGTACTGACGTCTCTTTTGCCTGGGGACACTATATTTCATGCCCGCAGGTCCAGATAGACAGGTTGACTGTTCTCCTAGTAGGTTATCAGCTCAGCAGAAGGTGTTGGTGCACTCCACTTGCTCCGGAGTTGCCTATTTGGTCAGTATGCTTTGGACATGTATTTATTTGTGTGACAGGGCCCTATCCCGACCTTTATGATGTTTATGTACTCTTAGAGGCTTGTAGACAGATGTCATCTATATGAATGATTGTATGGACTTGTCGGCCTATGTTTGGAGTGTACAAATGATCATTTCAATCTTATAGGCGCGTATGTCATATTTATAAGTTTGTATACCATGTTGGGTCGTCCTATGTCGAGTATTCTTTTATATTTAATTATAGTTATCTCATGACGGCCTTTTTGGCTCATTTACCCTTGATAGTATGATAAGAATGATACGTTGCGTTGGTACTCTGTTGAGTTAGGCACCAGGTGCCCGTCGCGGCCCTTCAGTTTGGGTCGTGACATATGCCTTATTTGGACTTTATGAATTGTTTATTCATGTTTCCTTGATTTTATGACTACTTGTTGAATCAAAATTCATGACTAGAATTCTAGAATTATGACTTTTTATTATGAACATGACAAACTTCTTTCACCATGTTGGACTTTCCAATTTGGCATATTCATACGATTGCCTTGATTGACTCATAAATTAGTGATTATTGGCTCTTGTTGCTCATGTTTGATATTATGATTGCATTGAAGGATATTAAATGAATATGTTGAATTATTATGAAAAGTTGAATGACATGATTAGTCATAACAATCTCTTATTCATGTTATTATTCATCCATATTTTTATTATTATGTCCTAATCTGCATCATATCATCTCACATGTATATACATTGGTTCGGAGTTGGATAATGAGGAAAGTTGAGAATATTGGCACTAAGGATATTGTGAGCAAATAATGATTATTAGTGGATAGGGTCGCACGCTACAACGACGCTTGGATATGGATCCAGCCTATCCAAGTTACCCATGAGTGTAGGCACCAAATTGGTCCTAGTTTTGATATTTGGCCAGTGTCAGGTACATCAATTTGTGCTGTGAGGCATTGATATTGGATCATGAGCATGAAATAGTAGCTTAGACTCATGTAGTAGCTCTTATATACATTTGATATTGGATCATGAGCATGCGTTGGTAGCTTAGGCTCATGTAGTGACTCTTAATACATTTGAATGCCAATTGACTCATATCATGATAATGAAAGAACTAGAAATTAATATTTTTCTCCTTCTCTTTGTTTAAGAAGTATCTCTCAATTTTAGATTTATTGCACCTTTATTTTTTGTCTTAATTGATGATATCATGCCTTATATTATGTTCTAGTCATGTTTTCATATACTTATTGAGCTATTAGTAAGTGTTAGTGTCAATCCTTCATCACTCTTCTTCGAGGCTGGACTTGATACATATTGAGTATCGTGGTTTTGTACACATATTACACTTCTGCACATTTAGTGTTTATTCTAAGGTTGGTATTAACAGTACCCTTTGAGCTAAGTAGGAGTATTTTGTTAGAGATTTTATGGCGCGATGCTTTACTTGATTTGTTCTGCAGCGCATGGTGTCCCCTTTCCATACTCATTTGTATGTGTCTAGGTATTTTTTATTTTCGAATAGATATTGTGATTTGGTTGAAATTACTTACTTTTGATAGATTCTCATGGCAAGGTTACACCGGGTTTTGGGCGTTGATTAGACAAGGTGGTCGTGTTTAGACCATGTGTTTGATTCATGTATTATTTATTTTGATTTGAGATTTATTCGATTTATGTCATAACTCTGTTAATATCTTAATAATTTAATTATATTGTTGTTGTTGAGTGTTGCATTGCCTATAAAGCGATTTAGGTGCCACCACAACATTGGTGGGATTTGGATCAAGACATGTTGATATCAGAGCTCTAGGTTCTAAGGGTTTCACAATTCACGAGCAGACCTTATAGAGTCTTATAGATCGGTACGGAGATATCATTATCTATTTGCAAGAGGCTATAGGGATTTAGGAACTTCCCATTTCTTGATTCCTTATCATGCGACTTTATTTTATTTTGAAGCCTATATCTTCAATTTTTTCCTATTCATTCGTATGCGACATTGAGTACTCAATATCAGTTGGGCAGCGATGAGCAATGATGATGATGATGCAGATGTGGGTGGGATGATTTTTCTCATGTATAATGAAGGCACACTACTATGTCGCTTTTTGGAAGGGTTTCCGTCTATGGCAACCCTAGTGTTGGCATTGTCCATAGGTTTGGGACCTTACACAGTTATCGTGATGCTTCTTGTATTGGTCTCTGCACAGTGTTGGTGCAAAATGGTAGAGTGATCACTTACATGTCGCTTACTATAGATTTGGAGGGATTATCATATGATATGTCATGTGAAGTTTACCCTGATCATTGAAGTGTTCAATATTTGTTCAAGCAGAAGGATTTGAGTTTGATGCAGTGAAGGAGGTTGGAGTAGTGGAAATATACGATATCATTACCTTGTATCATCCGAACAAGGAGAATATGGTTGCAAAGCCTTCGAATTTGAAAGCTGGGAGTATGGAGAGTGTGACATTTATTCCAGCAGAGATGAGGCATTTGGCTATGGATGTTCAGGCTTTGGCTAATAGATTTGTGAGATTTGATATTCTTGAGCCTAGTAGAGTTCTTGCTTGTGTGAGTAGTCCTTATTTGAGCGCATTAGAGCTCGGCAGTGTGATGATCTTCATTTGCTTGTCCTTAGGGATGCAATACTGCAATTTGGTGCTAGGGAGGTGGTCTTTGATGACGACGGTGTATTGCTACTTCAGGGTCGGATTTGCATTCCTAGTATGAGTGGTTTGAGGGAATTGACCCTTGAGGAGGCTCATAGATTGCGTTATTCTATTCATGTGGTGCTACAGAGATGTACCATGATTTGAAGCAGTATTATGGATTGTGGAGGATAAAGAAGGACATCATTGGGCATGTCTTGCAGTATTTGATTGTCAGTGGGCCAAGAATGAGCAAGAGAGACCGAGTGGGTCACTTCAGAAAATGGCTATACCTGTGAGGAAGTGGGAGCATATCATTTTTAGGATTTGGTAGTAGGGTCGCCTGAGGAAGTTGATTCCATTTGGAACATTGTGAACAATTGACTTAGTCTACGCGTTTCATTCTGGTCATGACTTCTTAGATTTTGAGACTTTGAATGTTACTGAAGGGTTTGCTTGAGCTACTAAGGGAATATGAATGCTTGATTATCGTCTTGGTGTGAAATACAGACTTGAGCCTTGGGTGCATTGATGGATTTTGCAATTGTTCATCGGTGGAATGAAAAAGATTCTTACAGCTTATGGATGAGTGTAGACTCGGGAAGATCAATTGATTACATAGTGGTTGTATCTATTGCAAGGTCATAGAGATATGTCGATACGAGGTTATACATGTGGGATATCTATTATGAAAGGGTTAGAAGGAGTGTGATTTCTTATGAGGTTCCTGTGATGAAGTTTTCTTTCTTTCTAGTGGGATGTTTATACTACGATTTGGGTTTGAATTGCTTGAGGTAAATGGCACAGCTGTTAGGAGGTTGAATGTGCATTTGGATTGATAATTTGGGATATGTTATGGTTAGTGCTACATGAGCTTATGAGAAATTTAGCCAAGTAACAATGTGCGATCTTGGTAGCTAGGGAGGAGCGTTCATTGTGTGTTCTTGAGTTATGTGATTATGGCTTAAAGCCAAGTGGGAGAGCCTATCGTCCATGATTGGATCACATAGTCATGTGCTGCAGTAGATTCTAGACTAAGGGACGCTTCTGGATTAGTTATGACTGGAGGAGAATGAATCGAGCAAGGAATTTGCAGGATGCATATAATATTTCACCTTTTTGATAGATGGAGGTTGTGAAATGACTCAGGGTTGATATTCATTATGGATGTAGCTTGTAGTGGGAAAGGATTCACTCGGTTGCTTCTTTTGGAGTATCCATGTGCTAACAGAGCACTGGTCGTTCAATATGTTTGGCTATGTATTAGGGACTAGGTAAAAGTGGGTGATCTCGAGGGTGGTTTGTAACAACGCAACCGATCATTTTTTTTATTTGCGTCTGTCACGCCCCGACCTCGGGGAGCACGACCGACGCTCAACTGAGACACCCCGGTCAAACAAGCCTACTTGATGCCTTCTACCCAACCTTACTAATGAACAATATAAGAATCAGTCGCAAGAAATATACATGAGAAGAGTCAAGTGCTCCGCATTCTTTTCCATTACTCAAAGGATATTCATTTTAAAATTTTCCAAAATATTACAAGTTCATAATTACGAGGGAAAACATGTTTTCCAAATATCAACATTTCTAGCCATCACCCAACATCTTACACCACCTACAACATGTCTATGGAGCCTCTAAGTATAATAGAAGAGTAATAAGGAAGTGCCGGCGACAAAGCCCCAGCTATACCTCAAAACACTATGTACCATATCAAGTGCCATAAGGCCCGGAACAGAATAGGGCTCATCAAAACCTGCTGAGTAGAGGGTAATTACTAATGAGGATCAAAGCTGCTAGTTGACGAACCACTTGCATCCATTAAAGATGCAGCGCCCTCGGCAAAAGGGACGTTAGTACACATAGAGTAATACTAGTATGTAAGGATAAATATCCTCTTTCAGAATAAAATGCCAATATAAGACTGGGAAAACCATGGAAGTAGCAAGTAACAATCAATGATATCCAAATGCCAAGTTGAATAATAATAATTTTCAAAATACGAGAATAATTTTTTTTTGGTTGGGAGATATTAGTACCGATACACCATCGTGTTTTTAGCACGGAGTATGATCTCGGCACGATCGGCTAAGTCGTTTCATCGTAGATATCCAATCATAATATCACCATGTGCACGGCATGGCGTCCGATCTCAGCCCGATCGGCTAAGCCGTCTCACCATAATGTCGTGTGGATCGACATCACATTCCACTAGCAATCATCTAATCCCAAATAAGGGGCATAATCTCATCACATCAATCTCATCCAAATTAAGGGAATAATCTCATCACATCAATACGGGGATTTACCCCTTAATCACTCCTACACCGGCACGTGTAGTTTCGGGGTTAGGTTGTTTCAACCTACCCTTCCTTGGTGACTATCGATACTCCCAAAAACATTTTTGTTTTGCATACAAAGGAAACAGAAATACAAATACATACACCTCATTACCTTTCTCACCACATATAGCTTCATTAGTACTTCCAACCACTCAAAACATCATTATTTCATTATCTCTATTGGCCATACATATGATTCTTCATTAATGGCACAGTGGCCGTATCTCATATTCCACACTTTTATTTCTGTACTTTCAAGGATCATCATCATTAACATCAACATATAGAATATTCCGGAAATCACAACTTTAGGTTCATTAGTAATGAAGGCTTTAAACACAATAGATTCCTTTCCAAAGAAATGGAGCAAGATGATAAGCAATCGAAGCACAACTTAAAATTATAAACGAGTGACACGCTATTTATTCTTGAAATACCTTTTTCCAAAAAGGGCGATACACTTCGACTTATGAGTTTGTAAGAACTCTAATCACATTGGAAATGATTATAAAAGAGAGCATGGTGATTTACGACTGAAACAGTGGTTCAAATCATAGGTATTAGTTTAAAACAACCACATTTGGACATGACTTGAGTACATAAGCTTTTAGGCGAATCTATTTTAGGAGTCAATTTGGAACAATTGAATCAAGGCTCATTTCATAATTTTCACACATCATTTCATTTCATTGGCATCAATGGCCACAAGTATAACTTTCATTCTTGGCACGACAGCCACACTTTATATCTTTAACTCACTTCTTTCACTTTCAAGCATCTTCAAAGATTATCAACAATAAGAGCATTTGAAATCGAGGCCTTAAGTACATATATGAGAAATATGAGTCTTAGGCGCATTGAGTTTTCTTTCCAAGTTAAGTATAATAGATTTTCATCTGAAATACGAGTTGCAGTCATAATATTTTAATACATAAACCATACTTAACACATTCTCGAAATGTTCATAATATGGTAGGAGCAATTGGTACACGTTTTGAGTATATGCATCTTTCCACACAACGCTTACTTGGGATAATCAAATTTATTAGGAACAACTCCGGACATGCGAATTAAGAATCTGGGCCAACCATACTGGAAGCTTACGGGAACATCATAGAATTCGATTCTAAGAGAGAAGTTTAGCTAACATACCTTTCTATATCTTTCCTTAGATTACCACAACGTCTCAATACTTCTAGCAATTCCAATCAACTAAAGATGTGACAAATTGAGCCACGATTAGGAAGAAATTCATGGGTTTAGCTCATTAAGGCATTTTATCAAGCACTAGGTGTGCAATTCCACTACAAGGTTTCTATGGTGGAATCCCTTCATCCCATAACAAATAATTCACCCAATTTAGTTCAACAACCTCCCTACCATCCTTACGGGTATATGCATGCACAAAGACACACCTGCCACACCTAAGAATCATACCTCTCATTACCTAGTTTCAGTCCAAATCCCTAAATTTAGGGCTAGGGAGTTAAACCTTACCTCTTAGATTAAGATCTTGTGGAATCCTCCCTTGAATCCCCAAAGCTTGAGAAAGTATTTGAAGCATGAAGATGTTGGTGCCCTTTCTTCTCTCTCTAGATCCCTTTTCTCTCTCTAAAATATTATATTTTTTTGCTCCCAAATGACCCCCTTATGCCTTTTTAATAAAATGGGGTTGGATTAGAAAATCTCCAAAAATAACCCCCGATCTCAATTATGTGGTGCAATTCCATAGCAGCAGAGCAGATATGTGGCCAGCGTAATGGCCACAAAATGGTATGTCAATTCTGCGATGCCATTTCGTGGTAGCAGAATAGTTATGTGGCCAGCAGAATGGCCACAAAATGTTTTTCAAATTCTAGGTTGGGTCTGGTCAATTCCATGATGCTTTTTTGTGGTAGCAAAATGGTTATGTGGCCAATAGAATACCACAAAATGGTTTTCAAATTTGAGTTGCTTCAGATGCATTCTGCGGTGATTTCGTGGTCAGTAGAACAGATCCGCTATAGCATAATGGACCACATAATTGTCATTTTCTACAAATTATTCTACCAACTCCACGATGCATTTCACAATCCAAAAATCCGATTTGTGGCACATTAGCTAACCTTGGTACCATAAAAACTTCAATTCTTGGTGAACTTTTATAGGACCTTACAACCACCCCCGCTTAGGATCATTCGTCCTTGAATGAGGAGTAAAGTCCGCCCCAAACACCTAACATAACACATTTCTTCTTTCACACACCTCAAGCCCCCAAATTTTGACTAACTCCCAAATTTTTCAGAAATTTTGGCAGAGTTTCCCCCGTAACTGGGCCTATCCACCAGCCAGAGAATCATTAAAACCACTCCTAACAGCACATCCACAACTCAACAAAGCATCATAATATATCAATAACAAAAATGTCAATATTACCAGCAGTACATTATGAAAAGTGGTATCTTGATATGAATTTTACATATTTAAATCATAATACATAGAAAGTACCTTTTGACCCACAACCATTTGGCTATACAAACAACTGAGAATATTTTCTTTCCACAACATCCTCGACCTTCGACGTGACCTCCTCAACCCACCGACTTCGCGATAGCACTTGACGGAGGCAATCTCCACTTTCGGACTTTTCTAACAAGGATGACAATTAGGTACCTCTCATAAGCCAATTATCCGTCAGCTTCACCTTCAATAGCTTCAACAAGAACGATAGACAAAGGATTTCCAACTACCTTATTTGACATAGACACATGAAGCACTGCGTGCATGGAGAACAATGATGGGGAAACATCATACTCGTTGTTTTACCTATTTCCTTAAAGATTCCATAAGGCCTAATATGACTACACCTACTTTACCTTTATTAATAATTCACATAATATCATCATGGAGAAAATTTTGAGAATATCCCGTTCACTTTCTTCAACTATAAATCTCTACGCGGAACACCCAAACTAAACCTTTGGTGACCTTCAACAATTATTCTAAGATGTGCTAGAATGAATATTACCAGAAAGTTTCCTACCCAATATGTTTTATCATTGAATGATGCTTCTTCTCTGACATGTTTGAAACTACAAATAGGAACAACGAGGTTTCGAGTTTGAGCTGGAACTATTCAAGAATCCATCATTATGCTGAGCAGGGGCATTTCAGGAGGTTATATCCTAAGATATGTAAAGGTTACTACGAATAGAACTAACATGGTTAATCATTGTGATGATATCATTAATTCGACAAATGAGGCATAGAGTTAACTAGTACACATTGACAATGTGGGAACCATGTACATGGTCTTAAGATGTAAATAAAGTGAGTCATTTTAGACATGTGATATATGGGAGGCATGATCGGGAGGATAAAGATGTTAGCATCAGTTATTTCTGGAAGATCGTAAGTTGTGAAAGGGACAGTAACAATTGTTTTATTCCATATGTGCTTTGTTTGGCAATAGTAAGTCTTAAGGAGAAATAGTCAAGTACGTGACATAAGTTGCCTTTCTTGAGTGTAGGGAAAATCGGTTTAACTTGAAATGAGAAGATTCTTGCACCGTGAATGTGACAGGGGTTTCAAAATACATGAAGTTGCGTTACAATGTTATCAAAATTTGACACAAGGAATCTATGCGACAAGCCCACGAGGTTGAAAAAGAGGTTGAACATTTGTGAGATTATTATCATTCTGACAGCTTAACCCTTCTCGATAGTTGATCCTATATGATAGGACTAGAGATACGACAAACTTGTCTTTCAAATCAATATGCTCAGGATATCTGCCAGAATCTGAAACATCCACCTAAAGTGGGGAGGGAACGGTCGCTGTAAGGCTACTTAACTTCAACCATACATGAGTGAAACCATGTAGCTAGGACATCTTAATATTGGGATTAAGTCATGCTTTGGTTAAAGAGGTGCTAATGGTTAATATGATGCTCCAAGGAGAAAGGCAAATGATTGTCCCCTATCCACCTAGGGAAGTGGAAATGTTAAGGACAAAAGCCTCTCCGGACATGACAATGGCATAGTAAAGGAAATGATTCTAGAAGCCGAGTGTTTAATGATAACGGAACCCAGGGATGCACTATAGAATAATCATGGAAGGATTGCGAATGTTCATGATGTGTTCACCATGGATTTTATGACTTGAAAAGTACCCAGATGCTAAAGAAGGATGGGAAAAACATGGGAAACAGACATGATGCTATGATAACCCCAAAAGTGTATTCGGTCTTGACGGGGAGCCTATTAAGGCTCTTATGAAAAAGGCAGTGCTAAAGCAACTCGTGGAAGGACACGCTCTATCATGGTTATTCCAACAAGTATCAGGAAACTAGCGCAATGAATTTACTAACTAAGGAACTCAGTCAGAACATGTTGTAGATGTGTAAAGAGAAAATAGACACTTCTTATGAGCTGGACATGGTTTTGCCATAATAACTCTCAAACTGCAATACCAGGCCACGTCATGGGCAGTTACATTACTAGGAACAAGGTGAGTTACACACTGAAGTATGATCTAGGTGGACTGAAAGTTATACTGAGATTGGCAAACAAAAATATCTTCCTATAATGAAATGGTGAAAATCTCAAATTTCCAAGACACTTTATGCGTACAGGTGACCATTTCAATTGACATGTACACATATGATAGGTTCATGGCAATGTTCACAAGGGAGTAAAGTGATTGTTCAAACTATACGAGCCACATACACAGGAGAGAGAGAGAGAGAGAGAGAGAGAGAGAGAGAGAGAGAGAGAGAGTGTGGCTCAAGAAAGATCTCAACACTAGGCTACTTTACATTAGATTCGATGCCATGTACGTAAATATTATGATGGTTTGTGCACAAGTGAGCAGATGTTATCCATTTTGAATAAGAAGGTTCTACAAGGAATTCATCAGGTGTAGTCCATTATTGGGAATTTAGGGAAGCAAGTGGAAAGTGTTAGCTTAGGGTTATCACTCAATTTTAGGAAATCATTACAGAACTCAATTCCTCGAGAGGTCGTAAATAAGTGAATTGTGATAAAGTGGCTTCACGAATAATGCGTCTCATTCAAATAGTAGGTACATGCTATGTTTTGTGATTTAGTTTCTTGTGAAGACCATACTTATGCAGGCTCTTCAATATAGATTTACATATACAACAAGGAAAATTATGCGGTGTTCATAATGGTGAAGCAAGAAGTGACTTACTTGGTGACTATGGTTGACAAGGCATGCCTTAACTGATGCCCCTCGACTCCATATTCATAAGATACATTAGTACCATAGTGACATGTACCTGCTTGCTGTGTGGGCCTTGGGAATTTCCGAAGCCTACCACCCTTAACACGCTCCTAAGCATACTCACAACACGATGCTAAATGTTCCGCCCACATATCAGGCAAACCGAGCTCGATGTAACCAACCTAGGGCATTTGTTCTTCTTGTGCCTCCTCTTTCAACTAACCATAACATATTTCAAGAGTCATCAAACATAAACCCAAGTAGCGCTTCTTACAAATCAAACATTCCAGCTTATTGGTACAAACAACCTTCTTTCGTTTCTTAGTTGCCCGCACCACATGATCAAGCGGAACAAGGACACCTCCCCTAGCAACTGGTTCTTTCAATTACCACTCGCTGCCTCGAACTCGTGGGTTACTCATATGGAAAATGAGAGATGACGAGGAAATTAACTTCCTATCTTGAGCTCTACCGCACGATCTAGAGAATCAAAGAAAGGCGAAATTCCTAAATGCCCAAGCATCCTCCTAATTATAGATGTGGTCGACAATATATTAATATGAAGCACTACTACACACAGCTCCAAGACATCCTAGGACACTGTAAAACCTTAGGCTTTGATACCAAGTTTGTCACGCCCCGACCCTAGGAAGCGTGACCGACGCTCAATCGGGACACCCCGGTCAAGCAAGCCTACTTGATGCCTTCTACCCAACCTTACCCGTGAAAAATATAAGAAACAGTCGTAAGAAACATACATGAGAAGAGTCAAGTGCTCCACATTCTTTTCCATTACTCAAGGGATATTCATTTTACAATTTCCCAAATATTACAAGTTCAAAATTACGGGGGAAAACATGTTTTCCAAATACCAGCATTTCTAGTTCATTACCCAACATCGTACACCACCCACAACATGTCTTTAGAGCCTCTAAGTATAACAGAAGAGTAATATGGAAGTGCCAGCGACAAGGCCTCGGCTCTACCTCAAAACACTATGTACCATCTCAAGTAACATAAGGCCCAAAACAGAATAGGGCTCATCACAACCTGCTGAGTAGATGGTAACTGCTAATGAGGATCAAAGCTGCCTGCTGACGAATCACCTGCATCCATTAAAGATGCAGCACCCCCGGCAAAAGGGACGTTAGTACATATGGAATAGTAGTAGTATGTAAGGCTAAATATCCTCTTTTGGAATAGATGGCCAATATAAGAAGGGAAAAACCATGGATGTAGCAAATAACGATCAATAATATCCAAATGCCAAGTTGAAACATAATAATTTTCAAAATATGAAAATAATAACATATTTTTGGTAGGGAGGTATTTAGTACCGATACACATCGTGCTTTTAGCACGGAGTCCGATCTCAGCCCGATCGTCTAAGCCATCTCATCAGAGACATCCAATCACAAAACCACTATGTGCGAGACATGGCATCTGATCTCAGCCTGATCGGCTAAGCCGTTTCACCACAATGTCGTGTGGGTCGATATCATATTCCACTAGCAATTATCTCATCCCAAATAAGGGGAATAATCTCATCACATCAATCTCATCCAAATTAAGGGAATAATCTCATCACGTAAATACAAGATCTACCCCTTAATCACTCCTAAACCGGCACGTGAAGTTTCGGGGTTAGGTTGTCTCAACCTACCCTTCCTTGGTGACTAACGATACTCCCAAAACATTTTTATTTTGCATATAAAGGAAACTGAAATAAAATACATTCACCTCATAACCTTTCACACCATATATAGCTTCATCAGGACTTTCAACCACTCACAGCATCATTATTTCATTGGCTCTCTTGGCCATACATATCTAATTCTTCATTCATTGCACGGTGGCCATATCTCATATTCCACACTTTCATTTATTTACCATCAAGGATCATCATCATAAACATCAACATATAGAATTTTACAGAAATCACAACTTTAGGTTCATTAGTAATGAGGACTTTAAACACAATAGATTCCTTTCCAAAGAAATGGAGCAAGATGATTATCAATCTAAGCACAAATTAAAATCATAAACGAGCGACACACCATTTATTCTTGAAATACTTTTTCCCAAAAAGGGAGAAGCACAATCACTTATGAGTATGAAGGAACTCAAATCACATTGGAAATGCTTATAAAAGAGGGTATGGTGATTTATGACTGAAACAGTGGTTCAAATCATAGGTATTAGTTTAAAACAACCACATTTGAACATGACTTGAGTACATAATCTTTTAGGCTAAACTGAGTGCATAATCTTTTAGGCTAATCTATTTTCGGAGTCAATTTGGAACAGTTGAATCAAAGCTCATTTCATAATCTTTCACACATCATTTCATTTCATTGGCACCATTGGCCACAAGAATAACTTTCATTCTTGGCACGGTGGCCACACTTTATATCTCCAACTAACTTATTTAACTTTCAAGCATCATTGTAGATTATAGACAATAAGAGCATCTGAAATCAGGGCCTTAAGTATATATATGAGCAGTATGAGTCTTAGGCGCATTGAGTTTCTTGCCAGGTTTAAGCATAATAGACTTTCATTTGAAACACAAGTTGAAGTCAAAAAATTTTAATACATAAACTATACTAAACGCATTCTCGAAGAGATCATAATAAGGTAGGAGCAATTGGTACAGATTTTGGGTATATACATCTTTCAACACAACGCTTACTTGGGATAATCAAATTTACTAGGAACAACTCGGGATATGGAATTAGGAATCTGGGCCAACTATACTTGAAGCTTATGGGAACATCATGGAATTCGATTCTAAGAGAAGTTTAGCCAACATAACATTATTGAGCTTTCCTTAGATCACTACAACGTCCCAATACTTCTAGAAATTCCAATCAACTAAAGATATGACAAAATTGAACCATGATTAGGAAGAAAATCATGGGTTCAACTCATTAAGGCATTTTATCAATCACTATGTGTGCAATTCCACTACACGATTTCGATGGAATCCCTTTATCCCACAACAAATCATTCACCCAATTTAGTTCAATAACCTCTCTACCACCCTTATGGGTACATGCATGCACAAAGACACAATTGCCACACCTAAGAATCATAACCTCTCATTATCTACTTTCAGTCCAAATCCCAAAATTTAGGGCTAGGGAGTAAAACCTTACCTCTTAGACGAAGATCTTGTGGATTCGTCCCCTGAATCTCCAAAGCTTGAGCAAGAATTGGAAGTATGAAGATGTTGGTGCCCATTATTCTCTCTCTAGATCTCTTTCCTCTCGCTAAAATATCAGATTTTTTTGCTCTTAAATGACCCCCTTATGCTTTTTTATTAAAATGGGGTCGGGTTAGAAAATCTCCAAAAATAACCTCTGATGCCAATTATGTTTTGCAATTCTGTGGCAGTAGAACAGATATGTGGCCAGCGTAATGGCCACAAAATGGTATGTAAATTCTGCGATGCCATTTCGCGGTAGTAGAATGGTTATGCGGCCAGCAGAATGGCCACAAAATGGTTTTCAAATTCTTGATTGGGTCTAGTCAATTATGCGATGCAATTTCGCGGTAACAGAATGATTATGTGGCCAACAGAATGGCCACAAAATGGTATTCAAATTTTAGTTGCTTCTGATTAATTATGTGGTGATTTCGCGGTCAGCAGAACAGATTTGCTATAGCATAATGGACCACAGAATCGTCATTCTATACAAATTCTTCTACCAACTTCATTATGCATTGCACATCCAAAAATCTGATTTGTGGCATATTAGCTTACCTTGGCACCATAAAACTTAAATTATTGGTGAACTTCTATAGGGCCTTACAGTGTCATATGCCAACCTCGGGGGGTGTCACCGGCACACGTTACCCGAAGGCACGTGCGAACCGATATCCATACTTAAACCTAATAACATAAAATTTGGGTTAACAAACTTCTAAGTTTGATGTGAATATCTTAAAGTGAATCTCATAGCTAGTCATAGTAGAAACTTTCTGCATTTTCATTTATACATAGGAGTACATATAGCATTTGTTGATACGACCTTAACCCATGTTTACATACACACCAGACTTTAGTCTACAAGACTCTAATACTGCTTTATTACATGACTTGGTCGGACAAGGCCCCCACCACACCCAAAAACTGGAAACACATGCTTTGCTAAATATTAACTTCTCTACAACTACTCTATAGAAGTGGAGTGCAACAACAAATCACTGAAACATGCACCCTATGGGGGAGGGACATTCACTTGGTTTATCCACACCTGTGGGCATGAACAAAGTGCCCAGAAGGAAGGCATCAGTACAAAAGATATATTGAGTATGTAAAGCTGATAATATGATACACACACACACCCCCCCTCCCCATAGGCGTAACATAAAAATTCTGAATACCAATATCAACCTGATCACAACCGGGGGTGTACTTACAGTGAACATGATTCATCGTACATGCACATGCGTAAAGGTTAATCTCTCACGGGGTTATACATTCTAAAAAAAGTAACTTCGTTCAGCCACTCTTTGGGGCATGTTATTGTACCCGACCTAGGTCTTGGTTACACCACATAACCTGTCATCACGTACCCGGCCACACATGGGCTCGGTAAATTCACATGTTAGATCATTCCGTACCTGGCCACACATGGGCTCAGTAATAACTATTATCACATCATTCCGTACCATTTGCACATGTGCTCGGTAATATCTCATGTTACGTCATTTTGTACCCTGCCACACCTGGTCTCAATAATACCTCATGTTGCATCATTTCGTACCCCGGCCACACAAGAGCTTGGTAATACCTCATATTATATCCTTCCGTACCCGGCCTCACATTCGGTAATGGACAATAATTATAGACGTATATACATAAATGAAACACACGTTTAACTTCCCCATACTTCCATAATTAGACTTAGAATGGACTGCATCTTATAGCCTTACGATACCATCCGGGAACATACTTCACTCAAAAGAAAGTGCCACCAATAACAACGAACAATAACATGAAAAACCTTATCAAGGAAAGCTTAGGACAGTGCAATTTTACAACATAAGGATTATTCAAACAGAATATATCAAGTTATGCCAAGAATGTTAGGCTGGCTTACATATCTTTTTGACTAGTTACACCTTCTGGGTTCTTACCCTTCTATAACAGAAAGATTTACTTCCGAGGATTCTTCAAAATCAATATAACAGAAGAACATTTGATACAGAAATGATTGCGAGATCTTCACTCTAATTTTTCTACTAAGTTTGCCTTTGATTCTAGCCCTGAATCATTTAGGGAATTTCTTAGGAAACGTGAGATCTTTTGGGGTGAGCTACAATTGGAGTTATCCTATAGAAAGAATGAGAAGAAGGGTATTCTGCCTTTATATACTATGTCTAAAAACTCCATAGCCCCAAGTGCCAATCAGATCACCCCGACCCAGCCACTGCACCCGGTGGGGCAGCTGGCATAAATCTAATGAAGCATTTTCACACCATGTCCCCTTAAGGTGTTGTCGGTTTATTAGTTTTATATAAAAAATAGAAAAAAATTTGTCTTAATTTCGTAGATGGATAAAAAGGTGCGATGTGTAACATCATCCCCTCTCCCCCCCGAAAACATTCGTCCTCGAATGTTGAATTGCAATCAATCTTTGGCGATTCTTCTCTTTATGCATTTTTCGTGTTACTAGATCTATAAAAGCATACACATTAATGGAGAATACTAATCACCTTTAACCATATCCGGTGGCAATTCTAGGTTTTGTTGTCTAGACAGTGCATAAATACTATTCTGCGGTCTACTCGAGCTAGACGCTCCACTTCAACCTCTACCTCTTCCAACCGATTGTGACATGCCTTGGTCATGAGGGTGTACTGATGATAAATTAGGTGCTGTAAATCCCATTGGTTATATCATACGACCCCCACCTCTCACCGGGTAGAAATGCATGATATGGCCAGGTTGCCCGCATGAATAACATAAATCTGAACCTTGACTACATGGCCCAAAATCATTTATACCACATCAGTCACAATATGGAATTAGGGGTCTCGCTTCATCAAAATCCTACTATACTGTGAGCTCTGCCCCTGGAAACCATGGCCCTGATTGGAATAAGTGGTCTGATCACGATGCTGGCCCTAGGATTGTGGTGGTACATTAGCCACTGAATACGGTGGATGCCATAGAGTCGAAAGTCTAAATTCTCTCGATACTCTGACGTATCATCTGTGGACCAAGTTCTCTTATTCTGGCCCCGATTATACTCTCGGACAGTCTGTTGCTGCCTTTTACGATCCTCCAAGTTCTGCACATAAGCTTAAATACGATCAATGTCCATCATTGGATTCTAAAATGCAGTAATACATTCAATAATTAAATGTGGTCCTAAACCTCCCACGAATCGATGTACTCTATCACTTATGCTAGCCACAACAAGAGGAACATACCTAGCCAAAGAATTAAATTGCATGCAATACTCTCGAACACTCATATTACCTTGCTCCAACCGTAGAAATCTATCATGTCTGGCTCGATCGACCTCAACAGGTAAATACTGCTGCATAAATGCCTCGGGAAACTCCCTCCATCCTGTTGGTGGTGCAAGTGGTCCTCTAGACCATTCCTAAGTTTCATACTATATCAAAATAAAATCCCGCAATCTATCAGAAGCGAGCTCGACAGACTCAGTATCAATGGCATGCATAACTCGTAAGGTTCACTGCATCTAACCTAAAAGGTTCTGGGATATGTGTTCAGATCTGTTCCTGTGAATATCGGGGGATCCAAATTAATGAAGTCTTGAACCCTTGCACTGACCATTCTATCTGAAATACCAGAGGCTTGACACTTGGCCTAGGAAGCTACTAATCACGTTAATAACTATACTGCACTTGTACTATCCAAATCCTGATTAGGAGTAACCGGAGAGGGAATCAGGGGTACATTAGTTTCTTTTTGCCGTTCTGGGGGCAATGGTGTTGTTCCCGAAACTGGAGTACTAGCCTCACCCTGAGGTTCAAGTGGATCCATATGGGCACGTGGCACCCTACCGGTACCCTCCCCTACCTCTTAACCTAATCCCTGAACAACCGTCTGACGTTTGTGGTAGGCATCACTACAAACATAAAAAAAAAAGAGTTAGAAGTAAACACTTATGATTCAACTCGATCGCACGATCTAGATCAGAAAGGAAGTTATTGACCTTGGATATCTCGTAGCAACCTGTTTATAAGTATGGTGCAAAACATACCCATAAACCAGACTCTACTAGATTCGGCTTGCAGACTCCCTAGGACAAACTTACTTTGATACCAAGTTTGTCACACCCAACCTCGGGGGGTGCGACCGGCCCACATCACCCCAAGGCACGTGCGAACCGATATCCATAATTGAGCCATTTAACATAAAATCTGGGCTAACGAGCTTCTAAGTATGATGTGAATATCTTAAGGTGAATCTTACAGCTTGTCATAGTAGAAACTTTCAACATTTTCATTTATATATAGGAGTACATATAACAATTTTAGATAGGGCCTTAACCCAAATTTACATACACACTGGACTTTAGTCTGCAAGACTCTAAGAGTACCCTATTACATGACTTGGTCGGCATAGGGCCCCCACCATACCCAAAAACTAGAAACACGTACTTTATTACCTATTAACTTCTGTACAGCTACTCCGGAGAAGTGGAGTGTAACAACCAATATTAGAAATGTGCATTATATGGGAGAGGAACATACACCGGGTTTATCTGCACCTATGGCATGAACACAGCACTTGAAAGAAAAGGCGTCAATACGCAATATGTACTAAGTATGTAATGATTATAATACAATTATATATATATATATATAATATATATATATATATATATATATCTCATAGAAATAACATAAAAATTCTGAATACCCAATATCAACCTGACTATCGAGGACAACCATCGGGTGTACCTATAGTTAACATGATTCATAGTACATGCAAGTTTTGTAAAAGTTAATCTCTCATGAGGTTATACATTCTAAATAATGTAAAATCATTCATGCACTCTTTGGGGCAGGGTATCGTACCCGGCCTAGGTCTCGGTAACACCAAATAACCTGTCATCACGTACCTAGCCACACATGGGCTCGGTAACTTCACATGTTATATCATTTCATACCCAGGCCACACATGGGCTCGGTAATACCTGATATCACATTGTTCTATACCTGGCCACACGTGAGCTCGGTAACGTCTCATGTTACTTCATTTCTTACACGGCCACACCGGATCTCGGTAATACCTCATTTTGCATCATTTTGTACCTAGCCACACAAGGGTTCGATAATACCTCATAGTATATCCTTCTGTACCCGACCTCATGTAAGCTCAGTACTGCACAATAATTATATATACGCAAAACACGTTTAACTTCCCCAGACTTCCAAAATTAGACTTAGGATAGACTGCACCTTATAGCCTTACGATACCATCCGGGAACATCCTTATCTCAAAATAAAGCATTACCAGTAACAATGAACAAGAACATGAACAACCTTATCAAGGAAAGCTTGGGATAGTGCAGTTTTACAGCTTAACGATTATTCGAACGAAAACGTATATATCAAGTCATGCCAAGAAGGAACGACTGCCTTACAATACCTTTTTGAAGAACTAGTTACACCTTCTGGGTTTCTACCCTTCTATAATGGTAAACGTAACTTCTAAGGAATCTTCAAATCAATATAACAGAAGAACATTTGATATAGAAATGATAGAGAGATCTTCACTCTAATCTTTCTACTATGTTTGCCTTTGATTCTAGCCCTGAATAGTTTAGGGAATTTCGTAGAAAACGTGAGAGCATTTTGGGGTGAGCTAAAACTGTCATTATCCTCTAGAATGAATGAGAAGAAGGCTATTATGCCTTTTTTACTAAGTCTAGAAACTCCACCGCCCCAAGTGCAAATCGGGTCGCCTGACCCGACCACTACGCTTGGTGGGGCAGCTGCTGTAATTCTAATGAGGCACTATCACACCTTTGTCCCCATAAGGTGTCGTTGGCTTATTGGTTGTATATAAACAAAGATAAACTTTTATTTTAATTTCACACATGGATAAAAAGGTCTGGGATGTAACAATTTGAGCCATGTTTTCCCATTTGATACTTCCCATATGTTTGGTTATTTTCTTGTGACTTGCAAAGATGTTTGGTTTGGTTCCATGAATGTGTTGGAGTGAAGTTAAATACTTAGTACCATTTTTGGAAGCTTAAGTTATAGGAGTTGACCAAGGTTTTACTTTTTGTATAAACGACCTCAGATTCTTGTTTTGATGGTTCCAATAGGTTCATAGAGTGATTATGGACTTAGGGGTAATCATCCACCGGAACTGTTCAACCTTATGGATCCTTTTGATCCGTCGATTATTATTGCAAGAAGAACTAATTTAGGATGATTTGACTCTTTTTGCGGAGAGTTGGCAATTTGAAGGTTTTGAAATTCTATAAGTACCACGAGTTGACTTTGAGGCTATCAGGTTCGGATTGTTGTTTCAGAACTTGGAATAGGCTTGGTTTGTCATTTAAAACTTGTGTGCAATATTTGGTCGGTCTCATTCGGAGATGGTTTGGTAGGAATATGACGCTTCGTTGTGAATGCTTGCATGATGCATTTTGGTGTTCGATTCGTGGTTTTGGATGTTATTTTGATGTTTTGCACCTGCGAGCGAGTTCGTATGAGGTTTATATACTTGTATGGATGGGTTATATGGGGCCCAAGGGGCTCGGGTGAGTTTCAGATTGATTTCTGATTAGTTTGGAGAAGGTTCAGATTTTTACTGGTGTTTTGCAGACCTTACAATTGTGATGCTTTGCATTTGTGGAGTGAGTATCACATTTGCAATTTTAGGCAGTGAAGGCCAGCTTCATATTTGCAAAGCTAGTGTAGCAAATGCGACATCTACATTTGCGAAGGAGCGTCCACATTTACGACACTTGGTTGCATTTCCGAACATCCTGGTTACAATTGGAATAACTAAGAAGGAGGGATATAGTTCGCATTTGCGAGCCTTTTCTTGCTCGAGGCTCATAATCGCGATCTCCTTGTCGCAATTGTGAGTTCTACAGCTTATTATTTAGAAGGATTTTGGGACTTAGACCCATTTTCTCATATTTTGAAGCATAGACTTGGAGAGGGGTAAGTGATTTTCACTTGAGTTTGATATTATATCTTGATTTACCATGTAGTTTTACACCTAAATCATTGAATATATAAGGGAATTTTTTTGGGGTTTTTAACTAAGTTTTGAATACTGATAATTGGAATTTGAGAGTCGATTTAGACTCAGTTTTGGAATCTAATCACATATTTGGACTCGTGGAGTTATGGGTAGTTGGGATCTACCCCTTAACTCAGATTTTGACCGTGTGGGCCCAGGTTGGCTTTTGTTGATTTTTTTTTTAAATGGGTAAACATTGGGACTTTATTGTTTGGAATTGGTTCCTTTAGCATTTTTTGATGTTATTGAGTTGTTTTTAGCTAGATTTGAGCCGGGCGGAGATGATTGTTTTTCAAAAAAAGAATGGCTATTTTATGGGATTGAGTTGGGCTTATTGAGGTAAGTATTTGTCTAGCATTATATGGGAAAAATACCCCCTTAGGACTTGACCTTATTTGCCTAATTTTATTACGTGTAAAGCGGTGTGTACGCAAGGTGACGAGCATGTACATGGGTGCTATGCATGGTTTATGATCGTATTTCACCTTAGGATTCTAATATGCCGTATTTTGATGATATGATTTACATGAAACACGCTTAATCACCTTGCGAACACATGAACTTGATTGCTACTATTGATTTAATTGTGGTCATGCTTTTTATGTTGAACACTCATCCGCATTTTATTGTTATCATGTCCTTGTGTCCTTGTTGATGAAATATGAGCCTATGTGTTTTGACGATATTTTGGCATATTGCATAGTTGATTATGGCACCTGTGGACATGTTGGGATGGATATTGTTATTGTTAAAATATGGAGCGTAAGGGTGGATATTGTTATTGTGTCGAGCATGGAGAATAATGGTGGATATTTTTTTTGTGTCGGGGTATGAAGTATAAGGATGGATATTGATATTATGTCGGGTTATAGAGCATAAGGGTGGATATTGTTATTGTGATTAAATGTGGCGCATGAGGGTGACATTCTTGATCATGCACGCGTATTCTTTAAACCTCGTCTTGTATTTCAGCAAGTCTTTAAGTTGAATTTAACATGCTATCATATGCCTCCATTTCTACTTGATGATTTGGTGGTCGAAATGGATTTTCTTACGTAGAGTTGTTATCACATGCTTTAACGAGATTGATGGTATTGTACTCTATTGTACATTCTTGTTGCCAATTATTGATATACTATGCAGGTTCTTTGACTCGTGAGTATCATATGACTTGAACCTCATCACTATTTCACCGAGGTTAGTATTGATACTTATTGGTATCAATTGTGGTATACTCATACTACACTTATACATAATTTGTGCAGATCTGGGTGTTGGAGGCAGCAGACTTTGGGAGTGAGTGCATACGATGTTTGCGAGGATCACAGTCTCTTGGAGCCCCATACTTTATTCTGATACTATTATTTTCACATTTACAATGTTGCATTTGATACTTCTTTATGTATATGGTTTAGCTAATGACTCTGTACTACTTGGTTTTGAGGAGTTGTATTGTGTATTGCCATTTTTGCCTTATGTTATCACTATTTATGTTGTTATGCTAATTCAGTCTTACTATATCATGTTTTGAAGATATAATGTTATGATGTGATTGGCTGACCTAGTCGTGAAGTTTAGGTTCCATCACGACCCCTTTGTTGGAATTTGGGTCATGATATGGTTCTAGTGGATTCAAGATCCAAGATGTGGCACCTAAGGATTTTGGGATTCGATGTGTGGCCGAGTATTTGGGAATTGCGTTGGATCGTGAGAGAGACTTGGAGCATTTCTATATCACTATCGGTTCTGATGTGTAGTGATGGAGAATGGAAGAAATTTCAGATTTATAAAAGGTCTCTTTAGAGCAAGCATTTCAGATTGACGTACTATTGGGTTTATACGAGGAAATAAAGTGGCCTACAGTCTTAGGACGACGAGGCTTCATGGTGGAATCACTTGGGATGAGTTTCGATTGAGGTCCATAGAGTACTGGGAATGAGTTATGTTGCCTTGAAGGTTTGGTTATGAGTAATCTGAAGAAGTTGGGTTAGTATAGCAGTGATTGGTCAGCATGGTAATGGAAATAATCAGTTCATTTGGTATGATAGGCCTTTGCATGTGCTTTTGTGGCAAGACTTTTGAGTTCAGCAGTCTGTATGACTGAGTTGTTTAGAGGGATTTAGTTATAAAGGTTTGGTTAAGTGCAAAAGAGTTCCGAACAGTTTGCAATAGTTTTGGCCACGACTTGCGGTTGATGTCTTCTAGAAGCATGGGAGTATTTTGCATGTTGTGATTTTCTCTTCAATGGAGTTAAGTGGAAGGTTTCTTGGTCGATGGAGTTTGTCTCCTATTCGTGATTTAGAACTAATAATGGGCTCCTTATATTTTCATATAATAGCATGATAGATGCGGTGAACCATGTGGAATTGGGATGGAACAACAAGGTTGCGATTCAGTTTTGAAAGGAATGTCATGAGTTCTAGACAACATGGGAGATTTCAAATATTTAGGAGAATTCTAGCACTATCTTTTCTCGCATGAGGAGAGTGTATGTTGCAAAAGAAGCATTGTGTATTAATTTGCGGATGCTTGGCTAGTACTACAAAAATCACGTGGTTAGTAATCGTTGATATCCTGGTTTGCTATTTCACTCGGGGGATTTATGAAAGTATTTCTCATGATGTGATTGTGCATGCATGATGTGGCGGTCACCTAAGTGGGGGAGATCATGTATGAAAGTTTTGTATTCAAGAGGCTTGCATATTGTATTGTCGTAGAGGCAGACTATCCCTTGATTGTGGACTGTAGAAGTGTGTTTAGGATTTGACATCCGGTTGTATGTGCCATGGGTAGAGTCACTGTGGACTTTTGGAAGGCTATTTACCTACCCTGGAATGATCTAAATATGTTTGGAGGCCTATTGAGAGGCCTAATAAAAATGTGTATTCTATACTAGATTGGGTTCGCGTACTCAGCGCAACATTTCTGCTATGGTGTGTAATCGGGTGGAGTTTATCTTATTTGCACCCTGATTTGTTTCATGTGTTACTCTCTTATACTATGATGAGCTGTGAGATGATTTGATTATTTCCATTCATGTTGTGAAACTGTTTAGGCTTGTGGCGAGATTTGAGTGAGATGTCTCTTGAGATGTTGATTTGTCTATTGCACCTTAGTCGTTCTTTATAATGACCCGATTGGTCATTTTTTGTAATTGCGTCCCGTTACCCCTTTTATTGCTTCACACATGTGTGTTTGTGATTTTATGACTTGCGGGGTTGGTTAGTTTCGTTCCGGGAAGCTTTCAGGTTGATTTGGACCCTTGTTTATTAACTTAGAAGTTTAAATTAGAAAATGTTGACTAATTTTTGACTTTTGTGAAAACGACTCCGGAACCGTGTTTTATGACTCCTATAGCTTTGTATCATGATTTCGTACTTGGGTGTATGCCCAGAATTGATTTTGGAAATCCGTTGGTTGATTTATGTTGATTTGCCAAATTTTGGCAATTTGAAGTTGAAAGGCTGTAGGTTGACTTTTAGCTATCAAGTTAGGAATTTGAATTTGGGACCCAGCATAGGTCGATTATGGTATTTGAAACTTGTCTGCAAACTTTGTTGTCGTTTGGAGTTGATTTGATATGATTCCGACGTTTAGTTGTAATTCTAGAAGTTCTTGAAAATTTCCTTGAATTTCATGCATTTTAGAGTTCAATTTGTGGTTTTAGATATTATTTTTGTGTTTTGATCACATAAGCGGAATCAGATGAGTTTCAGATGGTTTTTAGAATGAAAATGAAAGCCTGTTGTCTGGTGCTGCAATTGCAAACACTAGAGTCGCATTTGCGACCATAGCAGGGAACTTCAGGTAGCATTTGCGAAGAATTTCTGGGATACGTTCGCATTTGCTATGGTTCTTGTCACAATTGCGAGGGCAGCAGGGTTTGCAATTGCGAACCCATCTTCGCGTTTGCGAAGAGCTTCCCAGTCCTTCAGTGCCGCATTTGCGAGGTTTTCTTCGCAATTGTGCCATATCGCAATTGCGATAACTGCAGCTGAATATAAGGGCTGAAAGTCGGGCTTTACCTCTCATTTTCTCTTTTTTGAACCCTAGACTTGGTAGAAGGTGATTTGGAGAAGGAATTTCACCTACAAATCGTGGGTAAGTGATTCTAATCTATTTCTAATCATATTCCGTCAACATATCTTAGATTTTAACATCAAAATCATGTGAAACAAAGTGAAAATTTGTGAAACTTATTCAAGTTTTTGAAAAATAAGAAATTGGCTTTTGAGAGTCGCTTTGGACTCGAATCTTGAAACTAATCACATATACTAACTCGTGGGGTCATGGGTAGACAGAATCTACCAGTGGACCCAGGTTCTGATCGGGCAAGCCTCGGGTTGACTTTTGTTGACTTTTTGGGAAAAATGTAAAGATCTAAACTTTATCTATTGCAATTTAATTCCCTAGTGTTGTTTGATGTTTTTGAGTCGAATTTTGGTTAGATTTTCGTTGTGTGGAGGCGGATGTTAAGGGAAAAACTATTTCCAAGTGTTGAATTGGCCTAGTTGAGTTAAGTGTCTTGCGTAACTTCGTGTGGAAGAACTATCCCTTAGGATTGGTATTATTTGATTTAAATGTGCTAAGTGAAACCCTTGAATGCAAGGTGACGAGTGGGCACACGGGTGGTACGTGGTATTTGACCGGTTTAGGCTACTTAGACTATTTGCATGCTTTAATTGAATGCCCTATCATGTCCTAATATCCGTTCTTACTTGTATTAGTTTATTCGCACATGCCTTAAATGATTATGTTAATACTTTTTCTACCTCCCAATTGATAATTTGCTCTCATGCTCTAGTTGAACTTCTTGCCTCTTTTGTTGTTACATGCTATCTCTTCATTGTTGATTATCATTATTTCAAGTCATTATAAATGTTATCTCTTTTATTGTTGATTATCATTAATTGAAGTTATCGTTCATATTATCTCATTCATTGTTGATTTCCATTATTTGAAGTCCACACGTTATCTTTTCCATTGCGAGTTATTCCTATTTAACTTCGTGGTTATACACTGTCTCTCATTATTGAATTATTGGTATTGAGGTTGTGAAAACAGTTATCACGTTGCAGCAATATTGTTATTGTTGAAACATCTTCCTTTTGAGCATTTTACATTCATTGTTTTTGTTGATATTTTGTGCCCGTTGTGGTGGAGCCATGGGCTATTGTTATGAAAATATTGATATTGTGGCTTGTTAGCAAATTGTGATATAAGGACACATGTGGTGCGAGTTGTTATTGTAATGTGATATTGACGCGCATGTGGCGCTATAAGGATTGGGGTTGATGTGCATGAGACGGTATAAGGTGGGACTTATGTGCGTGTTGCTTGTAGGGGAACTACGCGAAGCCACGCAACGTCATAAGGTGAGCTAAAGTGTGTGTAGCTATTTCGAGAAAACTGTTTTCAAAACCCGTTTCAAATGTAAGGCTCACGCGGTGGTATAAGAAAAGATTGTGATTGAAATTGAGAAATGTGAATACGAGGCAGTACCTCGGTTGTGATTCTTGATTATACGATGTGGTACCTCGGTTTTGATTTTATTATACACGAGGCGGTATCTCATTGTTATTCTTGCTGTTTATTTCAGGTTGCAAAGTGTTTTGGTAGGAATATTTCTTGTTGTTTTATTCTTTATTGTTCTAGCAGTTGTTGTCCGTACACGATCATTATAGCCCATTTAGTTGCTTCTTTTATGCTATTTCCATTGTTGATTTTCGGTACTAGTTCATGCTATTATATTGTGTCGTATCAGTTGTTTCTTGACGTTCCATTACAAATCCATATTACATTTTCATACTTTCATTTATATCCTAGTAGGTGTCTTGACCTGGCCTCGTCACTACTCTACTGAGGTTATGCTTGATACTTACTGGGTACCATTGTGGTGTAGTCATACTACGCTTTCGCACATTTTTTTGTAGATGCTGGTAAGTCTGCATGTGCTGGTCGTTAGAGATTACCTGCTAGCTGCTTTTATCGGAGACTTCAAGGTATGCCTGCTCGACGTTCGCAGGCCTCGAAGTCACCTTCCCTTATTCTCATTTACTGTTGTATTTCCTTTCAGATATAGATGTAGTGGTACTCCAGGTATACTCTATTGAGCTTATGACTCTGTTCCACTGGTTTTGGGAAGCGTATGTTGAGATTATATTTTGTTTCGGAAGGTTATATCAGTATTAAGCTTTGCTTTAGTATTTGGTAATTCTTCTGTCAAGTTGTTATTATTTGTTAGGCTTACCTAGTCGTAGAGATTAGGTGCCATCACGATATCCTAAGGAGGAAAATTGGGATCGTGACAAGTTGGTATCAGAGGATTAGGTTCATAGGTGTTACAAGTCATAAGCAGCTTTAGTAGAGTATTGCGAATCAGTACAGAGACGTCTGCACTTATCTTCGAGAGGCTACGAAACTGTTAGGAAATTGACTTTCTATTCTCTCACAGATGGTGAGGACACGCACCGCTAGATTCGGCGATTAGACACCCGCGCCCTCTGTTAGAGTTGGGAAAGGCTGGGACCGGGGTAGAGGCCGAGGAGGGACACGTGGTGTAGCTAGAGCACCTGCCCGGGCTTTGACAGAGGAGCCACCAGTAGGTCCAATCGTGGGACAGGCACCCGAGGCCCCTATTGCCACCCCAGCACTTCAGGAGACCCTCGTACAGTTCTTGAGCATGTTCAGTACCTTAGCTCAGGCAGGGTTGATTCCACTTGCGTTAGCCACATCTCAAGCTGGGGGAAGAGTAGAGCAGCTGGTCCAGGTTGATCAGGTCCCCAAGGTTATGCTGGTACAGCCTGTTGCTCTAGTTCAGCCCGTGGTTAGGGCAGCAACATCTGAGGAGGAGTAGCTTAGGCTCGGGAGGTTCCAGAAGTATCATCCTCCTACTTTTAGTGGATTGGCTTCAGAGGATGCATATGGTTTTCTTTAGGAGTATCGCTGTATTTTCCATACTATGGGTATTGTTGAGACGAGTAGGGTTGCTTTTACTATGTTCCAGCTAAAGGGAGCGGCATATCAGTGCTGGCGAGCGTACGAGGTGGGTAGCCCAGTCAAGGCAGTTTCACTTACATAGGATCACTTTTCAGAGTTTTTCTTGAGAGAATTTGTTCCTCAGACCCTTGGGGATGCATTGCACACAGATTTTGAGCAGTTGCGCCAGGGTACTATGACACTGTCGGAGTATGCTGTCCGATTCAGTGATTTGTCTAGGCATGCACCTGCTTGGGTTTCCACAGTTAGGGAATGAATCCGTCGATTTATTGAGGGTCTAAACTATGGTATTAGGTTCAGCATGTCCCAAGAGTTGGAGGTAGATACCCCATACCAGCAGGTGGTAGAGATTTGTCGGAGGTTGGAGGGTATGTGGGGCCGTGAGAGAGATAATAGGGAGGCCAAGAGGCCTCCTGGTACGGGAGGATTTAGTGGTGGTCACACTGCAACTACAGCCCATCATGTTAGAGGCTATGTGAGTCGTCCAGTTCATTCAACACTTCCAGCTTCTAGTGATGCTCCGGTTGTTCCGAGGTCTCAGGTTGCTCACTTTGCTCAGCCACTTTCTAGTGCACCTCCTGCACGGGGTGCCTTCAGCGGTCAGTCTGGCGCACCAGGCCTGAGTTAGTCCTAGCTGTAACACCCACCGAGAGCTTTCTTTGAGTGTGGCGATACCCGCCGCATAGTTAGAGACTGCCCCAGACTCGAGAGGGGTGCACCTTCCCAGGCTACTCCAGCTCCACGGATTTCAGGTCCATAGACTTCCTAGGCCATGGTTGCTACCCTAGTTGGTGCTCCACCAGCACACCTAGCTAGGGATGGGGGATGGGCGGGAAGAGGTCGCCCTAGAGGGGGAGGCCAGGTCAGATTATATGCTTTTCGGGGTAGGACAGAGGCAGTTGCTTCAGACTCAGTCATTAAAGGTATGGTTCCGGTATTCCATAGATATGCATCTGTCTTATTTGATCCGGGATCCACTTATTCATATGTGTCATCTTACTTTGCCCCGTATTTGGATATATCACGTGATTCCTTGAGTTCTCCTTTTTATGTGTCCACGCTTGTGGGTGATTCTATTATTGTGGACCATGTGTATCAGTCATGTTTAGTTGTTATTGGTGGTTTTGAGACCAGAGTTGATCTGTTGTTACTTAATATGGTCATGGACTGGTTGTCGCCCTATCATGTTATTCTAGATTATCACACCAAGACTGTGACGCTGGCTATGCCAGGTTTACCACAGTTAGAGTGTAGGGGTGCATCAGATTATGTTCCTAGCAGGGTTGTGTCATTTCTAAAGGCTCAGCGGATGGTTGAGAAGGGGTGTGTTGCTTATCTAGCCTTTGTGAGTGATGTTAATGTTGATACTCCTACTGTTGAGTCTGTTCCGGTAGTGAGAGACTTTCCAGATGTATTTCCGGCGGATCTTTTAGGCATGCCGCCCAATAGGAATATCGATTTTGGTATTGACTTATTACTGGGCACTCAGCTCATTTCTATTCCACCATATCGTATGGCCCCAGCGGAGCTGAAAGAGTTAAAGAAACCATTGCAAGAGTTGCTTTATAAGGGTTTCATTCGGCCTAGTGTATCGCTGTGGGGTGCTCAGGTCTTGTTTGTGAAGAAGAAGGATGGTTCTATGCGCATGTTTATTGACTATCGACAGTTGAACAAGGTTACGGTGAAGAACAAGTATCCATTACCACGCATTGATGACTTATTTGGTCAGCTACAGGGCGCAAGTGTGTTCTCCAAGATTGATTTTCGGTCAAGTTATCATCAGCTGAAGATTTAAGATCGAGATATTCCGAAGATTTCCTTTAGAACTCGATACAGTCACTATGAGTTCCTCGTGATGTCATTTGGGCTGAAAAACGCCCCAGCAGCATTATGCACCTGATGAACAGTGTATGCCATCCTTATCTTAATTCATTTGTCATTGTGTTTATTGACGACGTTTTGGTGTACTCCCGTAGTCGGGAAGAGCACGAGCATCACTTGAGGATCGTGCTCCAGACCTTGAGAGAGAAGAAGGTTTATGCAAAATTCTCAAAGTGTGAATTCTGGCTTGATTCGGTGGCATTTTTGGGTCATGTGTTGTCGAGTGAGGGGATCAAAGTAGATCCAAAGAATAATGAGGCAGTGCAGAATTGGCCCAGACCATCTTCAACCACTGAGATTTGGAGTTTCCTTGGTTTGGACGGGTATTATATTCGTTTCATAGAGGGCTTTTCATCTATTGCTGCACCTATGACCAGATTGACCTAGAAGGGTACTCCTTTCAGATGGTCCGGGGAGTGTGAGGCAAGCTTTCAAAAGCTCAAGACTGCTTTGACTACAGCCCGGTATTGATGTTGCCTACGGGCTCGAGGTCTTATACTGTATACTATGATGCGTCACATGTTGGTCTTGGTGCGGTGTTTATGCAAGACGGTAGGGTGATTGCCTACGCATCTCGACAGCTGAAGAATCATGAGAAGAATTATCCAGTCCACGACTTGGAGTTGGTATCCACTGTTCATCCATTGAAGATCTGGTGGCATTATTTTTATGGTGTTCCTTGTGAGGTCTTTACCGACCACCGCAGTGTACAACATTTGTTCAAATAGAAATATCTTAAATTGCGTTAGCGGAGGTGGTTAGAGTTACTTAAGGACTATGATATCACCATTCTATATCATCTCGGGAAGGCCAATATGGTGGCTGATGCCTTGAGTCGAAAGGCAGAGAGTTTGGGTTGTGTAGCATATCTACCAGTAGTGTAGAGGCCATTAGCATTGGAGGTTCAGGCCTTAGTCAACCAGTTTGTTAGATTGGATGTTTCGGAGCCCATTCAAGCTCACGCCTGCGTGGTTTCTCGGTCTTCTCTATATGACCGTATCAGAGAGCGTCAGTATGACGACCCCCATTTGCTTATCCTCAAGGACATGGTTTAGTATGGTGATGCCAAGGAGGTTACTATTAGGGATGACAGTAATGTTACGAATGCAGGTCCGGTTATGTGTGCCCAATATGGATGGTTTGCGTGAGTTGATTCTTTAGGAGGCCTACAGTTCGTGGTACTCCATTCATCCGGGTGCCGCTAAGATGTATCAGGACTTCAGGCATCACTATTGTTAGAGGAGGATGAAGAAAGACATAGTGGAGTATGTAGCTTGGTGCCTAAATATTCAGCAGGCGAAGTATGAGCATTAGCGGCCGGGTGGTTTGCCTCAGCGACTTGAGATTCTTAAGTGGAAATAGGAGTGTGTCACTATGGACTTCATTGTTGGGCTCTCACAGACTTAGAAGAAGTTTGATGCGGTATGGGTGATTGTGGACAGGTTGACCAAGTCGGCTCATTTCAATTCAGTAGTGGCTACCTATTCTTCTAAGCAGTTGGCATAGGTTTATATCCGCAATACTGTCCAACTTCATGGCATACCGGTATCCATCATCTGTGATCGGGGTAAGCAGTTCACATCACGTTTCTAAAAAGTTGTACAATGTGAGCTAGGCACACAGGTTTAGTAGAGTACATCATTTCACCCTCAGACGGACGAAAAGTTCGAGCGCACTATTCAGATATTGGAGGATATGCTTCACGCCTGTGTTATGGATTTCGAGGGTGCTTGGAGATCAGTTCTTGCCACTGGCAGAGTTTTCCTAACACAACAGCTACCAATCGAGTGTCCAGATGGTTCTATATGAGGCTTTATATGGGAGACGGTATCGTTCTCTAGTTGGGTGGTTTGAGCCGGGAGAGGCTAAGTTATTAGGGATAGATTTGGTTTGAGATGCCTTGGAGAAGGTCAGGATGATCCAGGATCAGCTTCGTCAAGCCTAATCTAGACAGAAGAGTTATGTGGCTCGAAAGGTTCGTGATGTTGCATCCATGGTTAGAGAGCAAGTCTTGCTCCGGGTTTCACCCATGAAGGATGTGATAAGGTTTGGGAAGAAGGCAAGTTGAGCTCTAGGTATATCAGACCTTTTGAGATCCTTGAGAGGATTGGTGAGGTGGCCTACAAGCTTGCACTGCCATCTAGTTTATCTGCGCTTCATCCGGTGTTCCATGTCTCTATGCTCCGGAATTATTATGGTTATCCGTCTCATGTTTTAGACTTCAGCACAGTCCAATTGGACCAGGATTTGACTTATATTGACGAGCATGTGGCTATCTTGGACCGACAGGTCCGGAAGTTGAGATCAACGGATATTGCTTCAAAGAAGGTTCAATAAAGGGGCCATCCAATCGAGGAGGTGACCTGGGAGATCGAGAAAGACATGTGGAGTCGTTATCCTCATCTATTCACCACTTCAAGCATGTCCTTATGTATGTTTGAGGACAAACATTTGTTTTAAGAGGGGGAGAATGTAACGACCCGATCGGCCGTTTTGTGTAATTGTGTCCCATTACCCCTTTTATTGCTTCACGCACATGTGTTTGTGATTTTATGACTTGTGGGGTTGGTTAGTTTCATTCCCGGAAGCTTTCGGATTGATTTGGACCCTTAATTCTTAACATAGAAGTTGAAAGTAGAAATGTTGACAAAATTTTAACTTTTTTGAAAACGACCCCGGAACCGTGTTTTTATGACTCTGATAGCTTTGTATCTGGATTTTGGACTTGGGCGTATGCCCGAAACTGATTTAGGAAATCCGTAAGTTGATTTAGCTTGATTTGCCGAAATTTGGCAATTTGAAGTTGAAAGGTTTGACCGTAGGTTGACTTTTCGCTATCGAGCTCAAAATTTGAATTTAGGACTTGGAATAGGTCCGTTATGGTATTTTGAACTTGTCTGCAAAATTTAGTGTCATTTGGAGTTGATTTGATAATTCGGAGTTTTAGTTGTAATTCTAGTATCTCTTGAAAATCTCCTTGACTTTCATTCATTTTAGAGTTCAATTCGTGGTTTTAGATGTTATTTTTGTATTTTGATCGAGTGAGTGAGATCGTATATTTTTTTTATACTTTTGTGGATGTTTGGTTTGGAGCTCCGAGGGCTCGGATGAGTTTCGGACATGTTTCAGAAGGTTTTTGGACTGAAAATGAAAGTATGGTGTCTGGTGCCCTCTGGTGTCGCAATTGCGAACACCAGAGTTGCATATGCGACCATAGCAGGGAACTTCAGGTATCACAAATGCAATTCCTTTGTCACATTTGCGAAGAATTTCTTTGCTGCGCTAGGTTTGCATTTGCGATGGTTCTTGTCGCAAGTGCGAGGGCATTAGGGTTCGCAATTGTGAACCCATCTTCGCATTTGCGAGGGTTCGCAATTGCGATAACTGCAGCTGAACATAAGGGCTGAAAATCGGGATTTATCTTTCATTCTGTCATTTTTGAACCTTAGACTCGGTAGGAGGAGATTTGGAGAGGAGATGTTCACCTAAAAACCTTGGGCAAGTGATTCTAATCTATTTCTGATCATACTCCATCAACACATCTTAGATTTTAGCATCAAAATCATGTGAATCAAAGTGAAAATTTGTGAAACTTTGTCAAGTTTTTGAAAAATAAGAAATTGAGTTTTGAGAGTCAATTTGGACTCGGATTCTGAAATAGTCACATATATGAACTCGTGTGGTCATGGGTAGACGTAATCTACCATTGGACCCGGGTTTTGATCGGGTGAGCCCCAAGTTGACTTTTGTTGACTTTTTGGGAAAAGTGTAAAGGTCTTAACTTTATCTATTGCAATTGAATTTCCTAGCATTGTTTGATGTTATTGAGTTGATTTTGGTTAGATTTGTGCGGTGTGGAGGCAGATTTTAAGGGAAAAGCTATTTTCAAGTGTTGAATTGGTCTAGTTGAGGTAAGTGTCCTGCCTAACTTCGTGTGGGGGAACTACCCCTTAGGAGTTGTATTGTTTGATTCAATTGTACTATGTGAAACCCATGTACGCAAAGTGATGAGTGGGTACATGATTGGTACGTGGTATTTGACTGGTTTAGGCTACTTAGACTATTTCCCCGATTTAATTGAATGCCCTATCATGTTCTAATTCTCTTAGTCAATCCATTCTTACTTGTGTTAGTCTATCCTTATGTTCCTTAAATGATTACGTTAATACTTGTTCTACCTCCGAATTGATAATTTACTCTTATGCTCTAGTTGAACTTGTTGCCTCTTGTATTGTTACATGTTATCTCTTCATTGTTGATTATCAATAATTGAAGTTATTATTCATGTTATCTCATTCGTTGTTGATTTCCATCATTTGTAGTCCTTGCTACACGTTATCTTTTCCATTGTGAGTTATTCCTATTTAACACGTGGTTACACATTGTCTCTCATTGATGAATTGTTGGTTTTGAGGTTGTGAAAACTGTTGTCATGTTGAGGCAAAATTGTTATTGTTGAAACATCTTCCTTTTGAGCTTTACATTCATTGTTGTTGTTGATATTCTTGTGCCTGTTGTGGTGGAGCCGTGGGCTATTGTCGTGGAAATATTGATATTGTGGATTGTTGGGAAATTGTGATATATGGGCATATGTGGTGCGAGTTATTATTGTAATGTGATATAGACGCGCATTCGGTGGTATAAGGCTTGGGGTTGTTGTGCATACAACAGTATAAGGTGGGACTTATATGTGTGTTGCTCGTAGGGGAACTACGTGAAATCAAGCAACGTCATAAAGTGGCTAAAGTGCATGTAGCTATTTCGAGAAAGCTATTTTCAAAACCTATTTCAAATGTAAGGCTCACGCGGCGGTATAAGGAAAGATTTTGATTAAAATTGAGAAATATGACTACGAGGCAGTACCTTGGTTGTGATTCTTGATTATACGAGGCCGTACCTCGGTTTTAATTTCATTATACACGAGTCGATACCTCGTTGTGATTCTTGCTATTTATTTCAGGTTGCAAAGTGTTTTGGTGGGAATATTTCTTATTGTTTCATTCTTTATTGTTCTAGAAGTTGTTGTTCGTACTTGATCATTTTATCCCCTTTAGTTGCTTCTTTTATGCTATTCCCATTGTTGATTTCCGGTACTAGTTCATGCCAATATCTTGTTTTGTATAAGTTGTTTCTTCACTTTCCATTACATATCCGTATTACTTTTCCATACTATTTATTTATGTCCTAGTAAGTGTCTTGACCTGGCCTCGTCACTAATCTATTGACGTTAGGCTTGACATTTACTGGGTACCGTTGTGGTGTACTCGTACTACGCTTTTGCACATTTTGTGCAGATCCAGGTACGTCTGCTCGTGCCGGTTGTTAGAGATTACCTGCTAGCTGCTTTTGTTAGAGACTTCAAGGTATGCCTGCTCGGCGTCTGTAGGCCTCGGAATCACCTTCCATGATTCTCATTTACTGTTGTATTTCCTTTCGGACGGTGATGTAGGAGTACTCTAGTTATACTCTATATAGCTTATGACTCCATTTCACTTGTTTTAGGGAGCATACTATTGAGGTTAAATTTTTATCGGAAGGTTATATTAATTTTCAGCTTTGCTTTAGTATTTGATAATTGTTCTCTCAATTTATTATTATTTATTAGGCTTACCTAGTCGTAGAGACTACGTACCATCACAACATCATACGAAGGGAAATTGGACTCATGACATTCTTACCTTCTTCGTAGCGCGTTATGCTATCCGTCTCCCCTTGGTTATGTTTATGCATGTAACATGTTTGTTATTAATACACATGCGTTTGATGAGTATTGAGTATTTTGGCTCGGTGGGTATTCCCACGAGGGTGTTATGTTTGATTGGGTTGCACGCCACAACATAGTTATATCTGTTAAACTTGTTGGATAACCCTCCTCTTTAATTCTTTTTCTATTATTTGTCGTATTTGAACCGTTTATCTTATGGTAAATGGATCACATCGTATGAGGCTGTAGGTGGCATTTGGTGTAGCCTGTTGATTGAGAAGATTGTATTGGGTAAGACGAAGTTATTGGACCTAGAATTAGTGCAATCAAATTGGGCTGAGGTATGTTCGAAAGAAGAATGCCATTAGTTAGCTCATAATTTGGCAATGGTTCTTGTTTGGCGATAAAAATCTCTAACTTGTTGTTTTGATTGGTGGTTATGAGTTTCTACATGTTTTTTAATCATTAGCAGTGTTGCAAAGGTTTGGAACAAGGTTTTATGAGATATTAAGTATGTTACCATTACCAGGTTTGGCAATGAGCAGTTATTGCAGGTAGAAGATACACTTATGGACATATGAGTTATAGGGCACATCGTGTGGTTAAAATGTGGGTGGTTTCAATGTGGTAGTACATTTATGACTTAAAGCAGCTTGTGGGGATTGATACAATGTATGTACACAAGAATCACATCTTAAAGAGAGTTTCAAATGTTGAAATTTGGTTCTAAAGCTTATGGGCCAAGGTTGTAGGAAGAATCATCAGTCAGGATTGTGTTAATGGATTTATATGGATTGAACTGGAACGGCATCACTCATGGGGGTATGTATGATGAGTATTTACAACTATTTGTAGGCTTTAGGATGACTCTTGGCATGTTCAAAGACGAGCATATGTTCAAGTGTTGAAGAATACAACGACCCGACTCGTTTTAAGCTTTAGTATTCTGTTCGGTGGTTTGAGACTTTGAGTAGCTTCATATGACGTATTATGACTTATGTGTATGGTTAGTTTTGATGTTTGAGAGGTTCGAGATTGATTTGGAAGAGTAACTCTCAATTTGGAAGCTTCAAGTTGGAAGAGCTGACCAAGGTTTGACTTTTGAGTAAACGACCTCGGAATCGAGATTTGATGGTTTCGGTAGGTTCGTATGGTGGTTTTGGACTTGGCTGGGTGTTCAGCTTTGGATTAGGAGGTTCCTTGAAATTTTTGCACTATTTGTCGAAAGTTTGCAAGTTGAGGAATTGGAGAGTTAATAGTTTGACCGTAATTTACCTTTTTGGTTGTGATCCAGAATGTCTAAGTGTAATTCAGACATGTTCAGCGTAGTTGAGAATTTGAAAGATACAAGTTGGATTGTGATCTTCGATTCTTGGTTTTGATGTTAATTGTACTGCTGTGAGCATTTGGATAGGTTTGGAGAAGGTATTATGACTTTTTGGCATAGTTGGATGGGGACCCGACAGTCTCGAGTGTCTTTCGCTTAAATTTTGACAAATTTAGGAGCATTTGGGCATTTCTGGTACTGGTACATTGCACCAGTGGAGTATGGAGCGCAGGTGCGAAGTCGCACCTTTGAGGAAAAGGTTGCTTATGCGTGTTTTGCTAGTCCAGTGGTTGGTCTCACTTGCGATGAGTGGGCTGCAAGTGCGAAGGCGCATATGTGGAGAAGGTTGCGCTTCTACGAGGTTTGACTGGGCGAGGCAAGATCGCACTTGCGAGAGATGTGTCGCATCTGCAGATTCGCAGATGCATTGATGTTGTTGCAGAAGCGGAACTGAGGCTTGTGACGGTTTCTCGAAAAAGTGAGATTTTTGTCGCACATGCGAGCTCGCAGGTGTGAGGCTTTTGTCGTAGATTCAAAATACCTGGCAGAAGGGTTATATTTCGAGAGTTTGCTCATTTTTCATTATTTTGAGATTCGGAGCACGGGAAGAGACGATTTTGGAAGAGATATTCACTACTATATTTTGGGTAATTAATTTTTACTTAAATTTGAATAGATATCTTGATTCCCCACAGATTTATACACTTTAATCATGGAAATTTGAAGAAAATTTGGGGGTTTTTTTTTCAAATTTAAGAGGGTGAATTTTTGGGGATTAGAGGGTCAATTTGGGTTGAATTTTGAAATTTAATCACATGTTTGGACTCGTTTGGTTATGGTCAGTCAGGAACCCCTTACTCGAGTTTTGACCATGTAGGCCCGGGTGGACTTTTGTTGACTTTTGGGGATTCGATTAATGATTGAAGCTTTGTTATTTGGAATTGATTCCTATGGCTTCGTTTGAAGTAACTAAGTTGTATTTGACTAGAATCGAGTCATTTGGTGTTGGATTTTAATGGAAAGGTGGTTTTCACTTTTGATGTTATTTGACGTACAATAATTTCTATATGCCTATTATGAATCTGCACCCCCTGGAAGCAACAAACCTGTTGGATTTTATTAACGAAAGAGATTCGGCTTTGCACTATAGTTAGCTCAGCACCAATCAAGAATCCCTAAGGAATTCGAAGAATTCTTATTATACATTTGTTCCAACTTGCGGATCCAAGACAACAATAGAAAGATTTGAGTCTTAGATTTAGATTTAGTTTTCTAGATTTTGTATTTCAAATCTTGTATATCTAGGTAAGTATATACTTAGTCAAAATATATGCAATAGAATCTTGTTATTAATTAAAGCTTGCCGGGTGGAGGTAAGTCTCTTGTCTATCCTTGAAAGAGAAAATTTTCTCCATAGGTGATTTTTCTGCTTCTTGTTACACGATTTAGGCGCCACGTATATGCAGGGTGATGAGCGTATATGCGTAGCTAGCGTATGATCATAACTGGATAGAGATGAGAGCATGTTATGCCTTATTTGGACTTTATGAACTGTTTATTCATGTTTCCTTGATTTTATGACTACTTGTTGAATCTAAGTTCATGATTAGAAACCATGCTAGAATTATGACTTGTTAATATGTACATGCAAACTTCTTTCATTGTGCATGACTTTCTAATTTGGCCATATTCATATGATTGCCTTGATTGACTCATGATTTAGTGATATTGGCTCTTGTTGCTCATGTTTGATATTATGATCGGATTTAAGGATATTAAATTTGTTGAACTGTTATGAAAATCGAATCACATGATTAGTCATAACCATATCTTATTCATGTTATTATTCATCCGCATTATTATTATTATTATGTCATGGTGCATCTTCATCATATCATCTCATATGCATATACATGAGTTGGAATGGATATTGAAGAAAGTTGAGAATATTATCACCAAGGAAGTTATGAGAGGATATTGATTATTGATGATTATTAGTGGATCGATTGCACGTCGCAACGGCACTTGGATATGGACGCTATTACCCATGTTACTTTGGGCCACATGAACGCAGGCACCATATTGGTGCTAGTTTGGACACTTGGCCAGTGTCAGGTACATGAATTTTTGCTATGAGGAATTGATATTGGATCATGAGCACGCATTGGTAGCTTGCAGTAACTTTTATATTGTCATGACCCCAATTTCCCACATTAGGATGTCGTGATGGAAACTAGTCTCTCAGACTAAGTGAGCCTAACATGTATAGGATATAATAATAAAACCTCAAGTTTAAACCATGTAAAAAATTATAATAGTACTCAACAGTATAGCTGACAATGACTCCCCAAAACCTGGTGGAACAGAGTCATAAGGTCTACAAGAATGTACTAATAGTCTCGTAACACAATACTGTTTTGGGACAAGAAATAAATAGTAGAATGTCTAAAAATAGAAGCTGACTCTGAAGCTTGCGGACATCGAGCAGATATACCTTGAAGTCTCCACCAGCAGCTAGTCAATCAATCTCTAGCGTCTAGCACGGGCAGATGTACCGGGATCTGCACAAAAATTTGCAGAAGCGTACTATGAGCACACCACAATGTTAATCAACAAGTAGCAAGCGTAACTTTGGTAGAGTAGTGGCGATGCCAGGTCAAGACACCTACTAGGACAAGATAAACGGAACCAAAAATATAATAACTAGAAGTAATGGAAAGCGAAGAATTGAATAATAATAAAGCAGTTTAATAACATAAACAAATGATAGAATTGTAAGAATAAAGACAACAAGAAGGAAGAAAGAAAACGAGAACCGCAAATAATTAAACAAGGACAAAACTAGTAATACAAGGAAGAATAAAAGGAACAAGAACTGTCAGCCAATAACTCTTTTCAATATGAAATACACATCAAGAATAACAATCGAGATATCGCCTCGTATTCACATTTGACAATTTTAATCACAATCTTTCCTTATAACATCGCGTGGGCCTTTACATTTAGTTTTGAAAATCCTTTTTCCCAAAATAGCTACACGTGTTTTAGCCCGCCTTATCACCGTGTGGCTTCAAGTAGTTCCCCTACTAGCAACGCGCGTATCAATACCACCTTATCTCACCAAATGCGTATCAACCCCTAGCCTTATACCACCACATGCGTATCAATATCATAACATAATCACAACTTGCACCACAAGTGCTGATATGACAAAAACTTGCCAAACGATTCAAAAATATCAATGTTTCCACAACAAATAGTCTATGGCTCAACCATAATATGTACAAGAATCTAAACAATAAAAAATTGAATGTGAATTGCTCACCAATAAATATATCTCAACAATTAACAACTTCACCTCAAGGTGATAATGACTTTCACAAATTCAACACCAATAACTCAACAAGAAGATATTTCACGAAATAACAACTTCAAGTAAAAGTAATTCAACAATTAAAGATGTAACAAGGCAAAAAGGAAGGAAATAACTTCAACTAAAGCATATAAGAGTAAGATAACAAGTAAGAGGTAGAACAAGTGTTAGAAACGTCAAATAAGCATGTAAGGGTGGATTAACACACGTAAGAGTAGATTAACAATGAGAAATATAACATGTTATGACAACTCAATTAAAGGTAGGAAAAGAGTCTGAATAGCCTAAACCATTCAAATACCACATATAGCCATATACCCACTCGTCACCTTGCGTACTCGGTTTTCACATAACCCAAATAGCACAATCAATCCCAAAACCTAAGGGGTAGTTCCCCACACAAAGTTAGGCAAGATATTTACCTCAACTAGCCTAACTCAACACTCGGAAATTGCTTTTCCCCTAAAATTCACCTCCACACGGCTCAAATCTAACCAAAAGTAATTTAATATCATCAAACAATGCAAGGAAAAACAATTACAATAGTTAAATTTGATCTTTACAAAATTCCCAAAAAAGTCAACAAAAGTCAATCCCGGTCCCACTCGATCAAAACCCGGGTCGAAGGGTAGATTCCGACTACCCATAACTCCACGAGTCCATATATGCATGTTGTTTTCAAATCTGAGTCCAAATCGACTCTGAAAACTTAATTCTTCTTTTTCAAAAACTTGACAAAATTTCCCAATTTTCATCTTCGATTCACATAAATTTGGTTTAAATGCTAAGATATAATCATGAAATTAGTTGGAAATTGATTATAATCACTTACCCAATGTTTGTAGATGAAAATCCCTCCTCCAAATCGCCTTCTACCGAGCCTAGGGTTCTAAAATGAGAGAAATGAGATGAAATCTCAACTTCTCAATCCTTTGTTTAGCTGCAGACATCGCAATTGCGACACTGGGTTCGCAATGGCGAAGGATGCCTCGCAAATGCAGTGCTGACAGCGTATGTGGGAAGTCACAAATGCGACACAAGCTTTGCAATTGCGAAGCCCGCTTCCCTCGAAAAAGCAACAAAAATATTGCAAATGCAAAACAACACCTTCCCAAGTCATCTTTGCAATTGCGACCCAGGCATCGCAGTTGCGATACCTGAGACCCTCTGCTAAGGTTGCAATTGCGATCTGGTGTTCGCAACTGCGACACCAGAGGCATCAATGTACAAGCAGTTCAATTTCAGTCCAAAATCATTCAGCGACGCGTCCGAAACTCATCTGAGCCCTGGAGGCTCCAAACCAAACATCCACACAAGCCTTAAAATATCATACAAACTTGCTCGCGCAATCAAAACACAAAAATAACACCTAGAACTACGAATAAGACACCAAAATGTGTGAATTTCAAAGTAAAATTCAAGAACTTCTAGAATTGCAACCAAGTATCTGAATCCTATCAAATTAACTCCGAATGACACCAAATTTTGAAGACAAGTTCTAAATAGCATAACAAACCTATTCCAAGTCCCAAAAATAAATTTTGAACCCGATATCCAAAAGTCAACCTACGGTCAAACTTCTAAATCTCAAATTTTTAATTTTCGGCAAAACAACTCAAATCAACCTACGGACTTTTGAATTTGATTTCGGGCATACGCCCAAGTCCCAAAACAAGATATGAAGCTAACGGAGCCATCAAAACACCATTCTGGGGTTGTTTCATAAAAGTCAAACATTGGTCAACATAATCAACTTAGACTTCTAAGCCAAGAGCCAAATGGTCTAAATCAACTCGAAATCTTCCTAGAATAAAGCCAATCAACCCTGCAAGTCATAAAACATAGATTACATATGTGTGAAGCATCAAAAGGGGAACCACGACGCAAATACACTAAATGACCGATCGGGTCGTTATATTCTTCCCCTCTTATAACAAACATTCGTCTTGGAACGTGCATAAAGACATACCTAAAGTGACAAAAAGGTGAGGATAATGAATCCGCATGTCATGCTCGGTCTCCTAGGTCGCCTCCTCAACCGAATGACCCCTCCATTGAACCTTCACTGAAGCAATGTTCTTTGATCTCAACTTCCAAACCTGTCCATCCAAGATAGCCAGCGGCTCCTCAATATAAGTCAAATCCTTGTCCAATTGGACTGAGCTGAAGTCTAAAACATGGGAAGGTCACCATAATACTTCCACAACATGGAAACATGGAACACCGGGTGGACAAGAGATAAACTAGGTGACAATGCATGCTTGTAGGCCTTCTCACCAACTCTCTCAAGGACCTCAAAGGGACTGATATACCTAGGGCTGAACTTTCCCATCTTCTCGAACCTCATCACACCCTCAATGGGTGAAACTTAGAGCGAAACCCCCTCTCCAACTATAAATGCTACATCATGAATCTTCCATTCAGCATAACTCTTCTGTCTAGACTGGGTTGTACGATGCCGATCCTGAGTCAACTTGACTTTCTCCAAGGCATCTAAAACCAAATATGTGCCCAACAACCTAGACTCTCCTGGCTCAAATCACCTAACTAGAGAACGACACCGTCTCCCATATAGGGCCTCATAAGGATCCATCATAATACTCGATTAGTAGCTGTCGTTGTAGGAGAACTCCACAAGTGGCAGGAACTGATTTCAAGATACCCCGAAATCCATAACACAGGCACGAAGCATATCCTCTAATATCTGAATAGTGTGCTCAGACTGCTTGTCCATCTAGCAGTGAAATGTTGTACTCAACTAAACCCGTATGCCTAACTCACGCTACACAACTCTCTAGAATATACGATATGAATTGCGTACCTCGATTGAAGATAATGGATACCGGAGGACCGTGGAGACGAACAATCTCCCAGATATATATCAGAGCTAGCTACTATGAAGAATAGGTGGTCACAACTGGAATGAAATGAACAAACATGGTCAACCTGTCCACAATCACCCATACTGCGTCAAATTTCTTCAAAGTTTGTGGGAGGCCAACAATGAAGTCCATGGTAACACGCTTCCATTTCCACTCGGGAATCTTAAGTCTCTGAAGCCAAACGCCCAGCCTCTGATGCTCATACTTCACCTGCTGACAATTTAGGTAGCGAGCCACATACTCTACTATATATTTCTTCATTCTCATCCACCAATAGTGTTGCCTCAGATCCTGATACATCTTAGCAGCACCTAGATGAATGGGTACCATGAACTGTGGGCCTCCTTAAGGATCAACTCATGTAACACCCATTAACATTGGGCACACATAACTAGCCGTGCATCCGTAATATCTCCGATAGAAACTTCCTTGGCATCGCTGTGCTGTACCGCATCCTTAACACCCCTTACTTTCTCATTCATAATTGGGGTCGTCATTCTGGCATTCTCTGATGCGCTTATATAAGGAAGACCGAGAAACCAAGCTAGTAAGAACCTAGCTGGGCTCCGAAACATCAAATCTCACAAACTGATTAGCCAAGGCCTGAATATCCATAGCTAGTGGCCTCTCTGCTGCCGGTATAGATGCCAAACTGCCCAAACTCTCTGCCTTTATACTCAAGGCATCGGCCACCACGTCGACCTTCTCGAGATGATACAAAATATTGATATCATAGTCTTTAAGCAACTTGAACTATCTCCGCTACCGCAAATTGAGATGTTTCTGTTAGAACAGATGCTGGATACTCCGGTGGTCAGTATAGACCTCACATGGAACACCGTACAAGTAGCGCCTCCAAATCTTCAATGCATGAACTATAACTGCCAATTCCAAGTCGTGCACCGGATAATTCTTCTCATGGACCTCCAACTGTCGAGACGCATAGGCAATCACCCTACCGTGTTCCATCCACACCGTGTGAATCCCAACACGCGATGCATCAGAATATACAGTCTAAGACCTCGAACCCGTGGGCAACACCAACACCGGGGTTGTAGTCAAAGCAATCTCGAGCTTTTGAAAGATTGCCTCACACTCCTCGAACCATCTGAAAATGGCACCCTTCTAGGTCAATATGGTCTTAGGTGCAACAATGGATGAGAAACCCTTTACAAAACGGCGATTGTACCAGGCCAATCTTAAAAACTCCAAATCATAGTAGTTGAAGATGGTTTGGGCGAACTCGAAACTGCTTTAATATTCTTCGAATGTACCTTGATCCCCTCACACGACACCACATGACCCAAAAATACCACTGAATCAAGCAAGAATTCACACTTTGAGAATTTTGTATATAACTTCTTCTTTCTCAAGGTCTGGAGCACGATCCTCAGATGCTGCTCATGATCTTCTCGAATGCTGGAGTACACCAAGATGTCGTCAATAAACATAATAATGAATGAATCAAGATATGGTTGGAATACATTGTTCATCAGGCGCATAAATACTGCTGGTGCATTGGTCAGCCCAAATGACATCACAAGAAACTCGTAGTGACCATACCGAGTACTTAAAAGAGTCTTCAGAATATCCGGATCCCAAATCTTTAGCTGATGATACCCTGACCTTAAATCAATCTTTGAGAACACTTTGGCACCCTGCAGCTGGTCAAATAAGTCATCAACGCACGGTAATGGGTACCTGTTCTTCACTGTAACCTTGTTCAACTGCGGATAATCAATACACATCCGCATAGAATCATCCTTCTTCTTCACAAACAAAACCAAAGCATCCCAAGGCGACACTAGGCCGGATGAAGCCCTTATCAAGCAACTCTTACAGTTGCTACTTCAACTCTGCCGATGTCATACGATATGCTGGAATAGAAATGGGCTGAGTGCCCGGCAACAAGTCAATACCAAAATTGATATCTCTATCGGGGGGCATGCTCGGAAGATCTTCTGGGAATGCATCTGGGAAGTCTCTCATACCGGAGCTAACTCAATGGTAGAAGTATCAGCATTAACATCTCTCACAAAGGCTAGATATGCATCACATCCTTTCTTAACCATTCCTTGAGCCTTTAGAAAGGACATAATCCTGGTAGGAATATAATCCAATGTACCCCTCCACTCTAACAGCGGCAGACTTGGCATAGCCATTGTCACAGTATTGGCGTGACAATCCAGAATAGCATGATAGGGCGACAACCAGTCCATGCCCAAGATCACATCAAAGTCTACCATATTGAGTAGCAGTAGATCAACTCTGGTCTTAAAACCACTAATAACAACTAAACACGACCGATACACATGGTCCACAACAATAGAATCTCCCATAGGCATGAACACGTACACATGATAACTCAAAGAATGAAGAGATATATCCAAATACGGAGCAAAGTAAGATGATATATATGAATAAGTGGATCCTGGATCAAATAATACCGATGCATCTCGATTCCAAACTTGAACCATACCAGGTGGAATCCGTAGAGCCTACGTAGTTCGCAGAGGTGCACCCCTCCTGAGTTCAGGGCAGTCCCTCACCATATTCCTAGTGTCGACATACTCAAAACAAGCTCTCGGTGGATAGGGCTGTTGAAAGTGGCCTTGGCCTAGTCGGCTAGATTGGCCGCTGTAGGCACCCTGTGCAGGAGGTGCATTAGATAGTGGCTGAGCAAAATGTGCAACCTGAGACCTCGGAATAGCCGGAGTACCACTAGAAGCTAGAAGTGCTGAATGAACTGTACGACTCACATAGCCTCGAGCCATACTGAACCTAATACCATAGTTGAGCCCTTGATGAATCGGTGGACTCGCTCTCTGACAATGGAAACCGAGGCGGGTGTATGTCTGGACAACTCACTCAATCTGATGGCATACTCTGACACTCACATAGTACCCCAGCGCAGCTGCTCATACCTACGCGCGCCATGCGTCATGAAGGGGCTGGGGAACAAACTCTCTCAAAAACATCTCTGAAATTGAGTCCATGTGAGTGAAGCTGCCGACTAGGCTATCCTCCTCGTAATCTCGCCACCACTAATACGCCATTCCTGACAGCTGGAATGTAGTAAAAACAACACCGCTCACCTCTACAATACCCATGGTGCGGAGAATATAGTGACACTTCTCTAGAAAATCCTGTGCATCCTCTGTAGCCAGGCTGTTGTAAGTGGGAGGATGATACTTCTTCAACCTCTCAGACGTACCAGGATCTGCACTAAAATGTACAGAAGCGTAGTATGAGTACACCACAATGCTACCCAGTAGTGATGAGGACAGGTCAAAACACCTACTAGGATAAGATAAACGGAACATAAATATAATAACTAGAGGTAATGGAAAGTGAGGAAATGAATAATAACAAAGCAGCTTAATCATGTAAACCAATGACAAAATTGTAAGCATAAAGACAGCAAGACCAATGCAAATAACGAGAATCACAGATAGTTAAACAAGGACAAATTGGTAATACAAGAAAGAATAAAAGCAACAAGAACTGGTCAACCAATAAGTCTTCTCAATATTAAATGCACATCAAGAATCACAACTGAGATACCACCTCGAATTCACATTTCACAATTTTAATCACAATAGCCTTTACATTTAGTTTTGAAACTCATTTTTCCCGAAATAACTACGCGCATTTTAGCCTACCTTATCATACCGCATGGCTTCAAGTAGTTCTACTACTAGCAACACACGTATCAAGCCCATCTTATCTCACCGCAGCGTATCAGCCCCTAGCCTTATCCCACCACATGCGTATCAATATCATAATATAATCACAACTCACACCACAAGTGCTCATATGCCACAACTTGCCAAAAGAATAAACAATATCAATATTTCCACAACAAACAGCCCATGGCTCAACCACAATGTGTACAAGAATCTCAACAATAAAAAAATAAATGTGAATTGCTCAACAAGAAATATATCTCAACAATTAACAACTTCACCTCAAGGTGATAACGGCTTTAACAACTTCATCACCAATAATTCAAGAAGAATATATTTCATGAAATAACACCCAAGTAAAAGTAATTCAATAGTTAAAGATGTTACAAGGCAATAAGGAAGGAAATAACTTCAACAAAAAATAACAAGTAAGAGGTAGAACAAGTGTTAGCAACATCAAATAAGCATGTAAGGATAGATTAATACATGTAAGAGTAGATTAACTATGACAAATATAACATTTTATGACAATTTAATTAAAGTCATGGAAAGAGTCTAAATAGCCTAAATTGGTCAAATACCACATATAGCCCGTATAGCCACTCGTCACCTTGCATACACGGCTTTCACATAAAACAAATAGCATAATCAATCCCAAATCCAAAGGGATAGTTCCCTCATACAAAGTTAGGCAAGATATTGACATCAACTAGGCCAACTCAACCCTCGGAAATAGCTTTTCCCCTAAAATCCACCTCCACACGGCTCAAACTTACCAAAAGTTACTTAATATCATCAAAAAATGCAAGGGAAAACAATTAAAATAGATAAAGCTTTGATGTTTACAAAATTCCTGTAAAAAGTCAACAAAAGTCAATTAGGGGCCCACCCGGTCAAAACTTGGGTCCAAGGATAGATTCCGACTACCGATAATCCCACGATTCCATACATGTATTTTGTTCTTAAATCCGACTCCAAATCGACTTTCAAAACTCAATTCTTCATTTTTCAAAAACTTGAAAAAATTTCCCAATTTTCCTCTTCCATTCACATAAACTTGGTGTTAAATCTAAGATAAAAATCATTGAATATAGTTGGGAATTGGTTAGAATCACTTACCCAATATTTGTAGATTAAAAACCCCTCTCCAAATTGCCTCCTACCGAGCCTAGGGTTCTAAAATGAGAAAATGAGATGGAAATCCTAGCATTTCTATCTTTTGCTCAGTTTCGGACGTTGCAATTGCCACACTAGGTTCGTAATTTCGAACCCTGGCAATTGTGAAGGATGCCTGGCAGATGCGGCACTGACAGACTATGTGGGCAGTCGCAAAAGTGACATGGGCTTCGCAATTGCGAAGTATGCTTCCCTCGCAAAAGCGACAAAAATGCCACAAATGTGAAACTATCCCATCCCAAGTCATCTTCGCAATTGCGACCCAGGAATCACAATTGTGATACATAAGATCCCATGCTATGGTCGCAATTTCCATCTAGTGTTCGCAATTGTGACACCAGAGGCATCAGTACACCAGAAGTTCAGGTTCAGTACAAAACCATTCTGAGACACGTCCGAAAATCATCCGAGCCCTTGGGGATCCAAATTGTGACACCAGAGGCATCAGTACACCAGAAGTTCAGGTTCAATCCAAAACCATTCCGAGACACGTCCGAAACTCATCCGAGCCCTTGGGGATCCAAACCAAATATTCACACAAGTCTAAAAATATTGTACAAACTTTCTTGCACAATCAATTACGAAAATAATAGCTAGTACTACGAATCGGATACAATACGAATGAATTTCAAAGTGAAGTTGAAGAACCTCTAGAATTGCAACCAAGCATCAGAATCATATCAAATAAACTCCAAATGACGCCAAATTTTGCAGAAAAGTTCTACATAGCATAAAGGACCTATTCCAAGTCCCAAAGCCAAATTAAGAACCCGATAGCTAAAATACAACCTACGGTCAAACTTCTAAATCTTAAAATGCCAATTTTCTGCAAAACAACTCAAATAAACCTACGGACCTCCGAATCGACTTCAGACATACGACAAGTCCAAAATCACTATATGAAGTTATAAAAGCCATCAAAACACTGTTGCAGGGTCATTTTCGCAAAAGTCAAGCATTGATCAACTAAATCAACTTAAATCAACCTGAAATTTTTTCGGAACAAAGCCAATCAACCTTGCAAGTTATAAAAACCTAGCTTACACATGTGTGAAGCATCAAAAGAGGAAATGGGGTGTAAATACATAAACCGACCGATCGGGTCGTTACATATATACATGTGATATTGGATCTTGCGCATGCATTGGTAGCTTAGGCTCATGCAGTGGCTCTTATATATATATTTGATTGTTAATTGACTCATATCATGATAATGAAAGAATTAAGAAACTTACACTGACCTTGTCTATTTGTTTAAGAAGTATGCCTCGAGATCAGATTTATAGCACCTTTACTTTTGGACTTGACTGCTGATATCTTGCCTTATATTATGTTCTAATTATGTTTTCGTATACATATTAAGTTGTTAATAAGTGTTAGTGTCGATCCCTCATCACTACTTCTTCGAGGCTATACTTGATATTTACTGAGTACCGTGGTTTTATACACATATTACACTTTTGCTCATTTTGTGCAGATTTTGAGGTTGGTATTAACAGTTTCCTTTGAGTTGAGTAGGAGCACTTTGTTGGAGACTTCAAAGTGGACAACATTACTTGATTTGATTTGCATCGCATGGATTCCACATTCCATACTCATTTGTATCTGTTTACGCATTTTTTATATTTCTAGAATGATATTGTTCCTTGGTTGAAATTACTTACTCTTGATAGATGCTCGTGACAAGGTGACACCGAGTTTTGAGTGTTTATTAGGTAGGGGTGGTTGTGTTTAGACCCTGTTATTGATTCACTATTACTGGTTTTAAATTGAGATTTATTCTGCATTTTTATTTATATCATATCACTGTTAATGTTTTAGTAATTGTATTATACTGCTGTTGTTGAGTGTTCGTTTGCCTAAAAAATGGGTTAGGTGCCACTATAATCATTTGTGGGATTTTGAATCTTGACAGTAAGCCACAGTTATCATCTGCAATGGTGCCTCTACTATGCGAGTAGCACTAGACCATTGTTATTAGCGAAGCGATGCAGCAATTATCGCCGGAAACAGATTTATTTGCCGGATCTACGAGATCCTCGCCAGATTTGGCAAAAGTAGAATAAGACAGTGACATGGGCAACGTCAGTTGTCCGCTCTGCTAGCACTGACTGCGATGTGATTAAAAATAACAAGAGAGAGAGAGAGAGAGAGAGAGAGAGAGAGAGAAAGAGAGAGAAGTGTAGTAGTGGATGTTATGGCCGACAAAAATAAAGAATGAAGAGGGAGATAGATAGGCAGTGGGTCGGATAACATGGCCACCAGCTGTGGGACAATGACAGAAATGAAGGAGGAAAAAGAAATTTCACCCCCTCTTTAATACCATTTAATATTTTATGAAAATGTGTAATACAATAAGTGAATTCATATAAAGATGGAGGGCAGAAGCATGGGCAAAAAGGGGGAAATGGGTGGCAATAGATAGAAAGTGGAAAATAGAGCGTTTTGAGACAAAATTAGGGTTTCTAAATGCCTAAAAATCTGGAAATATGTAGTGTCTTTCCCCCCTCTTATTTTATATGTATAATGTAAATTAAAAAATGCAGAGAAGAATGATATGTTGAGAAAACTAATAAAAGTGCATGTGTGTGAAGTGTTCCAAAAAATAAGATGGTATATGAACATAAAGGCATAACTAAAAATGCAGCGGATAAGAAATATGTAAGAAAGAATGGTATCTATATTTAAAATAACTTCCTTCGGCTTCTATGTAGTGAATAGACTGTGCTATAAACTAAAAGATTGTTTCTAATTGAAAGTATGGCTTGTAGTCTTTATGAAAAATGGCAAGGACTATAATAATATTACAGTAAATATTATATATATATATTTTAAATATAATTGATAAAAAATCCTAATATTTAAAAAATAGGACAAATAGCAATAAATTATTTAAAATTTAAGAATAATACACAAAAATAATGGTATTTAACTAATTGCGGTAAAATAATAAAAGTTCATGTATTTTTCAAAAACAACGATAATTATTAATAAACTTTATTGAAGTTAAAAAATTTGCAAAAGCGCTATATCATGAATCTAATGACTAGGAAGCCTGTGGATGTTAATTTTTAAATACGGAGGGTAAAAATAATGTGTCAACAATCTTCCTTTTGCAAATATCACTATTATACAACATGCGCACCAATTGTTTTAAACCATACGAAGATCTTTGTAATATGATTGAACACATTTTTCGAGATGTTCATCTATACGCTTAAGACATTTTAAATTCTTCAGGGATTTTCATACAAATTTCATTGTCAAGTGAGCCATATAGATAGGTTGTGACTATATGCATTATATGTATTTCAAGTTATTTATGTAAGGCTAAGCTGATGAAATATCAAAATGTTATGGCATCCATAATGGAGAATATGTTTCATCGTAGTGCGAAAATGTGAGCCTTGTATCTAGCAATTTTATATTATTCATTTCCTTTTTGCATAGAAATCCATTTCTGGCCAACTAATTTTACACCATTAGGCATTTGGAATATTGGTCCAAACACCTCACATTCAATTCTAGTTGAATTGCCTCTTGCCATTTTGTCCAATCAGATCTATGTCGACATTCTTCAACATATCGAGGTTCAAGATCTTCACTATCTTACTTAATGTTAAGTGTAACATTATATGCAAAAATATTATCCACCACTATTTAAATTGATTCAAATTTTTTTTCATAATTAGTAGAACTAATTAAAAGCTCCTAGCTCGCTTTTGTCTCTGGTCCATTGATTTTTTCAGGAATCTAAGGATTGATCAGATCTTGGATCTCTTGAGGAGATCATTTCAAAGTATTATTTTCATCCTTTCTTAGTTTTTTTCTATGATATCGATCCTTAAAACGCAAAGGCCTACCACGCTTCAGCCGTGCTTTAGGTACACTAACTATCGTTCTAGTAGATGATCCTGCTAGAACATCAATACGAATGGGCAAATTCTCTGCAGGGATATGTGACTTAGTTATTTTTTTCAAATCAGTAAATACATTTGGCATTTGATATGCTAATTTTTGTACATGAATGATATTCTTGACCTCATATTCACATAAAGGGGCATGTGGATCAAAATGAGATAGTAATAAAAATTTTCACATAATTTATCTTTTGATTCACTTTTTCTCTCCCCCTAATTGTGGAAAACTTGTTCCATCAAATTGACAATTTGCAAATCGAGCAGTAAATAATTATTCCGTTAATAAGTCAAGGTAGCGAATAAAGGATGACGATTCAAACCCAATGTGTATTCCTAGCCTTTTTTGTGGAACGATATTAGTGTGTTGTGGCGGTACTTCTAGTATATATACAACACATCCAAAAGTTTTTAGACGGAAAATAGTTGGTTTGTGACCAAAAACCAATTGTGATGGGATGAACTCATGATAATGAGGTTGTCTGAGAATAAGCAACGCTGCATATAAGATAGCATGACCCCAAACAATAATGGGCAATCTCATTTTCATAAGTAGTGGTCTTGCTATCAATTGCAGTCGTTTAATAAATGAATTTGCAAGGTCATTTTGAGTATGAACATGAGCTACAAGATGTTCAACTTTTATTCCAATTGATAAAAAATAGTCATCAAAAGTTAGGAATGAAAATTCTCCAGAATTATCGAGACGTATAATCTAAATCCGATAATTTGGTAATTGTGCCCTTTCTTATTCTTAGTTCAAAAAAATTTCGCAAATGCCAAGTTGCGAGATGATAAGATGCACACATGATACCATCTCGAAGATGCGTCTATTAGGACATAAAAATATCTAAATAACACACTGGGTGGGTGAATAGGTCCATATATATCCACATGTATACATTTCATAAACATAGGGGATTTAATCCCAACTTTTGCTGGGAATTGTCTAGCGATCAACTTGACTTAACAACTGGAAGGGAAAGAAATTCATCATTGGCAAGAATCTTCAGGTTCTTTAGTGGATGCCCTTTTGAATTTCAATGATTCATCTCATCATTGTTGATCTAGGATGAACAAATTAGTCATTCCAAAGAACAAATTCATTTGCATAAGTGAACATCTATTTTATGATCGAGTGTGCTTCAACTGTAATAATATTTGTACAATATAAGCCAAAAGATAAAGCTGGTAGATTTTTCAAAACACATTTCTAGCTAGAGACAATCACTTTAATAAAGATATTCAATATTAATTTCATCAATTGTCTCAATATAATATCCATTTTAGCAGATATCTTTGATACACAACAAGTTTCTTCAGGACTTAGAGGAGAACAACGCATTACTTATAATAATTTTTGTTCCTTTGGCAAAAATATAGTGCCTCTTCCAGGGCCTTAAATCAAGTATGTATTACAAAAATTTGTACTAATATTTGAATTTCCTTTAAGCAAATATGAAAAATATTTCTGATCTTTGAGTATAGCTTGCGTTGTTGCACTATAAACCAAGTACGTATCTTTGGATCTGATCTTTGATATATTTGGGAGATATTCTTAAAAATAAAACAACACTAAAAAAATTAACATTAATTTCATGTTAAAATAAATTATAACTTATACTTTATACATATGCAAAAGATCAAAATTTAAAACATTCAAGTTTCTTGAGCTGCAGACCCATTGCATATCATATTATCTACTTTTCCTTCAGGTTGCCAGAGAAATCAGCTACATCTAAATGCATGAAATCAAATTGATTCAGAAGTAAAATTTTCTTCAGTATTTATCGCTTATTTTTGAACTGATTGATAATAAAGACCAATTAGATGATGTAGCGTGTGACAAGTATGTGACCAGTGTCCTTTTCTTCCACATCGATAGTTAGTATTTTTCTGAATCCTTTTTCTGCATTGTTTCATGCTTTTGAGTTTCTTTTTTCACTGCTAGTCGTGAGAGTCTTTCTTTAATGTATCAAATTCAAATAATTTATTTTTGTTATATGACCATGTCCTTGACCACGACTAGGGCCATGACCTTTTTCACGCTCATATCTTTGGAAGTTCATCTCATTCACTTATGATATGGAGTTGAACCTATATGCCGACTTTCATGATTTTTCATTAACAACCCATTATCTCAGCAACAAGTGGGTGTGAAATCAATTTAGAATCTCGATATTGCTACTACAAGATCATGTTCCAGGCTTGAAAAGTGGTAAATATTTTTTCAAGCGTATCATAGTCAGTGATTTTATCTCCATTTAATTTCTTCTATGAGATAATCTTAAATATAGAAGAATTATATTCGCTTACATATTTAAAATATTGTTTCCTTAAATGGATCCAATCATGATATGCTTGTGGAAGTACAACCAACTTTAGGTGATCGTATATGTCTCGCAAATTACTCCATATTATTGTCTCGACCCAAAATTCCAACCAACGGATCGTGATGGCTCCTAACATCGCTTGATAGAAAAATCAACACTTAAAAATAGTAAGTGACACAAAAACAAACATGTAAATAAATAATATTATAAATAAGGTAAAATTCAGAAATTACATAACAAGTCTAACGCAATACAATTGTCTAATAACTTCCCATGATTTGGGCCACTGAGTACATGAGTTACAAAGAGTGCTAAATATAATGTCTAAAATGAAATGTTATATTTTTTTTGATACAAGAGAATAGTAATACTGATAGTGAAGGTGACTCCGGATTTTGTGAACAGAAATGCAGCACTGGCTCAAGTCACTGAAATCCAAGCTTTGCTCCCTTCTGAACACTGCAAGGACTCGTACAAGAATTTGCACAAGAAATGCAGAATTATAGTGTGAGTACAACAAACCTCTTGTACTCAGTAATTATCGAGCCTAATCTCGATGAGATATTGACGAGGCTATGACAAAATATTTTCTATACAGACCAGTACAGTTAATAACTACTAGAAATAGCAAAATAAATAACAACAATAATAATCGAATTAAAGATGAATAATAGTAAAAAGATTCAATAAAGGTAGTAATAACCATATTTCTCGAATGAGAACAACCAAAATCTTTCTCATTAGCTCAAATCAAAAGAGATAAAACAACATTCGGGAACAACATAACCAAACCACAAAGGAGGACAATACCACAAATCAAACGCCAAAATTCATAGCATATATGTTGTGGCACACAACCCCATCCAACACACAAAACTGTTGGTGCGGTAACCCGATCCCATGGATTATAATATCTCGGCGAGACTTGGAGCTTTATCATAATAATGTCGCAGTGGTGACAGGATCCCATCATAACAATGATGCGGCGGCAACTCGATCCAGCATATCAATTCGTAGGGGAACACCCAACAAGCAACCAAGTGTGGAATATTCATAACATAAAAGAATAAGAATTGTAACGATTCGGCCGGTCATTTTGAGTATTTTCCCCTATTTATTGCCTCCTCTATATTGTGATATGGTTATGTTACTTGTCGGGGTGTTTGGTTTGGGTTTCGGGTGAGTTTTAGAGTGAAATGAGACACTTGGTCCATAAGTTGGAGGCTTAAGTTGAAAGAGTTGATTGTAGTTTGACTTTTGTGTAGACGATTCCAGAATGGAGTTTTGCTAGATGCATATTGTCATTTTAGACATAGGAGCGTATCCGGATATTGATTTGAAAGTCTGTAGGACGTTTTGACTCTAATTGGAGAAAGTTTGAAAGTTGAAGGTTTGGAACATTAGAAAGTTTGACCGGGAGTTGACTTTATTGATATCGAGGTCGGATTTCGATTTCGGAAGTTGGAATAGGTCTACCATGTGATTTATTACTTGTGTGCAAAATTTGAAGTCAATCGGAGTTGTTTTGGTACGAATCAGCATTAATTTCAGAATTCAGAAGTTCATAGTTTCAATAGGCTTGAATTGGGTTGCGATTCGTAGAATCGATATTGTTTGATGTGATTTTTGACCACGAGTAGGTCTGTTACGTATTTTGTAACTTGTTGGTATATACAGATGGGGTTTCGCGGGGCCCGGGTGTGATTCGGAATGAATCTGGAACAAGTTGGACTTGGTGTAATTGCTGAAGGTTGCTGTGATTGGTGCAATCGCACTTGCGCATTTTGGGTCACAGGTACGGTGTTGTAGAAGTGGCCCTTGTGCCCCAGAAGCGGATTTTGGCATGCCTGCGGGGACCGCATGTGCGGTCCATGTTCCGCAGAAGCGGACTCGTTGGTGCGAATTGAGGCATCGCAGGAGCGGAGTTAATAGAGCAGGGGAATGATCGCAAACATGGTCGAAGCTCCGCAGATGCGAGCTTGCAGAAGCGTGGGCGTAGGTGCTCTTGGGTGTCCGCAGAAGCGCATTTTTAGGACTTAAGTCATGGCCGCACTTGCGATGGAATTTTCGCAGGTACGGAGCCCCATAAGCGGCTGTTGGCCCGCAAAAGCGAAATCGCTGGGCATAAATAGGGATTTTCAAGGGTTTGATTTCATTATCCATTTCTGGACCTAGAGAGCTCGGTTTGTGGTGATTTTTCGAGAGATTTTCAAGAAATTCATCGGGGTAAAAGATTCTAACTTAGTTTTGGTTATATTACACGAATCCATTGTTATTTTCATCATTCCTATATAGTTTATATTTATGGTATGAAGTTGTTTTGGCTAGATTCGAGCCATTCGGAGTTGGATAATCGAGGGAAAGGCTTACTAGTGGATTGAGTAGCATGTTTTGAGGTAAGTGTTTTGCCTAACTTTGTGTGTGGAAATTACCCTCAGGATTAGTGTTGTTTTGTGATAATTGTGATATGTGAAAGCCATGTACGCAAGGTGACGAGTGCGTACACGGGCTAAATGTGGAAATTTACCGGTTTTAGCTATGTAGACTCCTTTCATGCCTTAAATGAGTTACCTTAACATATTATATTCATCATATCTTCACATGCTCGACTTGTTTTATCTCTTATTTGTTAATTGCTCTACATGCTTAGTTGAAGTTGTTGTTTCCTCCATTCATTATTCATTATTTAATCGTGAATTGTTTATTTGAAGTTGTGTTCTTGGAATATCTTGTTGTTGAAAGTGGTAATGAGTTATAAAGGCTGTCATTCATATTGAGGCAAGGTTATAAAGCGTGAAATACTATTCTTGTTGAGTTATTCATTTTCGGTTGTTATTGTTGTGACTCTTATGCACATTGTGGTTAAGCCATGGGCTATTTATTATGAAAATACTGTTATTGTTGAATTCTTTGGCAAGTCATGATATTGGGCAATTGAGGTGCGATTTATGATACTTTGTGATATTGATATGCATGCGGTAGTATAAAGTTTTGGGGTTGAAACGCATGCACTGAGATAAGGTGGCTTGATACACATGTTTCTAGTAGGGGAATTACTTGAAACCACCCGCTTTGATAGGGTGGGTTAAAACACAGGAAATTATTTCAGGAAAAATGATTTTTAAACTAATACAAAGGCTCCTGCGATGATATAAGAAAAGATTGTGAGTTGATCTGTGATTGAGACTGCGAGGTGGTACCTCGGTAGTGGTTCTTGTTGATACTTTTCTATCACTTAACTTGTGTTTTTGTTGCTTTGTTCCGTGTCATAACATTCCTTATTTTCTTCCGTGATGCATTATTTGTCTTATTTCAGTGTAGCTATTCTCGGTGTATTTCTTTAGTGTCTCATTTCTACTGTTATTTACACTATTATATACATGTTCAGTTTCTTTTTTGTTCTAGTATGGCCTTGACCTGACCACGTCACTACTCTACCGAGGTTAGGCTTGGCACTTACTAGGTACCATTGTGCTGTACTCATGTTACATTTCTGCACATCTTTTCGTGCAGATCCAGGTACCTCCTACCAGTCCAGGCACCAGTGAGGCGAGCCCAGTTTCGGAGACTTCAAAGTATACCTATCGGCGTCGACAGGCCTCGGAGTCACCCTTTATCTAGTTTATTTAATTTCTTATCCTTCTATAGACACAAATGTCTAGAGATGTTCAGTACATAGAGCTTATGACTTGTATTCAACAGATTCTCGGGAGTTATTTGTGTTGAGTTGCGGAGTTTCCATTATATTTGTTGTTGAGTTATTGAGGCTTTAATCATCAATTCAGTTACTTCTTCATGAATGTTAGGCTTACCTAGTCTTAGAGACTGGGTGCCATCACGATATCCTACAGAGGTAAATTGGGGTCGTGACAAGAATATATATAATTCATTCAAGAAAGATGATCACGAACAAGATGTGATAGGCAATCCAATATCCAAAAGCTAGTCTCACACATGTACATCAAAAAAGACTCCAATAAGTCATTAACCCATGAACAATCAGTCGCACGATTCAGCATACAATAGGAGAATAAAGCATGAAACAAGTAAATACATAGAGCAAGCAAATGTATGACACAAGTAAAGGCATGTAACAAATAAAGGAAAGTAACAAGTAAAGGCATGTGACAAGTAAAGGCATGTAGCAAGTAAAGCATGTGATGTAATAGCATGAAACAAGTAAAGACATGTAATCGTTAAAAGAATGAAATAAACTAGTTCTAACCCATGTTTAACTTATGTCAGCATATATACACTCGTCACCTTGCATATATGCCCCCAATACATAAATGACATAACATATAGACCCAATACATCCTAATTCCCTCAAGTCAAGGTTAACCATGACACTTACCTCTTCTTGCACAAATCAATAATCCAAAATCCCTATCCCTTTAGGACAAGCCTCTAAACAATTCGAATCTAGTCAAATAATATTCAAATAAGTGAAACATAGAAACTACTCTAGTATCAAAAAGGTCCGATCTTTAACATATTTGGAAAAGTCAACAAAAAGTTAACCCGTGCCCACTTAGTTGAAATCCGATATCAAGACCAAATCACGACTACTCGGGTACACATACTTTCTACTATGATGCTTCATAGGTTGGCATTGGGTTTCTGTTGATGAAGGATGATAGTGTTATTGCCAATGATTCCCGTCAGTTGAAGCTCCATGAGCAGTGTTTTAAAGGACGGGGGCGTGAGGCTGGGTGATTTACTTGATACGGGGCGAGCCGTAAGCCTCGAGGCAGGGGGTGTGAGCCCCATTATCTTCAAAAAATTTTAATTTATAAATTAATAAACTAAAATGATAACATAAAAATATAAAATATAAATTGGGAGTTTAAAAATTATATAAGATTAAAGAAATCATAGAAAACAAAATATTTATTATGTTTGTTAAGTATAATAACACATTCAAATCACGTATAATGTCTTAACTTTCAAGCAATTAAAAAAATCACATTTTCTTTAAAATATTATCAAACTCCACATTTTACCTTCCCAAAGATAATAATCAATAAATCTTGTCAGTACTATAATTAAAATATTACTCTTTCAAGAATAAATACAAGTTAATTTAAAATATCAGATTAATAAAAATCTATAGTTAGGAGAGACATATGAACTAGGACACAACCAATAACAAGTGAAGATATAAATTCGCAATACTATGGTTCATTATTTGAGTTACGCTTAATCTTCATATTTCCATCGATAAATAGAACTTTTCTCATTAATTAGTTAAATAATTTTGAGGGTCAATAATTCTAATTAGGAAATTCGACAAATGATTTGTGTTAGAACTTATAGGCGAGCCCCAAACGTTTGGGCATTAGGCGTGTTTAAGGCGCACGATCGGGCACTTGAGGCGTAATCCTCACAGAACAATGCACCACACATGAGCCCCGGGGCGTTTTACAAGTGCCCTGCCCAGGGGCGAGTCCGAGAAATGGCTTTTAAAACACTACCCATGAGAACAACTACCCAGTGCATGATTTGGAGTTGGCAGCTATTGTACACGCGCTCAAGATTTGAAAGCCTTGAGTAGGAAGGCGGAGAGTATAGGGAGTCTTGCTTTTATTCCACTTGGGGGGAGACCGTTAGCTATGGATGTTCAGGCTTTGGCCAACAGGTTTGTGAGGTTGGATGTTGTGGAGTGTAGCTGGGTTCTTGCTTGTGTTGTATCACTGTCGTCTTTGTTTGAGCGCATCAAGGCACATTAACATGATGACACCCCACTTGCTTGTCCTTAGGGACATAGTGCAGCATGGTGATGCTAATGTGGTGACTATTGGTGATGATGGTGTGTTGCGGCTTCATGGCAGGATTTGCGTGCCTAATGTAGAGGGGTTGCCGGAGTTGATTCTTGAGGAGGCCCAAAGTTCGCGGTATTCCATTCATCCGGGTGTCGCAAAGATGTAGCATGATTTGAAGCAGCATTATTGGTGGCACAGGATGAAGAATGACATTGTTGAATATGTTGCACGATGTTTGAACTATCAGCAGGTTAAGTATGAGCATAAGAGACCTAGTGGGTTGCTTCAGAGGGTATATATACGAGAGTGGAAGTGAGAGCGTATTACTATGGATTTGTGGTTAGGCTTCCATGGACCTTGAGAAGATTTGATGTTTTGTGGGTCATCGTGGATAGACTGACCAAGTCTGCAGACTTCTTTCCAATCATGACTACCTACGCTTCTGAGCAATAGGCTCATATTTATCTTAAAGAGATTGTTCTCCTACATGCTGTGCCCGAGTCTATTATCTATGATCGAGGCACTCCATTTACGTCACATTTTCGGAAAGCGGTGCAGCGTGAGTTGGGCACACAATTCGAGTTGAGTACAATATTTCAGCCCTAGATAGACGTGCAGTTCGAGTGTACTATTCAGATCTTGGAGGACATGTTGCGAGCTTGTGTCACTGATTTTGGGGGCCAGGGGGATCAATTTCTACAGTTATCAAAGTTTGCCTATATCAACAGCTACTAGTCAAGTATCCAGATGGCTCCCTATGAAGCCTTATATGGAAAGCGATGTACTTCTCCGATTGGTTGGTTTGAGCCTGGAGAGTCTAGGCTGTTACGAACTAACTTGGTTCGTGGTGCTTTAGAGAAGGTGAACTTGATTTAGGAGTGGCTTCGTTCAACGTAGTCCAGGCAAAAGAGTTATGCTAATAGGAAGGCTCATGGTGTGGCATTAATGGTGGTTGAGAGGGTTCTACTGAGAGTTTCGCCCATGAAGGGTCTAATGAGGTAGCGGGAAGAGGGGCATGTTGACCCTCGGTATATTAGTCCTTTCGAGGTATTGGAGAGAGCTGGTGAGGTGGCCTACAAACTTGCTTTGCCACCTAGCTTATCGGGGGTTCACCCGATGTTTCATGTTTTCATGCATTGGAAGTATTATGAGGACCCGTCACATATGTTGGATTTCAGCTTAGTGTAGTTGGACAAGGATTTGACTTATGATGATGAGTCGATAGCCATGACGAGGAGCCGGTGGCCATTTTATCATATCATGTTTTGTTGATTTAATTGTTGAAAAGTGATCCACTTACTTAGGTTTAAAGACTAAGTGCCATCACAACCCCTATAGTGGGCTTTGGATCGTGACAGACTCACGCGGGTGGTTGATTTTTCTTCGAGAAGGTTTGAGGGTGAATTAAGACATTAGTCTCATTTTGGAAGCTTAAGTTGTAAGAGTTGACAAAGGTTTGACTTTTGAATAGACGACCTCAGATTGGTGTTTTGATGGTTGCAATAGGTTCATATAGTAATTTTGGACTTAGGCGTATGTTCGGAATTGGATTAGGAGGTTCCTAGGGTGTTTTGGCTCTACTTGCCAAAAGTTGACAATTTAAAGGTTTAGAGAGTTCCTAAGTTTGACCGGGAGTTGAATTTGATGATATCGGATTCGGACTGCTGTTCTAAAAGTTGGAATAAGTTCATTTGGTCATTTTAGACTTGTGTTAAAAGTTTGGATTTAATCCGGATTGGTTAGGCTTGAATCAGACGCTTGGTTGGAAGTTGCTAGTTCTTGGACTTAAGGGTAGGATCTTAATCATCGATTTGTAGTTTTGATGTTTTGAGCCTTTGGATAAGTTTGAATTTGGCATATGGAGTTGTTGGTGTGTTTGGACAGGGTCCCGGGCGGCTTGCGTGTGATTTGGGGTGGTTTCTGACTATTTCCCCTTGTTTTAGAACTGCTGGTTTTCTGGTGCAAGTTGCTTTTTTGCAATCGCATAATGGGCAATGCTGGTAGACAGTTTGTTCTTCGCATTCGCAACTCTGGGATCGTGCTCGCATAGTGAGAAGCTGGTTCAAAGCTAAGGTATCAATCGGCTTTCTTTTTCGTCTTCTTTTCTGCAACCTTCTATTATCTCCTTCACGCTACACAATCCGAACTAATGAGTGCCTGTAGCAGCATCGAGTGATCCCCTTCTATGGGGGCATGTGCTTCCCATTCGCGTGCTGGGGGATCCATTCGCAGAAGCTTGGTGTCTGGCATGTGGACCACCACCGCATTCCCATAGGTTCAGCTAGGCAGGCATCGCATTCACAAGGGGGACCTTGCGTTCATGAAGAGGAGCGGCAACTAGGGGAAAATATTTGTCCTTCACAATCGTGATGTTTATTAATAGACAAAATATTTAAGTTGTGATTTCGAGTCTTTTATTCACTTTTTCATATTTTGATCTCTAGACTTCGAGATTGGGAGATTTTGTAGAGCAATTTTACTATATTATTGGAGGTAAGCAAATTTTCACTTAGATTTGATTGTATATCTTGTTTTTCCCATGGATTTCTACACCTAAAACCTTAGATTTTAAAGGAAATTTGGGGGGTTTTGCCTATAACCTAAGAGGGTGTATTTCGGGGATCTGAAGGTCGATTTGGACTCAGTTTTGGAATCTAATCACATATTTGGACGCGTGCGGTCATGGGTAGTCGAGATCTATTGGCTCGGATTTTGATCGTGTGGGCCCGTGTTGACTTTTGAGGATTTAATTAAAGATTTGAACTCTATTGTTTGGAATTGATTCCTGTGGCTTTATTTGGTGCTATCGGGTAGTATTTGACTAGATTCGACTCGTCCGACGATTGATTTGAGAGGGAAGGCTGTTTTGTAATGTTGAAAGCCACCTGGTGGAGGTAAGTCTCTTGGCTAACCTTGTTAAGAGGGAAACCCCTACGACTTGACTTGATTGCTTTGTGTTTACGATATTGGGGGTGGTGTATATATGGGGTGGCGAACGTATATGCACTTACCAAGATTACATCATAACCGTGGCGGAATTGGGACACTTCACGCCTTGTTTTGATTATATGTTCATTTGATTCATGATTTATTTGGCTTGTACGAATACGTCCACTCTCTTATTCATGTTAGAGATCATGCCTATGTTTTTGATTATTTTTGAAGGCATGGGAACTTATTCTTGATATGTTGAATTTCTAGGATCATTAGTAATTATATAAAAATTTAACACATATCCATATGATTTTTATTTTATCTATAATTCTTGAGCATATGCATATATTTTGCATATGGATACTTGATTTGGACTAAAGATTTTGGCGCGAAAGATAAGCCGTGCAGATGAAATACACTTACGACACACAAGATATGATGACCGGATATTTGATTATATGTGAGCTATCAAGCTCCTTTTTGTGCTTGGATAAGGATCCGTCTCTCTAGAGTCAGGTGACTACCCATGTTACTTTGTACCTTGTGAGCATGGTTGATACACTGATTGTGTATCGGATCGATACATAGATTTTGTATCGGGATATGGTGATACATAGATTGTGTATCGTGGAACATGGATTTTGTACCGGTTTGAGCATGCATAGATATTCTTGGCTCATTTAAAATCATTCATTTAGATGCTAACTGTTACATGACATCTTTATATGCTAGTTGGGAGTCTCGACTTCGTTGATTGAAGCATGTCTTCTTTAAATGTTACATTGGAGTAGCGTTACGATTATCTCTTGACTTGGTAAAGCATGCTTTGTAACTTCCAATTGTTGATATATTTGATTGATCTTATTCATGAGATTATTTACTGTTTTAGATCTAAGTTCTGCAAATGCAAGATCTGTAGGCATCCCACACCAGTAGTCCATCAGCTTTTCCACGACCATCTAAAACACACATGAAACTCACCCGAACCTATTGGGATCCAATCCAAACATTTACACAAGTGTAATAATAACATACAAACTCTCTCACTAAATCAAATCATCAAAATAACATCAAAACTCAAGAATCGATCAATAAAACTCAAGATTTTCAATTTAAAATATGATTTTTGTAACTTTTCACATAATGGGCCGAAATGGCCTCGGGCCACCTCGAATCCCACCCAAACATGCGTACAATTCCAACATCATCAGACGAACCTATTGGTAGGTAGTATGATTATTTTATACTTATACGCATACCACAAGGGGTGAGTGTAGTACCGGGAATCATAGAGATCAGTAAAATACTTGAGTAGATATTGAATTACTAGAGTAGAGATTGGATTACCTTTATAGAGATTGTATTACACCGGTAGAGATTGGTTCACCTTAGCAGCGGTTGAATTATTTGCACAAAAGCCATCTTACAAGGGGTGCTGGAGGATTACAAAAGGCGTCCCTCGCCATAACTAGGCCATTAACAGCGAACTCGAAAAACTTTTGCACTCCTAATGCAACAACTACAAAAGCATTATTTCTCAACTACTAAAGTAATCTTTCTCAACTAATAGAGTAATACTTTTCAACTATTAGAGCAATCTTCTTCAACTACTAAAGTATTTTGAAACTCTACACTCAAATATAAACTAGCCATATTCCCATATTTTGGAGGAAGAAACTATAAAGAGTCTTAGCTAGAATAAGACATTTTTTTACACAAGAGTTTTTGCAAGAGAACTAGGTAGTACCGGGTACTTCTCTTCTCCATTTCTTCCAGTAGCAGTAGAAAGAGATGGCGTCTCTAAGAGGACAAATACACCTCTTGAAAAGTGATCACTTTGTGCTCCTGAAACCCAAAAGTCCTCAGGTCACTTCTCTTCCTCCCACAAGTACATTCTCATCCCAAAGTTATTCCCCTCCTTAGCTAGATTATCCTTTTTTTAGCTGTTCCTCTCCCTAATGAAAAACTCATATAATTGCTCATAATCCATTTGCTCAAACTATTGAAGAACCCGAATTTGACATTGCAAAGTTAGTTTGGGAAAGAAAAGATGCACTTGCAGACCTGAGACAGTCGAAAAATAAGATAAAGGTAGGAGAAAGCTCAAAAATTCCAACCATGAGAACCTCATGATCTACCCTCCAAACCCATTGCCTATATGTTGCCCAACCACAGAGTGATTCATAGGAGGTAACATCTCAAGAGTCAGATAGCCGGCAAACATAGGAGCTTATTGTTGATTCTACCCAAGAAGTTCTAACAGAGGATAGTTTTGAGGTAAGAACTGATTTCTCCCAAGATTATTGCGAACAAGAACTTCCTCCATTTTTCATGAATCAGCCTGGGGACCCAAAAGTCTCCGAAGTTGACGATGATCAAGATGGGATGACTTATGAGCTCATTCCAGAAAGGAGATATGATTCTGCCACAACCAAACAGGTAGGTACTGGTTTCCATAACTTTACTTTGGATGATATGAATGTCTCAAGATGGCCTCAACGAATCAAGATTTCTACACTTTGATGGTGACCGAGAATTTGGCAGAGTGAGAAAGTACGTCATCCTATTAGAATTCACTTCTCGCCTCTCAGATATTGTTTGAGACTAGTGAAGTTCACTTGGGTTGTAGGATAAAAATATTTTCCTTACTTACCAAGATTTTTCTTTTAAGATTACAATCTTGCACGAAATTTTCTGTGGCAATGCTGGCCAAAGGCATGAGAAAATTTGAAAACAACTTTTTATAATGAAGTGTCTCTCTTTGGATAGAGATACCATTGACAAACATTTCAAGAAAATCATCTTTTTTGAGTTGGGTGGGGGTATCAATCTAAAATAAGCATTTGTTTCATCCCTGCCAAAGATGTTGGCTGGTCAAACCATGCCCATCATAGAAGATAAATTCCAGTCAATAACTGAACCGAATATTGGTTACATTAGGCAAGCAATTGTTTATGCTCTTGATGATATATGTGCAAAAAGATCTGCTTTGAAATAAAAAATAAAGAATGAGTCAGTACTTGATAGAGCTTGCCGCATGTCAAATTTAATTACCGGAAAGAAACATTGCTCATATCAACTGCCAAGAAAGAAGTTCAAAAGGTTCAGGTTGCCAAAATTCTCAGGTGACAGGCAATTTAAGGAGAAATGGAGCCTATTTTATTTGTAATAAAATATGACATTTTGCACGAAACTGCCTGCAGTACAAGTAGTCTATTAGATGTCTCTGTGAAATTGTAGATTACACGGGCGTTCATTTCAGTGAGGATTACGACCTTGATTAAGTTTTTTCACTTGAAGAAGAGACCATAGAAGAGAATCTCTTTTCCCTGGATGTTTATGAGGAATATGGTGATGATCATTACCAAATTTCAGAACCAAAGTCAAAGGTGAAAGAAGAGATCCACAGCATCACGATGATCACACAAGCAGAAATCAAGGTCTATGCATCCAAGTGGGACAAACAAACACATGTCGTAGCTTTCTTTCACATCGGAGAATCCTCCTCACTCATTAATCCTAAAGTCTTTCCAAATGTGTATTGGGTGCCGTATTTCAAGAATTTCAACACAGTCTCAAGTGGAATTCTGACCACAACTATCATTACCAAGCACCCAATAACCATTGATATCTTTCCAAGACTGAAGTACATGACCAAATTGACTGGGTCAGATCTCCCGAGTAAGGATCTGATTATTGGTTTTGACATTTATAGGGTTTTTAAGGACACACTCTAGATCAAAGCCAATGGGATAAAATTCAAAAAGCAATTCCATCCATATTGTGCAGTCCCGAGACTGTTCCAGCTCACACAAGAAGATCAAGTCCGGAAAATTGAAGGACAAATCACACAAGCCTACTTGAAAATTAGAGTAATTAGACGTTCAATAAGTCAATCATTTGTAATGATTTAGCACGATAAGGATGAGATCTTGTTCAAACCGGGCTTATAATTCATAAGGAACTCATGGAACCCGATTCTATAGAAGAGTTTAGCAAACATACCTTGCTTGAGCTTTTCTTAGATTACTACAACGTACCGAAACTCTAGTGAATTCAATCTATTAGATATATGACAAAATCGAACCATAATTAGGAAGGGGTTCATGGGTTCAGCTCCTTAGGCAATCCATCAAACACTAGGGGCGCAAATTCGGTATGGGGTCCTATGAGGTATTCTTCCCCCCTCAACCAATCCCCACATCAATTGGTCGCCTACTCATGTTCTACAACCTCCCTACCACCTTCATTATACATGCATGCATAATTTACCAACTCCTACTCTCAAGAACCACATCCCCCACTACCTTTAATCAACCCAATTTCGAAATTGAGAGCTAGGGCTAGAACCTTACCTCTTTAGAAGGAGATCTTGTGAGATTTCCTTGTTGAACTTCCAAGGCTTGAGCAAGAAATGATTAGTAAGATAGTGGAAGCTTCTTGTTCCCTCTCTAAAACACTCCTCCCCTCTGTAAAACAACATATTTTTGCTCCCAAACGACCCCTTTATGTCTTTTAATCAAAATAATGTCAGGTTATAATAATGCAAAATGGACCCTCCGAACTCAACTATGCGATCGTAAAGTGCACTGCATATCAGGTCTGCAGTCGGCAAGGGACCGCGAAATTGATCTCCAAAATTGTGCTGTTTTGTTAAAGTCTGCGGTAGATATGTGGTCTGCGGATCAGTTATGTGGTCGCTAATGGACCGCGAAATCTCCCTCAAGAAAATCCTTATGCTGGTTCTGCGATGGAAATGTGGCCCCCGAAATGGTTATGCGGTCATATAATGGACAACAAAATGACCTTCAAATTTGAGCTTCTCTTGTTCTAATTTGCGGCGGATCTGCGGTCCACGGAGTAGTTCTGCAATCGCATAATGGACCGCATGTTGATACCTAATTTTGCGCTCATATTTTATAAAGTATTCTATATACTTTTAAAATATCATTTTGCACTATTAACCAACTTATAGGGATTATGTAAGTATTTTCTATAATTTTAAAGCTTTAAAATTGATTTTTTTGTATTTTAATTAATCAAATATTTGTTAATAATCTCTTCAAAACATTTTTTGGGTGACCTAATCAACCAAATTTACTATTTATACCTATATGTGTTTTATAATATTTTATCCCATTTGCATAATTACATTTGCATTTTACTATTATAATAACCTATATTCTACATAAACAATTACATTTATTATATCATTTATCCCAAAATAGCATTTTATATTTTTATAATATTGAGTTATTATTTTTAATTGTTTTATTTCATAGATAATATTTTTTATTATTTATTAGACATTTTAATGATTTTAATTTAATTAATTTGGGTGTTTTAAAAGCTTGCCTAAAATAGGCCAATTTCTGGATCAATTTAATGGCCCAAATGCCCAAAATCCATCGCCCAATCCCTTTAGCCCAAACCAAACGACCCCTTCAGTTCAACCCGGTCGCGACCCACTAAACGACTAGCCCCGCTCAATTTTTTAATCCGGGCCGTTGATCTCTCAAGATCGTCGGCCCTCGCTTACTCTGTCCTTTTAAATTGATCAAACTCCAAAACACTACCTATTTTCCCTAAGAACGCCCCCCTAAAATCCTCTCACCCTCTCCTTCTCTCTGAAGAACCCTAGCCGACCTAAAAGATCTCTCATCGCCCTTCCTTATACACGTTCAAATGCGGATTCTACTTACCTTTTATGCTATTATCACTTAGTTATGGTAACTTTTGTTACCATTCCACTAGTGACAAGTTTGATTCTCACAGATTTGACTTTGACCCTATAGATTCGGGTACGATTGTGGCTTTATACCCGTAGAAAGAGGAAATTTCTATTGGTTATGGCATATCTCCATTGATTCCTTCATGATTAGGTCTTGTGATGATTTTCCCTAAATTACGTTTATGTGTATCTGAGTTCTTATGTTAGTTGTTTGTTTTGAGTTTACCTCTACGTCTGTATTGGATTCTTGTAAGAGACTAAATTATTCCTAGAATCTCCGTATGTACTTCTTTACGCTAAAATCATTCATGTGAAATCTGCTATTTTCCTAAAGCTAAACCATGATCATGTGAATTCTACATGTTAACACTATTGAATTTTTGATTAACATGACTAATGTCTTTCTTTGCTATTTATGAATCCAATACTGTATTTGTTGCATATCATGGTGCTTTGCATAGAACTCTGCCTGTTAGTGTTGAGTCTTCTTTGGTTTGATGCCTGAGTGCAATCTTGGATGCATAGCTTGGCATGTGTAATCAACCTATAGAATCTCCAGCTTCTCTAGAACTAGGTGGATATCCGCTGATTACTTTGCCACACTCATTAAACTGAGTTTATCATACTAGTTTGTTGTGGACGTTCATGTTAGAAATCTTTGTTTCGCTATAGGGTTAAGTTTCAATCATGTACTACCTCTGATCTTCCTATTAAATCTTCTAAGTATAAGATCCTATTGTATCACGGTTAATTCTGCGCCATGCCTGGCCTTAATCCTATTTGTTGAAATCTCAGTGAGAAGTTTTCTTGCAAAAGTAGTTATGTTCTTGATTCATGTACCTCTGTCATCTCTTGGATATCATTTTATATAAAAGTCCAGTTTCTCGACCAGTTATAACTCCAAGCATCCAATGTGTACATGTTTGTGTCTAAAATTGTTTGAACAATTTGTTGGTGTGGGTTGCTTGTACTCCTCCTGATTGTTAGTAAGATAATTGTCTTCATGTTTAGGCTTGACTTATTGGGCCTTATGTGTTAGATCTGAGCATTGGGCTGGTGTGCTTGAGTCATCCTTGTGAGCATGGGTTGTTGGGCCTGGTGGATATGCGAAAAGTAAGGTTTGTGAAGACCTAGAAGGCACTGTTGGGTTATTCTGTATTTTTGTTCGATCTGTAATTGTTTTATTTGGGCCTGTAATTATACTACTAATTTTGTAATTGTTTTATTATTTTATTTGGGCCTATAATAATCTATAATAACGAATAATGGGGAAGTAGTGAAAGCGGGGGCCGGGCTACTTTAATTTTTGTATGAAAGGGTAGAAAACATGTCTATAGGACCTAAGTGCTTCAGTTTCTCAACATGCTCTGCTTCTATACGCTATTAGAAAACATGCCTATAGGATCTAAGTGGTTCACTTGCTCAACATGCTCTCATTCTCTATGCTGTTAGATAGCATGCCTATAGGATCTAAACGTCATTGGCCATTTGCTCAACATGCTCTACTGCTATATGTTGTTAGATAGCATGCTTATAGGATCTCACTGAATAGTCAAGAATTGCTATTTCTTCCAATCATGTGAATCATCTAGATACCATGTCTATAAGACCTTAATTGATTAATCAAATTGTTGTTGTTGTTATTCTTATAATACTGCCCGCCTAGAGAACATGCCTATCGGAATAAACAAAACGAGTACGTGTTCTTAATTATTGCCCAAATACTAACTATTTAGAGAAGATGCCTATTAGGTATACTCCTAGAAAGTATGCCTATAGGGTTAGAGATACAAAATCCCGCGTCCAGGCGCAAATCACTATAGAGATTATGCTTATAGGCCTTTAATAATTATTATAATCAGCATCTTCGACAATCCGACTAGAAGTACTGTCTACGAGATTTTATTAAGTCATTCAATCACATAGAAACCATATATATAGGTTTGGAACAACTTTAATGCGTTTCAACTCCAAAATTGCCTATGACTGTTTACTGCATAATCTGAAACTTGTTAGCATAAAACTCATGGCTGTTTTGCGTGCATTTGTGCCTACGTATGGAGGCCAAATTGAGCCCTTGATTGCAATTATGTGCAGTCCTACTTGTTTTGAATGTGCGCCTAGTTTTATCACTTTGAGAATCCTAAGTAATGTCTAGAACTACCCAAGTAGTAGGTCTAAAGCATCTTGGACCATATGCATGGGACGGGTAACGCATGCATAGGACGCGATTTAGAATTAAACTAGAATGTTTTAGTAAAGAACTTTAAGATAGTAATTGGGTAGCAGGAGATGATAGTCTGTGTTTGCCGAATAATATGAGCAACCCCTATCTTTGAGGGAGTTTCGAAGTATTATTTATGTTGCACGGGGTGATCCTTTTAGGCTTAAAAAACTTAGGACCCCCCATATATGTTTACTACTTACACCCTTGTTTATATGGACTTAGAACAAACTAGGTTGTACCTTGTAATCCTCAAGCGATTGTACCAATCACTTATTAATGCAGAATCTATTATAATCCTCAAGCGATTGTACCAATCACTTATTAATGCAGAATCTATTTCCTTCATATGTGTAATTCCCTTATATGGTTGTATCATATTGTAGTTAGACATTTAGACTCCTTACGTCCTTTAAATTATATGATCACATAGGATAACAATAATTCAATAATCCCATATAGCGTAAAATTCGGTCGGGAACCATAGTTATTGACCTTGACAAGTGCCTAACCCATTCTCTTCGAGGTAATTTGAGCCCTTACCTGATCTTTGGTAATACAGACTAGTTCTAATCAGATTCACATGCAAATAGGTGCCCTAATGCACCTTAAAATTATTAGATGGTGACTCTTCTCTTTTAAATACCCATTTAAAAGAGTTGTCATATGTCGAAACCCCCTTTCTCGAGAAAACGAGGCATGACTGCCTGACGACTCTGCTCGGGATTTCTTAGGCTCTTACCATAATAAAGTTTTCACTTATGTGGATTAAAGGGTTATTTGACTTCCTGTACATCTCCCTCCCTCTCCCTTATTTGCTTCATTTAGTTACGCCCTCGATCTTTTTCTTAAGCTATGCTAACTTCTCTACTTTGTCTTTCCTTTTTCTTTTCCTTCTTCTATTTATCTTTATCGCATTATTTACCATTTTTATGTGCTTTTTATTATGAAAACATCTGGCAATATGTTATTTTCTTCACATAAAGCAGGCTTTCCACATAATATTCTGGTCGTGCTTATTATCAACATAGCGGCTCTTGATGAATGTCTCCACTTTCCTAGAACACCCTCTTAAACCCCACCCCACCCCATACAACTAGTTGGGGGGGGGGGGGCTATTCGCCTTTTGAATCGAACAAAGTAAAGGCTTATAAGCGGTAGACTAATCGATCAGCGGTGCACTTGAAGGTCTCGTGCTTTTCCCTCTCAAGTCGTCCACTTGAGAGTATCAGCCTAGATCCTTCTAGAAATCCCACTCAGATTTGAAATGTACGTACATTATTCTAAACCTAGTACGGATTGAATCGTCATTGACACATTGATTTGCTTAGATTAACCTTGTCCAACGTCCAAAGGGATTTCCACAGTCCCAAAGGACACCATCATATAATGTGAATTTCTTGGAGAAAACATACCAACATGTTGACCGTTATTGCGTAAATAGTCGAATCTAGAAAGGAAAAGGGCTAAGTTTTATTTGTTTGCAGATAATGAAGCAAGAAATCCCAAGTTTGGTATGGTCCAGACTATCCCACCTCTGCTAATTGATACGGTGGAATGACCTCGAACCATGTTATAGAAACCACGTATGGAGAGTGTTAGGTAACTTTCCGTCTTTGTTGAATATTCGACCCAATACGGGAATTAATCTAGGAAGCCACCATGTTCTGGGATGAAAAGAGAGCTTTCTTCTGATTTGGCAATATAAAAATGACTCCTCTTCTGGAAGGGATAGGGGGCTTCACCAAGTTTCCATGGGATAGTCCGGGTTTATTGGTGCCAGAAAATCGCACCATGCGCAGTTTTTTGAAAATGCTAGGGTTTAAGAAGAATGATGAGGGGCAGAAATACACCAACATCCCTATGATACTAGCTGAGATATATCGAGCCTTAGATCTGTGCAAGCATGGGTTTGGACATTTTGACGGTTGCAATCTCCTACTACAGGTTTGGCTGCTAGAACATTGTTAGAGTGGAAATTACTGCCAAGAGCTCCTGCGTAGACCATTGAATGACTACATAGCTAGTCATCATCCGTAGAAGATGATATTCGCTCCAGATAGGTTGGCAATGCCTGGGAATGTTGTTGGCTAGGTACGTTTCTTTAGTAATCTGAAAGATGACAAGTGCATTGGATGTTTTAGTGGTTTTCTAGTATTGAGTTCATCATCAGGTCCAAAGGAACCACTCACTTGGTACTAATTGGGTTGTGAGGCAACTACCCTTACACTTCTATAAGGTTAATGAGGCAAGTTGGGATGAAGCAAGTCATACCTTGGGGTTCCAACATGGTTCAGTATAAAGCAGACTTCAAAGGAGATGTTATCCCGTTCAAATTCGAGGCCCATCACATGTGGAACCAAAAGATCATCGTGGATGGGGAGACTATTAAACCAGACAAGTATAACGCTGGTCATATGTATTACTACCTCTCACGTTTGGAAGACGACATAACCGTGGATGTCAAATCGGGGGTCAATATGAAAGACAGAATCATAAATGAGGTAGCTGAGGCTCAGGTAAAGTACAAGAGGCTGCGCCAAGAGAGTGTTCGAATTTGAAGCTAAGCATCGGAAACATCATAAGGTGGATGTGTAGACGAATAAAGAAGAAAGGAGATTGCAAACAAGTTGACGGAGAAGTTGGAGCACCTAGAGAAATAGGCTTTGGGATTGTCAAGGCATGTGCTACGATGAAGGAGGGAAGCTGGCCATGGCTAACCTACTGATCGATATGTGTGACCTGGGAAGTATGATTGATGGAGTCAAAAGAGCAAAGCATGGAGAAGGTCCTTTTGGGACCAAATAGACTAGGAGATGGTGTTCTTTATTGCTTTTTATATTAGATTTCGTTAGATTTTGATGTAATAAGGCTTTGTGCCATTAGTGACTTCGTATTATTATTTCGATATAGTAAAGGTTGATTTGATTTATTTTCGCATTAGTGGAATGAGGCAACGCTGGCATGAATTTTCTCCAAGTTTATGTGTCTCCTAGAACTACCTCGGGCACAATGAGGTCCCCAAATTAGGACATGAATTATTGCATGACCTTACATGTTACTTGGTTAAATATAGAAAACACTCTTTCATTTCGTCTTACTGACTTGGTTACCTTTTGTTTTTCTTTTTTTTTATTATTCCCATTTCCAAAGGTTGGTTCATGCATTCTGGCATCATCAGCATACCACACTAGATCCAAAGGTCCTCCACCTCCTCCTCCATCTAGCGACCCCAAAAGATAAAACTATGGCAAAGGGAGGATGAATGATTTAAGTAGTAATCGAAAGGAAAACACTACCATAGCAGAGAATGTTGAAACTTCAGATGGAAGGAGTACATCATGATAAAATGAGTTGGTCCAACGGTTGGAACAGAAAATCTTGGAGCTACAAGGTGAGCTTGAGCAGGTCCAAAATTTCGCAAATCATTCCATTACTCTGAATATCCCCGACATCAACCATCAGAACACCACCACCCAGAATCAAAAACCCATAGCTCCACAAAATCCTCTCACATGCACCAATACCACAACCCCGCACCCCCTCAAAACTTTGGCACAAACCCAGAATCCACCACCCATAGCTTCACAAAATCCTCCCACAACGCACCAATATTACAACCCCGCACCCCCTCAAAAAATTAAACCTCCACCAATACAAACCCCTCAACAACGCTAATATCACCCGACCCAGTATCCGCAAACCACTATTTATCATACCCCTCAAAACGTGCCACAGCATACTCCCTATCCACCTCAAACCTCAATTAATGATCACCCATATACTCAAGTCCTAGGAACGTACCAAGGCAACCCGCTATATGTGGAGACCTTACCACACACCCCAGAGCAAACCCTATACATACCCGAACTAACCGAGAAGGACCTGCTCATTTGGAACATGGCTGATGGGCTGAAGAAGTTGACAAGAAGAGTGTTGAAGGCTTGAATTATGAAGACCTGTGTATCCAGCCAGATGTGGAATTGCCGGAGGGTTACTAACCTCCTAAGTTTGAGATGTTCGATGGCACCAGTGATCCTAAGGTGTATTTAAGAAGCCACTGTGACAAGCTTGTAGGAGGGGGCAAGAATGAGCAAATTCGCATGCAGTTGTCATACGAAGCCTCATCAGGGGTGCCTTATCCTGGTACATTAGTCAGAATCCGAAGAAGTGGGCGAACTAGGTAAGCATGGAATTCGATTTCATAGATAGATTCATGTTCAACACAGAAAATGCGCCAAACATTTTCTATATCCAGAACCTCAAGAAGAAGCCAACAGAAACCTTTTGTGAGTGTGCTACTCACAGGAGATCAGAGGCTGCAATGGTGAGGCTGCCACTAGAAGATTAACAAATGAACAAGTTCTTTGTCATAGCTCAAGATCCACAGTATTATGAAAGATTGATGGTTATAGAGAATCACAAGTTCTTTGACATCATCAAGCTGGGAGAAAGAGTAGAAGAGGGAATCAAGAGCGGTATGCTGACTTATTTTGAGGCATTGCAAGCCACCAATAAAGCCTTACAGTCCAGAGGTATTTCAAAGAAGAAGGAAGTGGGTGGGGTAATTGCTGGGGCAGTTGCTTCTACTCTGCACCAGGCAGTGAAGTTCGAGTGGAACCATCAGGGAGGTGATTATCCACGAAGATAGAAGTAACCCTATCTACACCAACCAAACCGTGCCAACTATACAGAATAGAAGGAAATTAGGAGGAGAGATATTCCACAAAGTTGAGTGGATAAACGCAATCGAGAAAGGGCGATGGTGGAGCAACAAGATAGAGAGCATACTGCTATGGTTAGGGTATGAACTAGGTAAGGGTCTTGGTCCTAAGCTTCAAGGGATCACAGAACCAATATTAGCACAATATTATGGCACAACCTTTGGTCTCGAATATGTATACACATGCAAGAATATAATGATTGGATACCACTGTGGCGTGACTTCTACTATCCATTAGAACAACCCATACCACCGTTGCACCAAACATTCCACCAGGCTAATGTGATTTGGGATCCGAGGAAGATAAGGTTTTGGCCGGCATGAGGAATCTATTTCTGGACGAGGAAAATATGGACTGCAAGGCAATCTTGGAGGAGGAGGAGGAAGACCGTACCATTCAGACGGTGGGAGATGGAGCTGTTCTCATGAACTGGACTGCTGCACCATCTCGGGCTCGCCAAGCACCTGTGTAGCCTTGGCGGAACTAGAATGATTCGTTTTAAAATTGTATTTGGCATTTAAAACATTTTTGTGTTTCTTTTTGAAATAATTACTCGAGACATTTAGTCGTACTTCTTTGACAGTTTTACATTTTAATTAATGAATCATTGATTTTTGTTTATTTATACTATTATCTTTCTACATTCCTTTTCAACATAATTATTACGTATCCTGTTAAACCTATGACTGTGACATGTAATGACAAAATGCAACACAAGGAAAGTGATTCGAAAGATTGGGAAGATTATATAGTACCTTAGGAAATTGTCAATGAAGTAGAGAATTTTTAGAACAAACCAAAGTCCAATGTGGAAGAAACTGAAGCAGTTAACTTAGGGGATTCTGAAACAATCAAAGAAACTCACATTAGCTTTCATCTATCACCATCAGAGAAGGAAGAGTACATCAAGTTTCTAAGGGAATATGAGGATATTTTCGCATGGTTTTACGACGACATGACCGGGTTAAGCACATCCATAGTGGCTCACAAGCTATCTACCAACCCTTTGTGTCTGTCGGTAAAGCATAAGCTCAGGAAATTCAAGCCAGATATGAGTATGAATATAAAAGAGGAGGTTGCTAAGAAAATCAAATCCAAGGACCTTTGGGTGGTCCACTACCCAACTTTGTTTGCCAACATTGTCCCGGTACCAAAGAATGATGGGAAAGTCAAGGTATGTCTTGATTATCATGATCTTCCCGTTGCCCAATATACACATACTGATCGACAACTGCGCCAAGCATGATCTCCAATCCTTTGTGGATTGCTTCACATGATATCACCAGATTTGGATGGATGAAGAAGATACCAAAAAGAAAACCTTCATCACGCCATGGGGAATATACTGTTACAAAATGATGTCGTTCAGTTTGAAGAAAGCCGGGGCAACCTACATGTGGGCCATGACTACTCTTTTTCACGATATGATACACAAGGAAATTGAGGTGCACGTGGATGATGTCATCATCAAGTCTAAGAGGAGTTCGGATCACATAGCAGACTTGAGGAAGTGTTTTGACCGACTACGAAAGTATGATCTGAAGTAGAATCTTGCAAAATGTGCTTTCGGAGTCCCTACTGGAAAGTTGCTGGGTTTCATCGTGAATCGCTGCAGTATTCAGTTGGACCTGTCAAAGATCAAAGTTTTTCAGGACCTGCCGCCGCCAAAGAGCAAGAAGGATGTAATGAGTTTCCTAGGTTGCCTCAATTATTCCAGCTGCTTTATAGCACAATCAACGGTAATATGGGGGTCAATCTTCAAAATGCCGAGGAAAGATGTTGCGATGAGTTGGACGGAAGAGTGTCCAAAGGCTTTCGATAAAATCAAGGAGTACTTGTCCAAACCACCCATGTTGGTCCCACTAGAGCCTGGGAGACCTCTACTGCTATACCTATCGTTGTCGGATGGAGCCTTTGGTTGCGTCTTTGGGCAACATGATGAAACCAGGAGAAAGGAGAAAGAAATATACTATCTGAGTTAGAAGTTCACACCATACAAAGCCCGATATTCTTTGTTGTAACGCACCTGTTGTTCCTTGACATGGATAGCCTAGAAATTGAGACATTTCTTCTGCGCATACACCACATACCTCATATCAAGGATGAATCCACTAAAATACATCTTTCAGAAACCCATGACCACAAATAAACTAGGAAAATGGCAAATACTGCTAAGCAAGTTTGACATATGTGACTCAGAAGGCGATCAAGGGGCATGCATTGGCCGATCACCTGGCAGAGAACCTCGTAGACGGAGAATACGAACCACTAAAGATATACTTTCCCGACGAGGAAGTGTCATTTATAGGGAAAGGCATTGCCAAAGCATATGATGGTTGGAGGATGTTTTTCGATCGAGCAGCGAACTTCAAAGGAGTGGGCATCGGGTTCGTTCTGGTATTAGAAATCGATCAACATTATTCGGTATCTTCCAAGATCAGGTTCTCCTGCACCAACAACATGGAAGAATATGAGGCTTGCATCTTGGGACTCAAGTTAGCCGTTGACGTGAATATTCAGGAATTGCTGGTAATCGGAGATTCATATATGCTAATACCTCAAGTACTTGGAGAATGGTCCACCAAGAACACTAAGATATTGCTATACCTGCACCGTGTGCAAGATTTGATCAAGAGATTCACAAAGATAGAGTACAAACATGTCCCAAGAATTCAGAATGAGTTCGTAGATGCGCCGGCTACCTTATCGTCCATGATATAGCACCTAGAAAAGAACTTTGTTGATCTCATCCCAATAGAAATATGCAAGCAACTAGCTTATTATGCTCACATTGAAGAAGAGTTCGATAGAAATCCATGGTTTCACGATATCAAGGAGTATTTGGAGAACGAAGAATACCCAGGAAATGCTACGCACACTCAGAAGCTTACGCTTCAAATATTGTCCAACCATTTCTTTTAGAGTGGTGGAATTCTGCATAGAAGGACTCCTGACTTCGGACTTCTTTGATGCGTCAATGCCAAGGAGGCATCTAGATTGCTCGAAGAGATACGTGCCGGAAACTGCGGATCTCACATGAATGGTTCATTCAACCAAGAAGATATTAAGGCAAGGTATTTTTGGATGACTTTGGAGACAGACTGCATCAAATATGTACATAAGTGCCACCAATGCCAGGTACATGCCGATATGATAAGGACTACACCCAACGAACTCATTGACGAGTTCACCCTAGCCTTTCTCCGCCTGAGGCATGGATGTCATCAGACCAATTGAACCCGCTGCTTCCAACGAACATACATTCATCTTGGTGGCCATAGATTATGTTACAAAATGGGTTGAAGTCGCTTCCTATAAAATTGTGACCAAGAAATTCGTAGCAGACTTTGTTCGAGATCCTATTGTTTGCCGATTTGGAGTACCTAAGTCCATCATTATTGACAATGCTGCCAATATCAACAGTGATTTGATGAAAAGCCTGTGTAAGACATTCAAATTCAAGCACCAAAATTCTATAACATATAGGCCACAAATCAATGGAGCCATAGAAGTCGCCAGTAAGAATATCAAGAAGATACTAAGGAAGATGGTGGACAACTACAAGAAATGGCCCGAGAAGCTATTATTTGCTTGTCTCGAGTACTGCACCATGATCCGCACATCTACTGGGGCAACCCGTTATCTACAGGTCTATGGTACTGAAGTTGTCATACCCGCCGAGGTGCAGATTCCCTCCATAAGGATCACACAGGAGGCCGAGTTTAGCGATGCAAAATGGATACAAAGACAATATGAGTAATTGTCTCTCATTGACGGTAAAAGGATGAACGCGATGTGTCAAGGTCAACAATACTAGAATAGAATGGCAAGGGCTTTCAATAAGAAAGTTAAACCAAGGCAATTCATGCCAGGGCAATTGGTGTTGAAGCGGGTCTTTCCGAATTAGGATGAAGAGAGAGGAAAGTTCTCACCCAACTGGCAAGGTCCTTACATGGTTCACCAAGTAATGATAGGAGGAGCACTCTTTCTTGCATAGATGGACGGAGAAATATGGCCAAAACCTATCAACTCCGACGCTGTTAAGATATATTATGTTTGAGAATGTATTTGAACTTTCTTTTGATGTAACTTGAACTATGCTTGACCTGATTTCCGTTTAAGATGAGGTACGTAGGCAGCCTTGTGGGTTCGGTCACATCATAATAGAATCTTCATTCCCCTCTGCGGTCCGGAATTGGGGCAAGATTTTGAGTTTTTTTCAATCTCATTACGTCAAGGATCAGCAAGAAGTGTATCGTCTGGAGTATACATTAAACTGGGGCAGAATTTTGAGGGGGTCCTCAAAATTCCGAGTTAAGAAGGCCACAATTTCTCAATGCATGTCAGAATCTATGATTCAACCAAATTGTTTACTTTTGTACATTATTTTAAATCAATTGCATTAAATACAAATGATTTACCATAAATGCATAGTTTTGAAAAATTGCATTTCTATAGTAGCCAGATGTTACCCAGGGTGACTTGAACATGGTGTTAAGACAGGAGCAAAGGCTAAACGAGGAATCGAGAGCACGAACCGACCTTTCCCCCCACAACTCATGATTTTTCTTTGGATGCAGGCATAATGGACAAAACATGCACGTTCACAATGAGCATATACCACAAGACCACTATCCTCACACCGACAAAAGTCGCCGAGCACAAAAACGTCAAGCTAAGAACCACTTTGTTTCTTCATATTTTTTTGTCGCTTTTCTTTGCATAGGTCTAAGCATTGCCCTCATTGCTGCATAGGGCTAAGCATTACCTTTCTTTGCATGAGACTAAACACTATCTCCATTACATTACATGAGGCTAAGAACTACCTCCATTATTGCATAAGGCTAAACGCTGCCTTTCTTTGCATGAGGCTAAGAAATATCTCCATTACATTGCATGAGGCTAAGCACTGCCTCCATTATTGCATAAGGCTAAATGCTACCTTTCTTTGCATGAGACTAAGAACTATCTCCATTACGTTGCATGAGGTAAGCACTGCCTCCATTATTGCGTAAGGCTAAATGATGCCTTTCTTATTGCATAGGGCTAAACACTGCCTTTCTTTGCATGAGACTAGGCACTGTCTCCATCATATTACATGAAGCTAAGCACTGCCTTGGTTGTTGCGTAAGGCTAAATGATTCCTTTCTTGTTGGATAAGGCTAAACGCTGCCTTTCTTTGCATGAGACTAAGCACTGTCTCCATTACATTACATGAGGCTAAGCACTTCCTCCATTATTGCATAAGGCTAAACGCTACCTTTCTTTGTATGAGAGTAAGCACTGTCTCCATTACATTGCATGAGGCTAAGCACTGCCTCTGTTATTGCCTAAGGCTAACTGCCACCTCTCACTGCATAAGGTTAAATGCAACCTTTCTCTCATATGGCTAAACACTGCCCTCATTACTTGCATAGGGCTAAGCATGGCCCTCATTATTACATAAGGCTAAACGCTGCCTTTATCTGCATAGGTCCAAGCACTGCCCTCATCTTATACAAGGCTAAGCGCTGTCTTGTCTCGTTCTCGCACATTACTAAGCATCACATGTCCCCTCTATCAAGGAATCAATATCAATGCATCCGTGCATTTCATGGTCTAAAACATCGCCACATTGTCTGAAGGCGTCATAGTCTGAAGGTATCATTCTCATAGCCGAAGATATCATGGCATGGCTGGAGGATCTCTCGGAACAACATATCATTATTCAAAGGCGTTACCGTCCAGAGGCACCATCCTCATGGCCCAAGGACACAATTTTGTGGCCTGCAAGTCCCATATCATATGCTTCATGTCCTAGGACGTCATGGTCTAAGGACATCATCCTTATTGTCCGAAGACAAATCTCACTGTCCGAAGAGGATTTTCATCATGTTTAAATATAAGCAAGAACTATGTATATTTATGTGCATGGTGTTTTCAGTTTTGCAGGTAGCTTGGGAGGTAACCGTCCTACAAACAGGAGCAATTCTCGCTCCGATTTTCGTTCACAACATTCACATCCTTTGATTACCTCAAATGTAACTGATCACCAGCAATTGATCGTTTCTATCACGTAACCGCTCAAACATTTGTCTTGAATATCCATAACATTCAAATTTGCATTCATAGCCCCACCTGAAATTATCCGTTACTTATGACACTATCCTATCGAGAAAATATCCTTCTTCAAAACGCACTCTTTTCTTATAATAACTTTACCGGCTGTGTTCACCATTGGATCTAGAACTACACACGGCCTGATTTCCACAACACAAGGGAACTAGGAGTTGCCCCTATTTTTTCGAAAAATACCACATCCTCGTTCATTCGGACAAAATTGGTTACATTTTCCTTACCTGGTAACTCTTTCATACCTGAGTAAAGGGGGGCAGCTGTTGATACTTAATTTTGCCCTCATATTTTATAACGTATTCTATATACTTTCAAAATATCATTTTGCACTATTACCAACTTATAGGGGTATGTATGTATTTGCTGTAATTTTAAAGCTTTAAAATGATTTTTCTTGCATTTTAATTACTAAACTATTTATTACTTGTCCCTTCAAATCATTTTTCTAGGTGACCTAATCATCCAAATTTACTATTTACACGCACATGATTTTTATAATATTTTATCACATTATACATAATTACATTTGCATTTTTACTATTATAATAACCTATATTCTTCAAAAACAATTGCATTATTATATCATTTATGCCAAAATAGCATTTTATAATTTTATAATATTGAGTTATTATTTTTAATTGTTTTATTTCATAAATAATATTTTTTACTATTTATTAAACGTTTTAATGATTTTATTTTAATTAATTGTTATACCTCATATTTTCGTACGTAAGAGTACGTCGTAAGACAATTGATGTAAGCTCAGAAATGAGATCATCTTTGAAAGTACATAAATTAAGTTAATAGTGTTACTTTGGAGATTACAAATATTAAAGATCATTGATAACAAGTACCAAGAGGGTTGGAAGCCTTAGAGGCTAAACAAATTGAAAAAAATAAATTTCGTCGAAAGTCGATAAGTTTTGAATGTTATAACATGAACTTTGGGGTGGGACAAGGGTTCTTAACATGATAAGGAGGTTATTTTATGAGTGATTTTAGTCGTATGATACTCGCATGTTATGTTTTGAAGTAAAGCAAGTTGTGGAACAAAAGTTGGCAAAGGTCCTCACACGTTACATTCATAAATGTGCTGAAACTTAAGTCAAATGTAGCTGATCTTTTCCCCCAATGTACTTTGAATTATGGGGTGATCCACCTGCAAAATTGAATATATATGAGTCTAGTTTAAAACTCATAAAAACGTTTGTCGATACGACATTGGAGTAGAGAGATATTCACGTTTTTGAGAGACCGTGCAAGAAGCTCCCAATGGGACCCACTTAGTCGATGGACGACCCTTGAACATTTTAAAGGGTTTAGACGGCTCATTTGTGGTACTTTTAGACAAAGGACAGTTCCCAAACTCTCTCTACACCTCTCTAACATCCTCCATGGTTCCAAATCGAATCCAAGGTGGTTTTGCTTAGACCTAAGCGCAAAAATTAGCCTAAGTGAAGAAACGAGTCTCTATGGAGTTGTGACGCCATTAAGGGTGCTTTTAAGCTAAGAGAATCTTTGGTTCGAGTTTGTTATGATTATTTAAGGTATGTATAATACCCTATTGATTGGCTTAAGCTTATCTATGTGTTGGCTAAGTTATTTGTATGAAGAATTACAATATAGAACTTGAAGTTGTATAAGAAGTTGTTGTCTCTTATTGGACTATTTTGGAGTTGTGCATATGACTTCATATAGCTGGAAATCATGGGGAATAACTTGGTTACAATGTTTTTATTACTGTTTTGCTGGTCAATATGTTGATTATGTTGATGATGTTGTAAATAGAAGAGAAGCAACCACAAAATACGTAGAAGTTTTCCATGTTGTTGTTATATTTCGTTAAGTTGTTTGATGTTACTTTTATGATAGATATAAGGTTGGAGTGTCATGTAAATATATATGTTTATATACTAGACCTGTTTATGGTTTTTTAAGTACAGGGGAGATGGGAAAAAGAGTTGGGGTTTGGTTCCAATCCAAGCTTGTCGCTCGTCGTGCTAAATAGTAGTTTCATTGCTGACATTTATGCACTTGTTGTTGTGTAGATTGATTGGTGTTGTTGGGCTGTTGGGTGTGTTGTGGCGCTAAAGGTACATAGCTGAAGGTTGTATATGTTCTTGTTGTTTTGATGGGCTTGGGGTAATCAAGGAAAAGAGGGTAGATGATGTCCGTTTTATTATAAAATAAGATTGTTATTCTTTGTACGATAGTTGATCATTAGTATCTTAATGATGGTATTATTATCGTTGTTGTAGATTAAAGTGCGATGAGACGAGTTCAACGTGGCCATTGGACATAATGTAATTATGTATGTTAAAGCTATCCCTTCTTTCCTTCTGGCATGATCCATATGATACAACAAAACGAGCAAACACGCAACTTTCACAAATGACTCTATTCTTACAAGTACTAGGGTTACCTATTTTATTGATTCACCATGAGTCCTATTATTAATCGATGGCATATTGATCTTATAACATTATGAGAAATGTTATCGATTCACTTCCTTATTCATTACATTCACTTATACATGTACATTGACCATGACCAAATGGCGTTATATACGCGTATATTATGTGTATATGGGGTATATGAAAAGGTTACGACGTTATATACACACCACCACCTGATCAGTTTGTATATGTTGATTATTCGCCCACAGAGGCCGAGATGATATGATGGGATGCCCTTGGAGGCTTGATGATGCGATGTACGCATATACATATGCATGCTATGACATTTATACACATTTGCATGACATTATAAATGTTTCACGATTCACATAGCTATTCAGGCTTACAGGTTGAGTCCTTTACTCCATGTTTCATTTATGTCTTTTATAGACTGCTTTTCATGCCATACACACTTGATACTTTATTTTTACTAATGTGCCATTTTCTTGGGGACACTGTCTTTCAAGGTCTTGATAGACTGGTTGACAGGCCTCATAGTATGCTATCAGCTCAGCGAAAGGTGTTGGTGCACTCCACTTGCTCTGGAGTTTCCTATTTGGTTAGCATGATTTAGACATGTATTGATTGGTACAGCGGGGCCCTATCCCGACCTTTATGATGTTTATGTACTCTTAGAGGCTTGTAGACAGATGCCATGTATATGGATACTTGTAGGGCCTTGTCGGCTTATGTTTTGAGTGTACAAATGATCATGTCGTCCTTAGAGACCCGTAGGTCACATGTATAAGTTTCTGCATCATAGGTGTCCTATGTCCAGTATTCCCTTATTTTATATTCTGGTTATCTAATGGCGGTCCTTTTGGCCTATTTACCCATGATAGTGTGATAAGAAAAATGTGTTACATTGGTATTTAGTCGAATAAGGCACCGGATGCCCATCGCGTCCCTCCGACTTGGGTCATGACAAAAGTGGCAACAGAGCACTTCTGTCCTAGGGAATCTACAAGTCGTGTCTAGTAGATACTTATTTTTGGGTGTGTTGTGCACCACACTTATAAGCAGGAGGCTACAGGGCATTTAGGGATTTCACTCTTTCTTCTTACTCTAGATCGTGTTATAGAACTCAGTTATAAAAATTCATACTCCTAAATTCTATTTTATTTTTAATATAACGATGCATGCAGAAAGACAGTTGGTAAGAGAATGAATGTGTTTGTGGAAGAGTTGAATTAGAGGAACTCGATTTTGCATCATGCTTATGATGAGTAAATGTGAGGTCTTCAGCAGATCATGTGTGTACTAAGATGTGTAAGCTTCTTCATAAGGAGCCCTAAGGCATGAATATCTATCCACCCATATGGTAAAAAGCAATAAGAGAATCATAAGGTAGATACAAATTTCAACAAGTAAAAGAAGCAAGGTGAAGAAGGGTACGAGGTACCTAGTTAGTGAAGATTATCAATATTTACAATTCAGGTAGAGAAATATAAGAATTCTGAGTTAATTTCAATAGTAACAGAGATATATACAATTGGCCACACTAATCATAGTTATGCCCTATGGGAGCTAACAGATATAGTTTAAGAGAAGAATTGCATATCAGGATCCCACTGAGGTCTGAGTAACCAAAAATGGTGAATGGACTGTTATCATTGGCTAACATTTCCGAAGGATAGTGCAAACGTGGTAATAGATCTCCTTGTGAGACACACAGATGGTGCACTCTAGAATAGTATAGTCATATATGAATACTAGAATGTTCAGAAATTTCAGAAGATAGGAAGTGGAATCCTATAAGGGATAAATATTTACCTTAGTATGACTCCAACCCCTAGTTAAAAAAAAGAAAAAAAAAAGAGAGAGAGAATGTTACGCGTCCCGAAGAGCTAGTGAGATGAAGCAAGAGGAGCTAAAAGTGAAAGAACGTTTTATTAAAATTTTCAGAATAAAGTGATAGATCAAAATATTAATTGGAGATTAAGGAGAGATTAAATAAAGCATTATGAGTAAGATGTGATAAATGAGTGATAACGGTAAATCAAAATATGACAGACTGACAGAGTCTATCGTCAAGTGAAGGAAAAAACAAGAGGTGACAGGCCTGAGACAATAAAACTCTATAAGCCACAAAAGTCATACCCTTATTTAGAGAATGAGTTGGTGACTCCAACATGATTTAAGGCTAAGTTAGACCCCCAGAGTAATAGAAATGAGAATGGGCTAGTGAACAAGATAAACTGAACATGAATTCGGGATCAGAAGATTTGATAATAATCGGCATCATGAGACTTTCAGAGATAGCGTTCCGGCAATAATAGAATGAACAACAAAAGAATAACATTTAAAGTTCATTCAGGAAGACGCTTCCCTAAAGCAAGCACAGTGAGTAAGGTTAAGCTCAAGGGACTAAGTGTGCCAGTTACACTGGGTGTCAACCTCGTGCGTAAGAAATTCAATTATCCTTGGTATAAAAGGGTTACCGCAAGACGAGTAAGAGTCTGTGAAGATGTGAAAATATGCCAAAGATGAGGAGGTACCTATGGATAGTAAAGGAAGAATGTGGTAAAAAGGCAAGGAATGAGATTGTGTTGATTCAGATCATGTGGATATGTTACGAACTCTAGAACATTATGGAAGCACGATGACGGGAGGAGACAGTAAGGGTTCTCGCACAGGATGTTATTGATAAATAAGTGCAAATGAATACTTGATGCATAAAGAGCCAGTGCGAGAGGTAAGTTAAGACAAAGGAAATAACCCAAGAGAGATTACGCGGAATATAGATATGAGAATGGACCAATGAGTATTTAGTTGTTGATTCAGGAAGAATCTAGTTATGGCTAGACAAGAGTATGCAAATATATCTACAAATCGTGCAAGATAAACGCAGTGAACCCCAACATAGGGATTTCAGTCTCACATATATGACGTCGTAGTCCTTAAGAAATATTCAGATAGGAGTTGGGGTAGTTAAAGGTACCATATAAGTGTTGCGGAAATAAAAGAGAGTTCCACTAGGAAGACAATCAAAATTTAAGCTTGCAGCTTTACAAGAGTCAGAGGGTCTCCCCTAAGTACTACAACGAAAGACTAGCAGAGGAAATAAGGAAGAAGGTTTCAACCTAAGTACAATAACCTAAAGAGGAAATGATCTTTTAACAATAGTCTCACTACAAAATTGTATGCACTACATAAAAATGTGGCACCTATCGTGGCTCATGAATGGGAATTAAAAATCAAAAGTAATAAGATAAGCCAAGAATTCATGCAGCAAGTGGCAGAGTGACCAGGAAAAGTAATTGCTTATTTTTAAAGGCAACTGAGAAGGCACGAAAGGAAATCTATGGTTCTAGACAGTTAAAGGAAGGTTGGGAGTAGTATGAATAGATATGTGTAGGTTGCAAGGTAAAGTATCATAGAGCCACAAGGTTTTAGGTAGGTAGGAGTAAGGATAAGAAAATACGAGTGAGAAGGTAACAAGAATAGGTAAGGCATCGGGATTAAGCCCATCAAAACAATAGAGCTGATGGTTTTCGTAAGTTATAGAAAGCTCGGTATAGCTTGAATTAACTCGGAGGAGTTTAAGAGTAAGTGCATTTGAAAGAGATGGAATGCATCCCTGGTAGTAGAATAAGGGTGTAATTGTGATAGGTAAGAGAATGATCCTTAGGACTTTGATTGAGTAATAATATAAAGAAAAGGCATTTCATGAATTGCACGGGATTAGAGTACCCCTATAAGATGAATCACATTGGGATGCTATGAAATACGATTATTGAAGTATACTATTTTTCCTAGGTGGACCAGGCAAATAACTTCAGATGTTCCCTGATGAGATGTGAGCTCTAGTGACAATGTATTATGGAAGAGGTTTCAGGTTATCAGTGGTAGATTATGGATCAAAATGAAGGTGAATAAACAATGGATGGATAAAAGTTACAAAGTATGAGATGAGATTAGGCCGTCATTCTTAAGATGAATAGTAATAAAGAAGCATTAAATGACTTAGATCTATACATATAGGATAAGTAGTGAGAAATAACCTAGAGTTGGGTAGCAGACCTCGGTAATAATAAACTGAAATAAGGGTTATGATATAGTATGACCTACCTAGATGTAGTAAAGCCATTAGCATAGATAACAAAGGCTATGAAACAAGATATATCAATAGTCGTAAGTTCGACAAAGTACCGAACTAAGAACTTCAATACACCTATAGATTCCCAGAGGGACATCATGTCACAGTTCTGTATTCACAAAGTGAGGCCTGGAGATTGGCTAAAATCTTGAGGAAAAAGGAGAGAAGAGTTGCATAGGCACACATACAAGGCTAGAGTCGTACAGGCTGCATGAAAAAAAGTAGCAACGGTTACAAGATTGGAATAATTCCCATCTCAAGTCGTGGTGTGAGAAAGAGGCCTAAAGGGGGGAAGCCCTGGAGTTTGGATTTATTCAAAGAATAACTACCTAAATGGAAAGGACAATATTAAAGTATTCACAAGAGCTATAGGTTATGAGACTGATAAGCGCATCTGTCAATATTCGAGGATGAATGTTCCCGGGGGGAATGATGTTACAACCCATGTTTTTGTACGTAAGACTACGTCGTAAGACAATTGATGTAAGCTCAAAAATGAGAGTATCTTTGAAAGTACATAAAGCAAGTTAATAATATTACTTTGGAGGTTACAAATATTAAAAATCATGGATAACAAGGTCCAAGAGGGTTGGAAGGCTTAGAGGCTAAATGAATTGAACAAAATAAGTTTCGTCGAAAGTCGATAAGTTTGGAATGTCATAACACAAACTTTGGGTGAGACTATGGTTCTTAACATGATAAGGAGGTTATGTTATGAGTTATTTTAGTCGTATGACAGTCGTGTGTTATGTTTTGATGTCAAGCAAGTTTGGAACAAAAGTTGGCAAAGGTCATCACAAGTTACATAAATAAATGTGCTGAAAATTAGGTCATATATAGCTGAGCTTTTCTCACAATGTGCTTTGAATTATGGGGTGATCCACCTACCAAATTTAAAATCTATGATTCTAGTTTCTAACTCGTTAAACTGTTCGTCGATATGAAATCGGAGTAAAGAGATATTCTAGATTTTGCGAGACAACGCAAGCGGCTCCCAATGGGACCCAATTAGGAGTGGAGGACCCTTGAATATTTTAAAGGGTTTGGACGGCTCATTTTTGGTAATTTTCGACCAATGACAGTTCCCAAACTCTCTCCAAACCTCTCTAACAGTCCTCCATGGTTCCAAGTCGAATCCAAGGTTAAGAAAAAAAAGTCTCTATGGTGTTGTGATGCCATTAAGGGTGCTTGTAAGCTAAGGGAAGCTTTGGTTAGAGTTTTTTCTAATTACTAAAGGTATGGATAACACCTTATTTCTTTGGTTTAAGCTTATCTATGTGTTGGCTAAGTTATTTGAATGAAGAATTATAAGATAGAACTTGAAATTGTATAAGAAGTTGTTGTCTCTTATTGGAATATTTTTGAGTTGTGTATATGACTTCATATCGCTAGGTATCATGGGGAATAGCTTGGTTACAATGTTCTTAATGTTGTTATGCTAGTCAATATGTTGAGTATGTTGATGATGTTGTAAATAGGAGAGAAGCTACCATACAATACGTAGAAGTATTCCATGTTGTTGTTATATTTTGTTGAGTTGTTTGATGTTACTTTTATGATTGATATAAGGTTGGAATGTCATTTAAATATATATGTTTATATGCTGGACCTGTTTATGGTGTTTTAAGTACGGGGGAGATGGGGAAAAGAGTTGGGGTTTTGTTCCAATCAAAGATTGTCGCTCGTCGTGTTAAATAGTAGTTTCATTGCTGACATTTGTGCACTTGTTGTTAGGTAGATTGATTGGTGTTTTTGGGCTATTGGGTGTGTTGTGGCGCTGAAGGTACAGAGCTGAAGGTTGTATGTGTTCTTGTTCTTTTGATGGACTTGGGGAAAGCAAGGAAAACAGGGGAAATGTTGTGCGTTTTATTATAAAATAAGGTTGTTATTCGTTGTACGTTAGTTGATCATTCGTAGCTTAATGATAGTATTATTATTGTTGTTGTAGATTAAAGTGTGACGAGACGAGTTCAACTTGGCCATTTGACAGAGTGTGATAAGGTATTTTAAGGCAATCCCTTCTTTCCTTCTGGTATGATTCATATGATACAACGAAACGAGCAAACATGAAACACAAATGACTATATTCTTTGAAGTACTAGGGTTGCCTATGTTCTTGATTCCCTATGTGTCCTATTATTATATCGTCAGTTCATGGGTATCAGTAAATACGTAAGTTGATAAAGTATATTTCATGATATTAATTGATGGCATATTAATCTTATGACATTCCGAGAGATCTTATCGACTCACTTCCTAATTGATTACATTCATTTATACATGTACATTGACCCATGACCATATGGCGTTATATACGTGTATATTATATGTATATGGGGTATGGGGAAAGGTTACGACGTTATATTTTACCACCATCTGATCAGTTGGTATACATTGATGATTTCGCCCATAGAGGCCGAGAAAATATGATGGGATACCCTCAGAGGCTTGATGATGTTATGTACGCATATACCTATGTATGATATGACATTTATACGCATTTGTATGACATTATAAATGTTTCAGGATTCACAGAGCTATTCAAACTTACAAGTTGAGTTCTTTACTCCATGTTTCTTTTTGATATCTTTTATATACTCATTTTCATGCCATACATAGTCGATACTTTATTTGTACGGACGTCCCTTTTGCTTGGGGACATAGTGTTTCATGTCTGCAGGTCCCGATAGACAGGTTGACAGTCCTCCTAGTAGGCTATCAGCTCAGTGGAATGTGTTGGTGCACTCCACTTGCTCCGGACTTTTATGTACTCTTAGAGGCTTGTAGATTGTTGTCATGTATATGGATACTTGTATGGCCTTGTCGGCCTATGTTTGAGTGTACAAATATTCATGTCGGCCTTAGAGGCCCGTAGGTCACATGTATAAATTTCTACATCACGGCGGGTCGTCCTATGTTCAGTATTCCCTTATATATTATTCTAGTTATCTCATGACGGTCCTTCTGGACGATTTACCCATGATGGTGTGATAAGAAATATACATCACATTGGTATTCGATCGAGTACGCCACGGGGTGCCCGTTGTGGCCCTTTGATTTGGGTCGTGAAATTAATTTTGGCTGCTTTAAAAGTGTGCCCAAAATAAGCCAATTTCAGGACCAATTTAATGGCCCAAAATCCTTGGTCCAATCCCTTTAGCCCAAACAAAATGAAACTTTTAGTTCAACCTAGTTGCAACCCGCTAAACGACTTGCCTTGCCCAATTTTTTAATCCTGGCCGTTGATTTCTCGAGATCAACGTCCCTTGCTTACCCTGCCCTTTTAAATTAACCAAACCCAAAATCCTACCTATTTCCCTTAAGACAGCCGCCCTAAAATCCTCTCATCATCTCCTTCTCTCTGAAGAACCCTACCTGACCTAAAAGATCTCTCATCGCCCTTCCTTATACGCGTTCATACGTGGATTTTATTTACCTTTTCTACTATTCTTAATCTGTTATGGTAACTTTGTTACCATTCCAACTATGGAACGTTCGATTCTCATAGATATGGATTTGACCCTATGGATCTGGGTGTGATTGTAGCTTTAGACACTTAGAATTTCTCTTCGGTATGGCATATCTCCGTTTATTCCGTCGTGATTAGGACTTATGAACAATTTGCCCTAAATCCTATTCCAATTAGGATTTGAAATTCTTACTTCCTCTACCGATTCGAGTGTCCATAGGATATATTCTTTTCTTTTTTGTGTTTAATCGATTGTTTTTCCTTATTTTGTGTGTTTAATTTTGCTGCTATACAACCCCTTCCCCGGCTACACTAGGACATACCTTAATGACTGCTATTACTCTCTATCTCTCACTCATTCTACTGTTCTAACCTTGAGACCTTGGCTGGCTGAAAGCTAAGGCCACCGAAATTCGGTTGTTGCTCTCTTTTTAGTGCGAGCACTATCTGGGGTTCACTTGAAACCCGTGGTAGCTCTGACGCCCTAGGATTTTGGGAGTCCTATTGTTCTTTCTCTACTACTGCTAATTGAAATACTATTGGAACTTAATTTTGTCCTTTACCTGCTCGTTAATCTGCAAATTGGTGAGTTCTTTGACTTTTACAGTTCTATTCTCTTTTTGCCTTTGTTCAATGCTCTGTATATCCATGTTGTTTGAACTTCTATGAACCAATATGATTCAGATATTGTGTTATCTTTATTTGCAATCTTATTTTCCTTGAAGCACTTCTACAGTTCTGTATTTTTCGCTATCCAAACTTGCCTAAATTCGAGACTTCAATATATGCTGAATATGTGTGTTCAGCTCAAATAACTTCTGACCATCTTAAGCTTGCTTAGTCTATTACATTTATGTGTATCTGAGTTCTTATGTTTGTTGTTTCTTATGAGTTTACCTCTACCTCTGCTTTGGATTCTTGTAAGAGACAAATTCATGACCAGAATCTTTGTATGCACTTCTTTCTGTTAAAATCCTTCATGTGCAATCTTCTATTTTCCTAGAGCTAACCCATGATCATGTGAATTCTACATGCTAACACTGTTTTACGTGGGGTAAAAAAGACTTATGTCTTTCTCTGCTAGTTGTGACTCCAATACTGTATTTGCTACATATCATTATGCTTTCTAAAGATCCATGCTTGTTAGTATTAAGTGTGCTTAGGTTTGATGCCTGAGTGCAATCTTGGCTGTATATAATTTAGCTTGGCATATGTGATCAACCAATAGAGTTTCTAGCTTCTTTAGAACTAGGTGGATATCCGTTAATTTCCTTGTCACACTCATTAAACTGCGTTTAATCAGACTAGTTTGTTGTGGACTTTCATGTTAGGGATCTCTGTTTGGCTATAGGGTTATTTTCAATCATGTCCTACCTCAGATAATCATATTAAATCTTCTAATTATAAGCTCCTATTGAATCAGGATTAATTCTGAGCCATACATGTCTTGAATCCTGTTTGTTGAAATATCTATGAAACGTTTTCTTGCAAAAGTAATTATGTTCTTGTTTCATGTGCCTCTATCATCTCTTGGATATCATTTCGAATAAAATCCAAGTTTCTCTATCAAATATAACACCAAGCATCCGACGTGTACATGTTTGCATCTATAATTGTTTGAACAATTTGTTTGTGTGGGTTGTTTGTACGCTTGCTGGTGGTTAGCAAGATAATTGTCTTCATGTTTGAGCCTAGAGTATTGGGCCTTATGTGTTAGACCTGAGCATTGGGCTTGCGTTCTTGAGCCATCCTTGTGAGCCTGGGGTGTTGGGCCTGGTGGACATGTGAAGAGTAAGGTTGGTAAAGGCCCAGAAGACATTGCGGGGTTATTCTGTATTTGTGTTGTATACGTAATTGTTGTATTTGGGCCTGTAATTACCCTACTAAGTCTGTAATAGTTTTATTATTCTATTCGGGCCTGTAATAATCTTTAATAATGAATAATGGGATGTATTGAAAGCGGGGCTGGGCTACTTTCATTTTCGTATGAAAGGGTACAAAACATGTCTATAGGATCTAAGTCCTTCACTTACTCAACATGCTCTATTTCTATAAGCTATTAGAAAACATGCATATAGGATCTAAGTGCTTCACTTGCTCAACATGCTCTCTTTCTCTACGTTGTTAGATAGTATGCCTATAGGATCTAAATGTCATTGGCCATTTGCTCAACATGCTCTACTACTATGTGTTGTTAGATAGCATGCCCATAGGATCTCGTTGAATAGTCAAGAATTGTTATTTCTCCCAGTTACGTGACTCATCTAGATACCATGTCTAGATGACCTTAATTGATTAGTCAAACCAACGCTGTTGCTATTCTTATAATACTGCCCGCCTAGAGAACATGCCTATAAGGATAAACAACACGAGAATGTGTTCTTAATTATTTCCCAAATACCAACTGTTTGGAGGACATGCCTATAGAGTATTACTACTTGCTTAGAAAGCATGCCTATAATGTCAGAGAAGCAGAATCATGCGCCTAGGCGCAAATCACCTAGAGATTATGCCTATAGGCCTTTAATAATGATTATAATCAGCAACTTCGATAATCCAACTAGAAGTACTGTGTACGAGTTTTTATTAAGTCATTCAATCAGATAGAAACCATTCCTATAGGTCTTGAACTACTTTAATGCTTTTCTACTCCAAAACTGCCAATGACTGTTTACTGCATAATCTGGAACCTTGTTAGCATAAAAGTCATCGCTGTTTTGCTTGCGTTTCTGCCGATGTGTGGAGACCAACATGAACCCTTATTGCAATAATGTGCAGTCCTACTTGTTTTTAATGTGCGCCTAGTTTTATCATTTTGAGCATTCTAAGTAAAGTCTAGAACCACAATAGTAGGTCCAAAGCCTCCTAGGCCATCGGCATGAGACGGGTAATGCACGCATAGGACATAGTTTAGAATTGAACTAGAATGCTTTAGGTAAATAACATTAAGATAGTAATTGGGTAGCAGGAGATTATAGTCCCCACTGAATAATATGAGCAACCCCTATCTTTGAGGGAGTTGCGAAGTATTATTTATGTTGCACGGAGTGACCCATTAGGCTTAGGACCCCGCCCCCCAAAACCAAATATATTTTTACTACTTGCACCCTTGTTTATTTGGACATAGAAAAAATTATGTTATACCTTGTAATCCTCGAGGGATTGTACTAATTAGTTATGAATGTATAATCGACTTCTCTCATATGTGTAATTCCCTTTATGTCTATTTAATATTGTAGTTGGAAATTTATACTCCCTATCTTCCTTTAATTTATATGATCACATAGGATTATATTTCAATAATCCCACATAGTGTCAAATTCGGCCGGAAACTATAGTTGTGGACCTTGAAGAGTGACTAAGCCCTTCTCTTTGGGATAATTTGAGCACTTACCCGATCATTGATAATACAGACTAGCTCTAATCAGAGTTACATGCAAATAGGTGCCCTAACGCACCGTAAAATCGTTAGTTGGCGACTCTTCTCTTTTAATACCCATTAAAAGAGTTGTAAAATGTCGAAACCCGTTTTTGCAAGAAAAATGGGGCTCGACGTAGAAACGCCATGTTTTGCAAATATTATTCCACCAACCCCCTAATGCATTGCACAACCCAAAAAGTGCGTTCAGCGGCGAGTTTATCTACAACCATCAAACACGTTTGCGTACCTCGGCACTACAAAACATCGAATTCTAGGTAAAAGTTGACGGGGCCTTACATAATCCACTTGGATGATAGGGGAACGAAGGGTTTTTGCATTCCCGATCACTATTTTTAGTGGAAACTCATGCCTTTCGGTGTAAAAATTTCTACATCTTTTTTTCACAAGGCAATGATAAAAATATTTCAGCCCATCCTCTACACATCACTTACTTATATTGATGATATTTTACTATTTAGTGATACTTGGAAAGAGCTCTTAAATTTCCTCAATCATTTAGCATCTCTAGTACGATAGAATGGCATCACGCTTTCAGTCAAAAAATGGTTTTTGCAAAAAAGGAAATTGATTTTTCGGGCATGCATTTTTTCCATGGAGAATACACTGCAGGTCCTTATATTTCTCACGAACTTCTCAAGTTCTCGGATATTGGTTGCACAAAAAGAAAACCCAGCCATTATTAGGAATAATAAATTATGTGAGAGATTTTATTCCTAATGTTTCTACACATATTTCTCCTCTCACAAAAATATTAAAGTAATGGGGCAAGAAAAAAAATGATGCAATTAGAAAAATAAAAGAGATATCCCAAAGTGTCAAATCTTTGAACATTCCTTCCAATGGAAAGAAAATATTACAGACAGAAGCAAGCAATGAATATTGGAGCGCGATTTTGTTTGAGGAAGAAAATGGTTAGGGAATGGGATGACCTGATAGGTCATTTATAGTATTAACCCTATATTATATGTTTTGAAACCTCTATTAGTTCTGTTTAGCCTTCCTCAATTTGCGTGCACAGTCCGTATCTTTTTCTGAAAGGTTTTTATGTTAAAAAATGATGAAAATGTAAAATTGTGCTTTAAAACTTAGATGAGTTGACTTTGGTCAATATTTTGAGCAAACAGACCCAGATTATTATTTTGTGGTCCCGGTGGATACGTATCGTGATTTGGGACTTGGGCGTATGTCCAAAATCGATTTCGGAAGTCCCTAGCTTGAATTATCGGCATTTGTTGAAAACCAGAAGTTTAAAGGCTTAAAGAAATCCTGAGTTTAACCATAGTTTGACTTTGTTGCTATCGATTTCGGATCTTGGTTCCGGAACTTGGTATAAGTTCACTATAGTAATTTTGACTTGTCTGCAAAATTTGGTGCAAAATGGAGTTGATTTGACTTGATTCAGACGTCCAATTGTAAAATTGAAAGTTCATAAGTTTCTTTTAAAATCTCATTCGTTTTGGTGTCCGATTCATAGTCTAGGTGTTATATTAGTGATTTGATCACGCAAGCGAGTTCGTATGATTTTTTGGACTCTTGTGCATGTTTGGTTTGGAGCCTTGAGGGCTCGGGTGAGTTTAGGACACGTTGCATAGCGTTTTGATAGAGTTGAACACTGCTGGTTTTTGTGCAGAAGCTAGGTCTCACAATTGTGAGAAATGGGTCGCAATTGTGAAGTTGGTTTAGCTCTGTTAAGGTTGCATTTGCGAACAAATAGTTCGCATTTACGAAGGAGAGGCTGGCCAAGCTTTCTCGCATTTGCGATCAACCAGGTCGAATTTGCGAGTGTCCACTGTCCGCATTTGCGAAATTTATGTCGGATTTGCAAAACTTATGTCACATTGCGACTCTAGCATGAATGTGGAATCTTCGCTTTTGCGATGGATTTCTAACATTTGCGAACCTCGGATTGCAATTGTGACACCTGCGACAAGGCATAAGAGTTGAGGGATGGGATTTTGGTCTCATTTTAAATTTTTGAACCCTACACTTGGTAGGAGGTGATTGTGAAGGGGAATTTCACTTACAAACCTTGGGTAAGCAATCGTAATATATTTCTAATCATATTCCATCAACTTATATTAGATTTTAGCATCAAAATCATGTGAATCAAAGTAGAAATTTTCTGAAACTTTGTCAACTTTTTGAAAAATAAGAAATTGAGTTTTGAGAGTCGATTTCGACTCGGACTTTAAGACTAATCATATATATGAACTCGTGGGGTCATGGGTAAATAGAATCTACCATTGGACCCGAGTTTCGACTAGGCGAGCCTCGAGTTGACGTTTGTTGACTGTTTTTGAAAAGTGTAAAAATCTTAAATTTATCTATTGCAATTGAATTCCCTAGAATTGTTTTATGTTATTGAGTCGATTTTGGTTGAATTTGAGCCATGTGGAGGCAGACTTGAAGGGAAAAGCTATTTATGAGTTGTGAATTGTCTTACTTGAGGTAAGTGTCTTGCCTAACTTCGTACGGAGGGAGGGGGGGGGGG
>MCJB01004002.1:311260-346694 GCA_002018475.1 Nicotiana obtusifolia
GGGGGGGGGGGGGGGGGGACTAACCCATAGGATTGTATAGTTGATTTAGTTGTGCTAAGAGAAATCGGTGTACACAAGGTAACGAGTGCTACACGGGTTGTACATAGTATTTGACCGGTTTAGGCTACTTAGACTATTCCATGCTTTAATTGAATGTCATATTATGTTCTAGATTCTCATACTTAAGTCATTCTAAATTGTGATAGACTATAATTAAATGCTCTAGTTGAATTGTTTAGAAATTGTTCTACATATTACTTGCTAAATTGCTTAGAGGCTTTACTTGAACTTGTTGCCCCTTTATTGACACATGATATCTCTTCGTTGTTAATTATCACTGTTGAATTAATTTTTCATGTTTCCCTTTACTTGTTGATTTCCGTTACTTGATACTCATTGTTGAAGATTGTTTCCTTTATTGTGAGTTAGCCTTATCTAATATTGTGGTTACACGTTGTTCTTCCCATTGTTGAGTTATTCGATGTTGAAGTTGTGGAAGTTATTAATACGTTGAGGCGATGTTGATTATTGTTGAAACATCTATCCTGTTGAGCATTTTTCCATCCATTATTTTTGTTGATATTCTCGTATGCATTTTGTTGGAGCTATGTGCTATTGTTGTGAAAACATTGATATTGTTGTTGTTGGCAAGTTGTGATATATCGGCACTTGTGGTGCGATGTTGTTATTGTGATATGATGCTTATGCGCATGCGACGGTATAAGGCTTGGGTTGATGTGCATGTGGTGGTATAAGGTGGGACTTTTGTGCGTGTTGCTTGTAGGGGAACTACGTGAAGCCACGCGGCGTCATAAGATAGGCTAAAGTGCGTGTAGTTATTTCGGAAAAACTAATTTCAAAACCTATTTGTAAATGTAAGGCTCACGCAGCGGCATAAGGAAGGATTGTGATTTAAGACCGAGAAATATGATTATACAAGGCTGTACCTCGGTTGTCATCCTTGATTGTACGAGGCAGTACTTCGGTTTGATTTTATAATACACGAAGCAATACCTCGTGGTGTTTCTTGCTGTTATTTCATGTTACAAAGTGTCGTGGAAGGAATATTTGTTGTTATTCCATTCGTTATCATTCTAGTAGTTGTAGTGTGCACATGATCTTTGTATCACTTTAGCTATTTATTTAATGCTGTTTCTACTATTGATTTTTCCCGGTTTTTGATCATGCTATCATCTTGTTCAGTATTAGTTGCTTTCGTATATCTCATTTTATATCCATATTTTATTTTATACTATCTATTTCACATCCTAATAGGTGTCTTGACTTGGCTTTGTCACTACTCTATTGAGGTTAGGCTTGAAACTTACTGGTTACTATTGTGGTGTACCCATATTATTCTTCTGCAGATCATTTTGTGAAGATCCAGGTATGTCTGCTTGTACTGGTAGATAGAGATTCCTGCAAGCTGTTTTATCAAAGTCTTAAAGGTATGCCTACTCGGCATCCGCAAGCCTCTGAGTCAGCTTTCTTTATCCTCGCTTACTGTTGTATTTATTTTCAGACCGTGATGTAGTAGTTATTTTTGTTACACTTTGCATAGCTTATGAATCAGTTCCACTGTTTTGGGGTGAGATTGATTATGAGATTTTATTTATAGACATTTTTATGTATTATTTAGTCATTTTCAGTATCTTTTACTTACAAATCTGTTTAGTGGTTGCAATTTGTTAGGCTTACCTAGTCGTAGAGATTAGGTTCTATCCGACATCCTTTGGAGGGAATTTGTGGTCATGACAAGTTGGTATTAGAGCACTAGGTTCATAGGTATTACGAGTCATAAGCAGGTATAGTAGCCTTGCGGATCGGTACGGAAATGTATGTACGTATCTTCGAGAGGCTATGGAACTGTTAGGAAAACTTCACTTATTTTGATTCCTTATCGCACGAATTGGTTGATTTCGAAAACTAAAATTTGACTTTCTATTCTCCCACAGATGGTGAAGACACATATCGCAGGATCCGACGATTAGACACTCGCACCCCTGTTATGACCGCAAGAGGCCGGGGTTGGAGCAGAGGCTGAGGACGGGCACGGGGTGTAGCCAGAGCACCTGGGTGAGCTACGATAGAGGAGCCACCAGTAGCTCTAGTCAGGGGTTAGACACCCGAGATGCCTGTTTCTGCCTCCGCACTTCAAGAGACCCTCGAACAGTTCATGAGCATGTTCGGCACCTTAGCTCAGGCGGGGTTGGTCCCACTTGAACCATTCACATCTAAGGCTGGGGGATGAGCACAGACTCCCGCAGCCCATACCTCAGGCAACGAGTCTAGGTTGTTCTGGTTCTAGAGTTCATACTAGTACAGCCTGTTGCTGCAGTTCAGCCTGTGGTTAGGGCATCAGCAACTGAGTAGGAGCAGCTTAGGCTCGAGAGGTTCAAAAAGTACCACCCTCTTACTTTCAGTGGTTTGGCTTTAGAGGATGCACATGGGTTTCTTGAGGAGTGTAACCGCATTCTCCGCACTATGGGCATTGTGGAGATGAGTGGGGTTGCCTTTACTACGTTCTAGCTGAAGGGAGCGGCATATGAGTGGTGGCGGGTCTACGAGGTGTAGCCCAGCCAAGGTAGCTTCAATCACATTGTATTAGTTTTCAGAGTTCTTCTTGACAGAGTTTGTTCCTCAGACCCTTCGGGATGCTTGGTGCACAGAGTTTTAGTGGCTGCTCGAGGGTACCATATCAGTGTCGGAGTATGCTGTCCAATTTAGTGATTTGTCCGGGCATGCACTAGCCTTGGTTGCCACAATCAGGCAGCAAGTCCGTTGATTTATCGAGGGGCTCAACCAGATTATTAGATATAGCATGGCCATGGAGTTGAGTCAGACACTCCGTATCAGCAGGTGGTTGAGATACCACATGGGGGTTTAGTGGTGGTCAAGCTGCACCTTCAGCCCGTCATGGTAGGGGCTATGAGCCGCCCAGTTCATTTAGCACTTCCTGTTTCTAGTGGTGCTCTAGTTGTATCGAGATACCAGGTTGCGCACTTTGCTTAGCCACTTTCTAGTGCACCTCCTACACGGGGTGCCTATAACAGTCAGTCAAGCCGGACAGGCTCGAGCCAGTCCCAGCAGCCACGTCCTCAGAGAGTTTGCTTTGAGTGTGGTGATACCCGCCACATGGTCAGAGATTGCCCCAGACTCAGTAGAGGTGCACCTTCCCAGGCTACTCAGGCTCCATGGATTCAGTCGGGTCCGCAGACTTCTCAGGCCATAATTGCTACCCCAGTTGCCGCTCCACACTCTAAGCCAGCTAGAGTTGGAGGTCAGGCAAGTAGAGGTCTCCCTAGAGAGGGACGCCAGGCCAAATATTATGCTCTTTCTGCTAGGACAGAGGCGGTTGCCTCAGATTCAGTCATTACAGGTATTGTTCTAGTTTGTCATAGAGATGCATCAGTTTTATTTGATCCAGGCTCGAATTATTCCTATGTATCATCTTGCTTTGCTCCATGTTTGGGTATATCCCGTGATTCCTTGAGTTCTCCTATTTATGTGCCTATATTTGTGGGAGATTTCATTGTAGTTGACCGTGTGTTTCGGTCGTGTTTAGTTGTTCTTGGTGGTTTTGTGACCAGAGTTAATCTGTTGTTATGGTAGACTTTGATATTTTCCTGGGCATGGACAGGTTGTCGCCTATCATGCTACTCTTGATTGTCACGCCAAGATTGTGAAGCTTGCTATGCCAGGTTTGCCACGGTTAGAGTGGAGGGTGCATTAGATTATGTGCCTAGCAGGGTTATATCATTTCTAAAGGCTCAACGGATGGCTGTGAAGGGGTGTAATGCTTACCTAGCCTTTGTACGGGATGTCAATGTTGATATTCCTGTCGTTGAGTAAGTTTCGGTAGTGAGAGACTTTCCAGATGTATTCCCAGCTAATCTTCTAGGCATGCTACCCGGCAGGAATATCGATTTTGGCATTAAATTATTGACGGACACACTACCCATTTCTATTCCACCATATCATATGGCCCTAGCAGAGCTGAAGGAGTTAAAGGAGCAATTACAGGAATTACAGCAATTTCGACCTATTGTGTCACCGTGGGGGTGCTCTAGTCTTGTTTGTGAAGAAGAAGGATGGTACTATGTGCATGTGTATTGATTATTATCCGTTGAACATGGTTACAATGAAAAACAGGTATTTATTACCACGCATTGATGACCTATTTGATCAGCTATAGGGTGCCAAAGTGTTCTCCAATATTGATTTGCAGTTAGGTTATCATCAATTGATGATTCGAGATCCGGATATTCTGAAGGCTACCTTTAGGACTCGTTATTGTCACTACGAGTTCCTCGTGATGTCTTTCGGGCTGACAAACACCCCAACATCAATTATACACCTAATGAATAATGTATTTTGACCTTATCTTGATTCATTCGTCATTGTGTTTATTGACGACATTCTGGTGTACTCCCCCAGTCGGGAAGATCATGAACATGACTCGAGGATTGTGCTCCAAACCTTGAGAGAGAAAAAGTTATATGCAAAGTTCTCAAAGTGTGAATTGTGGCTTGATTCGGTGGCATTTTTGGGTCATGCGACTATTGAGTGAGGGGATCAAGGTAGATCCGAAAAAGATTGAAGCAGTGCAAAGTTGGCCAGATCATCTTCAGCTACTAAGCTCTGGGGTTTTCTTGGTTTGGGCGGGTATTACCGTTGATTCGTAGAGGGTTTCTCATCTGTTGCTGCACCTATGACCTGATTGACCTAGAAGGGTTTTCCGTTCAGGTGGACCGAAGAGTGTGAGGAGAGCTTTCAAAAGCTCAAGACTACTTTGACCACAACCTCAGTATTGTTGTTGCCTACGGGCTGGGTGTCTTATACTGTGTATTGTGATGCATCATGTATTGGCCTTGGCGCTGTTTTGATGCAATATGGTAGGGCGATTGCCTACGAGTCTCGATAGGTGCAGACTCATGAGAAGAACTATCCAGTCCATGATTTGGAGTTGGCAGCCATTTGTTCATGCGTTGAATATCTGGACGCATTATTTGTGCGGTGTTGCTTGTGAGGCCTTTACCGACCACCGGAGTCTACAGCATCTATTCAAACAAAAGGATCTTAACTTGCGACGGCGGAGATGTCTAGAGATTCTTAAGGACTAAGATATCACCATTCTATATAGCCAATGTGGTGGCCGATGCCTTGAGTCGAAAGGCGGAGAGTTTGGGTAGTTTAGCATATCTACGGTAGTAGAGAGGCCATTAGCATTGGAGGTTCAGGCCTTAGGCAACCAGTTTGCTAGATTGGATGTTTCGGAGCCGAGTCGAGTTTTGGCTTGTGAGGTTTTGTGGTCTTCTCGTTATGATCGTATCAGAGAGCGTCAGTATGATGACCCCTATCTGCTTGTCCTCAAGGACACGGTTCAGCTCGGCAATGCCAAGGAGGTCACTTTTGGGGATGACGGTATGTTACGGATGCAAGGCAGGCTATGTGTGCCCGATGTAAATGGTTTGTGTGAGTTGATACTCCAGGAGGCTCACAGTTCGTGGTACTCCATTCATCCGGGTGCTTCCAAGATGTATCAGGAATTAAGGCAGCACTATTGGTGGAGGAGAATGAAGAATGACATAGTGGAGTATGTAGCTCGGTGCCTAAATTGTTGGGAGGTGAAGTATGAGCATCAGCGGCCAGGTGGATTGCTCCAGAGGCTAGAGATCCCAGAGTGGAAATGAGAGCGGGTTACAGTGGATTTTTTTTGCGCTCCTACGGACTCAGGGGAAGTTTAATGCAGTATGGGTGAATGTGGATAGGTTTACCAAGTCGGCCTATTTAATTCTAGTGGCAGTTACATATTCTTCAAAGCGGTTAGTTGAGATCTACATCCAAGAAATCGTCCATCTTCACAGTGTGCCCGTGTCTATCATTTTTGATCGAGGTACGCAGTTTAACTCGCACTTCTAGAGGACTGTACAGTGTGGGTTTGGAACGCAGGTTGAGTTGAGTACAACATTTCATCCCCAGATGGACGGATAATCTGAGCGCACTATTCAGATGTTGGAGTATGTGTTTCGTGCTTGTGATATGAATTTTGGGGGTTCTTGGGATAAGTTCTTGCCACTTGCAGAGTTTGCCTAAAATAACAGCTACCAGTCTAGCATTCAGATGGCTCTCTATAGGTCATTATAAGGGAGGCAGTGCCATTCTCTAGTTGGGTGGTTCGAGTCGGAGGAGGCTCGGTTGTTGGATATAGATTTAGTACATGATGCCTTTGATAAAGTCAAGATTATTCAGGATAAAATTCGCACCGCTCAGTCTTGGAAGAAGAGTTGTGCCTACCGTAGAGTTCGTGACGTTGCATTCATGGTTGGGGAGCGGGTCTTGCCCAGAGTTTCGCCCATGAAGGATGATATGAGGTTCGTAAAAAGGGCAAGATGAGCCCTAGGTATATCGGACCTTTTGAAATTCTTGAGAGGATTGGAGAGGTGGCCTACAAGCTCGCATTGCCACCTAGTTTATCGCCAGTCTATCCACTGTTCCATGTGTCCATGCTCCGAAAGTATAACGGTGATCCGTCCCATGTGCTATATTTCAGCTCAGGCCAATTGGAAAAGGATTCGACTTATGTGGAAGACCCAATGGCTATTCTAGCCCGGCGGTCCGACAATTAAGGTCTAAGAGTTATCCTTCAGTTCGATTGTAGTGGAGAGGTCAGCCGATCGAGGAAGCAAGTCGGACATGCGGAGTAGATATCAACACCTTTTCACCAATCCAGCTACTTTTTCTATGTCCATTCGAGGGCGAGCGTTTGTTTTAGAGGTGAAGAATGTGATGATCCGATAGGTCGTTTATAGTTTTAACCCTCAATTCTGTGTTTCAAAACTTTGATAAGCTCCATTTAGCCTTCCTCAATTTGCATGCGTAGTCCGTGTCCTTTTTCGGATAGTTTTTATGTAAAATTTGACGAAAATGTGAAATCATGCTTTAAAACTCATTCGAGTTGACTTCGGTCAATGTATTGAGAAAACGGACCATGATCAGTGTTTTGACGGTCCCGGTGGGTCCGTATCGTAATTTGGGAGTTAGGCGCACGCCCGGAATCGAATTCAGAAGTCCCTAGCTTGAATTAGCTCCATTTGTTGAAAACTTGAAGTTTAAAGGCTTAATGAAATCCTGAGTTTGACCGTAGTTTGACTTTGTTGCTATCGGGTTTGGATCTTGGTTTCGGAACTTGGTATAAGTTCATTACAGTACTTATGACAAAATTTAGTGCAAAATAAAGTTGATTTGACGTGATTCGGACATTCGGTTATAAAATTGAAAGTTGTTAAGCTTCTTTGAAAATCTCATTCATTCTGGTGTCGGATTCATAGTTCAATGTGTTATATTGGTGTTTTGATCGCGCGAGCGAGTTCGTATGATGTTCTTTGGTGCATGTTTGGTTTGGAGCCCCGAGGGCTCGGGTGAGTTTCGGACGCGTTGTGGAATGTTTTGATAGAGTTCGACACTGCTGGTTATTGTGCAGAAGCTTCAGGTTTCGCAATTACGAGAAATTGGTTGCAATTGTGAAGTTGGTTTAGGTCTGTTAAGGTCGCATTTGCGAACAAATATTTCGCGTTTGCGAATGAGGGGCTGGCCAAGCTTTCTCGCATTTGCAATCAACTAGGTCGCATTTGCGAGTGTCCACTGTTCGCATTTGCAAACTTTATATTGCATTTGAGACTCTAGCAGGGATGTGGGATCTTCGCTTTTGTGCGGATTTCTTACATTTGCAAACCTCGGGTCGCAACTGTGACACCTACGACTTAGCATAAGAGTTGAGGGATGGGATTTTGGTCACATTTTCATATTTTGGAACCCTAGAATCGGTAGGAGGCAATTTTGAAGGGGGGTTTACACCTAATAACCATGGGTAAGCAATCCTAATCTATTTCTAATCATATTCCATCAACTTATCTTAGATTTTAACATCAAAATCATGTGAATCAAAGTAGAAATTTATGAAACTTTTTCAAGTTTTTGAAAAATATGCAATTGAGTTTTGAGAGTCGATTTGGATTTAGATTTTGAAACCAATCATATATTTGAATTCGTGGTGTCATGGGTAGGCGGAATCTACGATTGGACCCGGGTTTCGACCGAGCGGGCCTCGAGGTGACTTTATGGGGGAAGTGTAAAAATATTAACTTTATCTATTGCAATTGAATTCCTAGCATTGTTTGATGTTATTGAGTCGAGTTTGGTTTGATTTGAGCCGTGTGGAGGTGGACTTCAATGAAAAAGCTATTTTCAAGTTGTGAATTGGCCTATTTGAGGTAAGTGTCTTGCCTAACTTCATGTGGGGGTACTACCCCTTAGGATTGGTATTGTTGATTCAATTGCACTACATGAAATCCATGTAAGCAAGGTAACGAGTGGATACACGCGTTGTATGTAGTATTTGACCGGTTTGGCAAAATGTTAATACAATACTTGGGGAATACATGGAAATTCTTGAAGACTCATCAGACCTCTATGACATTGATCCAGCAGAAATTGCTATGATCAATTAAAATGGGGATATCGATATTTCGTCGCAAAAGAAGAAAGGTAAAAGAGCAGGAATTATAGAGGAAGATCATCTGCACGCAAAAAAATATTTTACAATAGCTAAAAGGTGAAGGTTAGAAGGGTTAAAAGACAAGCATAATGCATAACCACGAGCAAGGAAATAATTTGCATAAGTCTTCTAGACCTTTTTAGCAAACTTCCATTCCGTAATTGCTCTTTTTCCAAAATTAAAAAACTGCACAAGTGTCTTAAACTGTTTTAACCTCTTAACCCCCTACTAAGTACCCACTTGAAGAAATAAAAGTATGTACACCTTCTTTATCATTAATAACCACTCTACCCCACAAGAAATTACCATGGAAAAACAAATCATTTGCCCAAGTCTTTTACCTTTTAGCCACTTTAACCCACCAAAAGTTACCATATAAAGCCAAAAATATATCAATAAAGTTCCCTACCCATGAAGCATAAAGTTCCCAAAGTTCTTTGCCATGCAAGTACTTTGAAAAAAATAAGTACTACCTAAGTTGCCTACCCATGTCTTTCCATAAAGTCCCCAAAGATCTATGCCATGCAAATACTACTCAAGTGTCCCTCATATCATCAAAGAAAAGTCATCCATGTCAAGACATAAATTTCCTCAAGCTATATGCCATGCAAATACTATTCAAGGGTCTCTCATGTCATCAAAGAAAAGTCATCCATGTTAAGCCATAGATTTACCCGAACCCAATGCCATGCAAATATAGTCATGGGTCCCTTTGCCATCACCCAAGTCTTGTCCAAGCAAAAACCAAAATCCAAGGCCATGCAATTTGTTTTCTAGTTCATGAGCATGCTTTCATGCTTTGTCTATTAGCCAAATATGTGTTTTAAATTGTAAGACTTTTATGGTTGTTGTACTTGTTAGGGTAGTACATGTATTAGATTTCTATCCTTTAAATAAGAGCCTTTGTAATAGTTGGAGATCATTTTATTTTCAACCTATCTTATTTTCAACCTAGTTCTCCTGTAAAAATTCTTGTGTAATAATTTAGAGTCTCAAAATACTTTAGTAGTTGAAGAAGATTGTTGTAGTAGTTGCGGAAGATTGCTCTAGTTGTTGAAAAAAATTACTTTAGTAGTTGAGGAAGATTGCTTTAGTAGTTGTTGCATTAGGAGTGTAAAAGTTATCCGAGTTCGTTGTTGACGGCCTAGTTGTGGGGAGGGATGCCTTTGTGAGCCTCCAGCTCCCCCTTGTAGGAAGATATTTGTGCGAATAATTCAACTGCTGTTAAGGTGATCCAATCGATACGAAGGTAATCCAATCTTTATTCTAGTAAATCAATGTCTACTCTAGCATTTTACTGATCTCTATGATTCCCGGTACTACACACACCCCCATATGGAGTGAATTCCACCAGTCTCGTAGAATACCCGAGAGGCGAGAAGTGAATATTATAGAATTACGTACTTTTGTCACTCTGCCAAATTCTTGGTCACCATCCAAGTATAGAAATCTTGAATTCTTTAAGGCTATCTTGAGACTTTAAAAATGTGTGGTGGTTCAAGGATCCTTTCACAGGTCACTATCCATGGGATACTGAATGTTCCTGCTAAGAATGTCTTGAGGATCCAATAGAATACTACCGGGCACCCTGAACGAAAAATAAGAAGGCGAGAAAGAAAAAGTGCAAGTCATCTGCCTAATGCCTTTGAGAAAGGTATGAAAAAGGAAACCCATCAGTTGGCGCCGCCTAGGTAAGTATGAATACCTTGTCAACTATAACCCTTAGAAATGGCCAAAACTGTCAGAAAAAGATGCTAGGCCAATCAGCCCTTGTTGGGAAGATGACAAGGCAACTCCTTTGCCCAAAACACTTGAAATACTAATGTATATCCCAATTAGCGCCAGCTATACCCATGATTTTTCACCTGTAGAACATTTTAGTAAAGATGGTGCAGATCATACCCCTAAGATCCCCAAAACTAATGTTCTCTTACCCTCAGGAGAAAAGCCTCCATCTTGTGTCATTGAAGCAACAACTAATTGGAAGTCCGAAAATTTAATTTCTCAAAATAGAATCTTGAACAAAATTGATAGCACTATTCAAAATGTTGCACACACTCAGAATAAAATGCTTAAAGGGTAGAAAATATTGAGAAGAAGGTGGAACAGGTTGTAGAGAAGTCTTCTCAGCTTGCAGGACTCATCAAAACCTTGGAGCACAGGCTAGCAAGCCTGTAGTACAATATTTTTCCACTTGGTACTTCTCTTTTCCATCTCTTCCAGCAGAAGTAGGAAAAGATGGTGTCTCTAAAAGAAAAATAAACTTCTTCAAAAGTGATCATATTGTGCCTCAGAAACCCAGAAGTCCTCAGGTCACTTCTATTCCTCCCACAAGTATATTCTTATCCCAAAGCTATTCTAATTTTCAGCTAGATTATTCTTTTTCTAGCTTTTCCTTTCCCCAAAGAGAAATCCATATAGTTGCTCATAGCCCATTTGCTCAATCTATTGAAGAACCCAAATTTGACATAAATAAGTTAGTTTGGGAAAGAAAGGATACAGTTGCAGCCCCAAGATGTTCGAAAAAGAAGAGAGAGGTAGGAGAAAGCTCAAAAAATGCCAATTATGAGAACCTCATGATATCTACCCTCCAAACCCCTAGCCTATATATTCCAACCACGAGTGATTTAGAGGAGGTAACATCTCAAAGGTCAAATACCCAGCAAACAAGAGGAGCTTACTGGTTATTCTACCCAAGATGTTCCAATAGAGGATAGTTCTGAGATAAGTACTGATTCCTCCCAAGATTCTTGAGAAGAGGAACTTTCTCCCATTTTCATGAATCAACCCAGGGACCCAGAGGCTCTGAAGTTGATGATGATCAAGATGGGATGATTAATGAGCCCATTCTAGAAAAGAGATATGATTCTGCCACAGCCAACACGTAGGTACTGGTTTCCATACCTTTACCTTGAATAATATCAAAGTCTCAAGATGGTATAAAAGAATCAAACATTTCTACGGGTGACCAAGAATTTGGCAGAGCGAGAAAAGTACGTAATCCTATCAGAATTCACTTCCCGCCTCTCGTGTATTCTTCGAGACTGGTGGAATTCACTTGCAGGGCAAAAATATTTTCCTTAATTCCCAAGATTTTGCTTTTAACATTAGAATCTTACATGAAGTTGTATGTGGCGATGATGGCCAAAGGCATGAAAAACATGAAAGACAACTTTTTGAAATGAAGTGTTTGTCTCTGAATAGAGATGCCATTGACAAACATTTCTAGAAAATGGAAAAAATCTTTTTGATCTATGTGGGATATTAATTTTAAATAAGCATTTATTTCATCTTTGCCAATGATGTTGGCTGGTCGAACCATGACCATCATAGAAGATAAATACAAGTCAATAACTGCTCTGAATATTAGTTACATTAGGCAAGCCATTTTTTATGCTCTTGATGATATTTGTGCATAAAGATCTGCTCTGAAATAGATAATGAAGAATGATCCAGCACTTGATAGAGCTTGCCACATGTCAGATTTAATCACAAGAAAGAATCAGGTGCCATGGAAGAAGTTCCAAAGGTTCAGGTTGCCAAAATTCTAAGGTGGCGGGTACGGGTTTAGAAGGAAAACAAAATACATCAGAAGGAGATGGTCGAACAATCTAAGAAGAAATAGAGCTTGTTTAATTTGTAATAAAATATGACATAGTGCCGGAACTACCCGCAGTCCAAGCAGTCTATTAGACTTCTCTCTGAAATTGCAGATTACATATAGATTTATTTCAGTGAGGATGACGACCTTGAATTAGTTTTCTCAGCTGAAGATGAGACCACAGAAGAGACTTTCTTTTTCCTAGAGATTTATGAGGAATATGGTGATGATCATTACCAAGTTTCAAAGCCAAAGACAAAGGTGAAAGAGGAGATCCACAACATCATGGTGATCCCTCAAGTAGAAATCAAGGCCTATGCTTCCAAGCGGAACAAACCAATTGTTCTCATAGCTTTCTTAGACGCAGGACTAGCCTTCAGTCTTTCTAGATTAGTATTGGGTGCCGTACTTCAACAATTTCAATACAACCTCAAATGGAATCCTGACCACGACTGTCTTTTTCAAGCACCCAATCACCATTGAATTTTTCCCAGGACGGAAGTACATAACTAAATTGATTGGGTCAGATGTCCCAGGTAAGGATTTGATTATTAGTTGTGACATTTAGAAAGTTTTGCATGACAATCTCTAGATCAAAGCCAATGGTATATCATTCAAAAAGCAATTCAAGCGATATTGTGTAGTCCAGAGATTGTTCCAGCTCACAGGAGAAGATAAAGTCAAGGAATTGAAGCACAAATCACACGACACTCTTATGAAGAATCTCACACTGAATTCTTAACCAAATATGACAATCCTTTATGGAAAAACAAAGAATTCTTCATCAAGCTACCTTTCAAGAAAAATGAGAATACCAATCCTACAAAGGCAAGTCACTCTGGTATGAATACCGACCACCTTCTGCTTGCAAAAAGGAAGTGTCAGGAGCCATCAAAATTATAATGGGCGTAAGAACCATTTTATGTCAACAAAAGAGCCGAGCAAATAAGAGGTAAATTGAGATTGGTAATTAATTATCAACCACCCAATCATTTTCTTTTGGATGTCAAGTTTCCCATCCCAAATAAGCTCAGCCTTCTCTCCCAAATCCCAAAGTAAAATTTTTTTCTAAGTTTGATCTCAAATCAGGCTTTTGGCAATAGGGATGATAGGGAAAAAATCGGTTTTTGCATTCTCGATCACCATTTCTAGTAGAAAGTCATGCCTTTCGATTAAAAAACTGCCCCATCTTTGTTTCAAAAGGCCATGATAAATATATTTCAGCCCATCCTCCGCACATCACTTGTTTATATTGATAATATTTTACTATCGAGTGATACTTAGGAGGAGCACATAAATTTGCTCAATTATTTTGCATCTTTAGTGCAAAAAAATGGCCAGCCAAAAATGATGTTTGAAGAAAATAAAATTAATTTTTTGGGCATGTATTTATTCCATGGAGAATACACCCCAGGTCCTCATATTTGTTATGAACTCCTCAAGTTCCCCGATACGGGGTTCACAACAAAGCAAATCCAGTAGTTTTTGATAATAATAAATTATGGGAGAGATTTTATTCCTAACGTTTCTACATATATTTCTCTTCTCACAAAAATGTTGATGAAAAATGCCCAACCATGGGGCAAGGAAAAGAATGATATACTGAAAAAAATAAAAGAGATGTCCGAAAGTGCCAAATCTTTGCACATTCCCTCAAATGGAAAGAAAATATTGCAGACAAATGCTAGCAATTACTATTGGAGCACAATTTTCTTTGAGGAAGAAAATGTTCAAAGATAATTATGTGGTTACGCTAGTGGAAGATTCAATAATGCTGAACAACACTATCATTCAACTTTCAAGGAGATTTTGTAGTAAAAAATTGGACTAAAAAAGTTTAAATTTTTCCTAATTTGCTCGGAGTTTCTTATTGAGATGGATTTGAAGGCTTTTTCGAGGATTATCCCGCTGCTACAATCATTAAAAATTCGCAACTTCTCAAATGGGCTTAATGGTTCTCGCCCTATAAGTCTTAGGTCAAGAACTCGAAATGGAAAGATAATTTTCTTACTGGTTTCATTTCAAGGCCAGGTGAATTTTTCAAAAGGTTTCTGCAACAAAAGCACAAGAAGAAGAATAATAAATCAGCAGTTCAAATGATCATGTTCTCACATATGCCACGGCTAGGTTCTTCATCATTACATCACCCACCAGAGTTGTTTGATTTGTCGGATTCACTTGATCCGTCCATCTTATTAGGTGGAGGGCTCTTCTTTGAACTCCAGGTTTTTTGAAACTATAGAGGTTCCATACTAGCACCTTTGGGTGTTAATCCAAAATATTCATTTTGCCAAGTATTCATAGCGCAGGCCAAGAATTTTTCACAGGAAACTCTTATGGTTATTTTGGTATCTCTGCCATCAATACCACATTCTCATGGGATTTAAGTGCCTTGATTTCCGAGACTTTGAAAATCTTGAACCTTTCCTAAAAATATTTTTGTTGCGGTTCAACTCATAGTGATTGGGTTCATCATTTTCCTTCACGTGGAGTCAAAATATTCATGTTCCACAGGCCATTCATTGTGATCGAAAGAACAATAAAGGTGATGCCTACGATGTCCTTTTGGTTTCATTATCCAGACACAATCCTAGTAAAGGAAAACGAGTACGCTGAAGCTTAGAGGCTCAATTTTAAGCAAAATAAGTACCTTCTGGATGAGATATGGCCATGAGAGGAAGGAAGTTAGAATAATTCTTCCACTTACCCCCATTGGCAAAATGTTAATACAACACTAAAGGAATACAGTGAAATGCTTGAACACTAACCAGACCCCTATGACATTGATCCAGTAAAAATTGCTAAGGTCAATTTAGATGGGGATATTGGTACTTTGTCGCAGAAGAAGTTAAAAGAGCATGAATTATATAAGAAGATCATCTGCACAAAAAGAGATATTTCACAAGAGCTGAAAAGTGAAGGCTAGAAGGGTTAAAAACAATTATAATGCATAAGCATGAGCTAGGAAACAATTTTCATGAGTCTTCTAAACCTTTTTAGCCCAATTCTATTCCATAATTCCCCTTTTTCCTACCCTAATAAACTGCACAAATATCTTAAATTATTTTCACCTCTTAACCCCCTTGATAAGTACCCATTTGGAGAGATAAAAGTATGCACATCTTCTTTATCCTTTTCACCGCTCTACCCCATAAGAAATTACCATGGAAGACAAAATTAATAGCTGCACTGTTATAAAGCTGAATAAGGATTTATGAGTTGCAAATAGGTAGATGAAATTTTTTGATATTCGTCTAAGACTTCTACTTCATACAAGTTATCATATTTTATTGCAAGAGTTTTTGAAAGAGTAGGACATATATTAACAGCTGCATTAGAACGTACATGACTAGAAGATGAAGATGCGTCAAACATAATTTGAGAAAGTCGCTCCCTTCTCTAAAATGATGGGTTTGGCTCGAATACCACATGGGTGTTTGTAGTACCGGGAATCATAGAGATCAGTAAAATACTAGAATAGAGATTGAGTTACTAGAATAGAGATTGGATTACCTTCGTAGAGATTGAATTAACACAGTAGAGATTGGATCACCTTAGCAGCGGTTGAATTATTCGCATAAATGTTTTCCTAGAAGGAGGGTGGTGCAGGCTCACAAAAGGCGTCCCTCGCCAGAACTAGGCCGTCAATAGTGAACTTGGAAAACTTTTGCACTCCTAGTGCAACAAATACTAAAGCAATCTTCCTCAACTCTAAAGAAATATTTCTCAACTACTAGAGCAATCTTCCTCAACTACTAGAGCAATCTTCCTCAACTACTAGATCAATCTTCTTCAACTACTAAAGTATTTTGAGACTCAACACTCAAATATAAAACCAGACATATCCCTATATTTTGGAGGAAGGAACTACAAGAAACATTGCTAGAAGAAGACATTTTATTACACGAGAGTTTTTACAAGAGAACTAGGTTGGAAATTAAAATCCAAGTTGGAAATAAGATAGGTTGGAAATATGATGATCTCCAACTATTACAAAGGCTCCTATTTATAGGAGATGGAAAGCTAGTGCATGTACTACCCTTATTTAATTACATAGCACAAGTGGCATAAGACAAGTATAACAAACATAAAAGTCTTACAATATAAGACACTTATTTGGCAACCTGACTAAGAATAAACGCAAAATCATGAACTAGAAAATAAATTGCATGGCCTCAGATTTTTATTTTGGTTTGGAGAAGACATGGATGATGGCAAAGGGACCCATAAATAGTATTTGCATGGCATCGGGTTTGGGTTAATTTATGGCTTGATATAGTTCTCTAATGACATGAAGGATCCTTGAATTGTTCTTGCATGGCATAGAACAATGTGACTTTTATATCAAGACATAGATAGGCAACTTTATTGATATATTTTTGGATTTTTATGGTAAATGTTGGTGGGTTAAAGTGGCTAAAAGGTGAAAGACTTGTGAAGATTTTTTTTTTCCATGGTAATTTCATTTGGGGGTAGAGTGGTGAAAAGTATAAAGAAGGTGTGCATTTTTTCAAACAAGATGCACAAGAGGTGAAAATAATTTAAGACACATGCAGTTTTCTGATGGAAAAAAAGGAATTATAAAAGGGAAGTTGGCTAAAAAGGTATAGAAGATTTGTGCAAGTTATTTCCTGGCTCATGATTAAGCATTATGCTTGTCTTTAACCCTTCTAGCCTTCGCTTTTCAGCTCTTGAGAAATATCTCTTTATGTGAGGATTATCTTTTTCTATAACTCATGCTCGTTTACCTCTCTTCTTCTACGAAGAAGTGAATCTCTAAGCAATGCCTCATATTCTTTGAGCTCTGCTTTACCATCTTCCCAAAGAGGATACGTGGAAGAATAATTGCAATTCTTTTCTTCTCCTGGTCATATCACCTTGGAATGTGTATGTTCTGTTAGAAAATCATCTCCTGAGCTTCAACAAAACATTATTCCCTTGCTAGAATTGTGTCTGGATAATGATAGCAAAGAGAAACTGTAGGAATCACATGAATGGTGCTTTGGACAGTGTCAAATGGCCTATGTAACATAAATATTTTAACTCCACTAGAATTAAAATGATGAACCCAATATTTTTGAGGTTTGAACTATAACAAAAATATTTTAGGTAGGGTTCAAGACTTTCAAAATCCCGAAAGTCACACATTTAAATTCCATACGAATGTAATATTGATGACATTGATACCAAAAGAACCATAAGAGAACCTGTGGAATATTTCTAGCATGTGTTGTGAAGGCCTGGCAATATAGATACTTTGGATGGATAATGTCTGCCCCGAAAACTTGGAGTTCATAAAAAATCCTACTTCCTATTAAGATGAATGGATCGAGAGGATCCAAAAATTCTCATAACTCGCGGGTGATGTCATCACATTGACGAGGAACTTGGCCATGGGGCTTCTGAAAGCATGAACATTTGACTTGTTGGTCTGTTCTCCTGTGTTTAATGCCACAGGGGGTGGAACCTTTTTGAAACCTTGTGGAAAAATCACATGGCCTTGATTTTCCCTTTCAATTGCTTGACATAGAACTTGTAGGAGAGAACCACTGAGTCCATCGGAGAATTTACATATTCGGAATAATTTTTGAATTCAATTGGATCATCCTCCGGAAAGCCTTCATATACATCACAATAAGAATCTCTGAGTGAATTAGCAAAAAAATTAAACTTTTTAATCCCATTTTCACTTCAAGAATCTCTTTGAAATTGAAATGATATTGTTTTTCAGTATCTTTGAATCTGCCACTAGCGTAACCACATATTCTTCTCTGACCATTTTATTCCTCAAAGTCTCCTATATTCATTACTGGCATGTTTCAATATTTTCTTTCCATTGTAGGGAATGTGCAAAGATTTGACACTTTGTCATCTCGTTTATTTTTTTCACTGCACCATTTTGTTCCTTTCCCCATGGCTGAGCATTTTTCTTCAATATTTTTGTGCGAGAAGAAATATATGTAGAAACATTAGGAATAAAATCTCACATAATTTATTAATCCCAAAAACAGCTAGATTTGCTTCGTTGTGAACCCAGTAATGAGGAACTCGAGAAGTTCCTGAGAAATATGAGGACCTGAGGTATATTCTCTATGAGAAAAATGCATGCCAAAAGTATATGAAAGCATGATGCCATTTTTTCGTGCTAAATGCAAAATGATTGAGCAAATATATGTTCTCCTTCCAAGTATCACTAAATAGTAAATATTTTTTATCATGGCCTTTTGGAATAAAGATGGAGTTTTTTTTAAATCCAAAGGTATGACATTCCAATGAAAATGGCAATCGAAAATGCTAAAACATGTTTTTTCTCTATTATGATGGTGGATTCCCTGTTGCCAAAAGCCTGACTTGAGAAAAAACATAGAAAATCTTTTTGCTTTGGAAAGTTCGAAAAATGGGTGAGCTTATTTCGTATGAGAAACTTGTCATCCAAAAGAAAATGACTGAGTGGTAGATAATCAATTGCCAATGTCCATTTACCTCTTGTTTTCTCGGCTCTTTTGTTGACCTAAAATGCTTCACACGCCCATGGTGGATTTGATGCCTCAATGGGATCAAAATCCACTAGCTCCTGCACTTCTTTTTTGCAAGCTGAAGGTGGTGGGGATTCATACCAGAGTGACTAGCCTTTATAGGATTGATATTCTCATTTTTATTGAAAGGTAGCTTCACGAAGAACTCTTCATTTTTCCATAAAGGATTGCCACATTTGATTAAAAATTCAGTGTGAGATTCTGCACTGGAGTGTTGTATGATTTGTGCTTCAATTTCCACGACTTGATCTTCTACTGTGAGCTAGAACAATCTCGAGACTACATAATATGGCTTGAATTTCTTTCTGAATACTATCCCATTGGCTTTGATATGGAGTTTTTCCTGTAAAACCTCTAAATGTCAAAACCAATAATCAAGTCCTTACATGGGACATCTGACAAAATCAATTTGGTACTTCATTTCAGTCCTTGGAAGAATTTAATGGTGATCGGGTGCTTGGTAATGACAGTTGCAGTTAGAATTCCATTTGAGGCTGTGTTGACATTCTTGAAGTCTGACACCCAATATTCATCTGGAAAGACCACAAGATTAGTGAGTGAGGAGGCTGCTCCCGTGTTGAAGAAATATATGACATGTGTTGGTTTGTCCTACTTGGATGCATAGGCTTTGATTTCTTCATGCGGGATCACCATGATGCTGAGGATCTCTTCTTCCACTTTTGCTTTGGTTATGAAATTTGGTAATGATCATCGCCATATTCCTCATAAACATCTAGGGAAAAGAGAGTCACTTCACTGGGCTCATCTTCAAGTGAGAATTAATTCAAGGTTGTCATCCTCAGTGAAATGAACGCCTATGTAATATGCAATTTCTAAGTGAAGTATAATAGACTGCTAGGACATCGGGCAGTTCAACGCAAAATGTCCTATTTTATTACAGATAAAACAAGCTATATTTCTCCTTCTGAAGTCTTTTGTTGTTCTTCTGAACCTGGACCTGTCTCCTGAGCATTTTGGCATCCTGAACCTTTTGAACATCTTCTTTGATGCTTGGCATGAGCAATGTTTCTTTCTATTGATTAAATCTGAGATGTGGGATGGTCTATCAAGTGTTGGATCATTCATAATTATCTATTTCAGAGCAGATCATTTTGCACATAAACCATCAAGAGCATAAAAAATGGCTTTCCCAATGTAACAAGTTTTCAGAGCAGTTATTGGCTGGTATTTATCTTCTATGATGGTCATGGTTTAACGAACCAACATCTTTGGCAGGGAAGAAACAAATGGTTGTTTTAGACTGATTTCTCCACCCAGCTGAAAAAAGATATTTGTCATTTTCTGGAAATGTTTGTCAATGATATCTCTATGCAAAGACAAACACTTCATTTCAAAATGATGTCTTTGAAATTTTTCATGCCTTTGGCTAGCATCACCATAGAAAACTTCATGCAAGATCCTAATGTTAAAAGGAAAATTTTGGGAAGTAAGGAAAATATTTTTGTCCTGAAACCCGAGTGAATTCCACCAGTCTCGAAGAATACCTGAGAGGTGAGAAGTGAATTCTAATAGGATTACGTACTTTTCTCGCTCTGCCATTCTTGGTCACCATCCAAGTTTAAAAATCTTGGATTCTTTGAGGACATCTTGAGACTTTTATATCATCGTCAACTTCAGAGACCTTTGGGTCCCTGGGATGATTCATGAAAGTGGGAGAAAGTTCTTCTTCTGATAAATTTTGGAAGGAATCAGTACTTACCTCGGAACTATCCACTGTTTGAACTTCATGGATAGAATCATCAGTAAGCTCCTCTGTTTGCTAAGTCTCTTACCCTTGAGATGTTACCTCCTCTAAATCACCCTATGGTTGGGCAACATAGAGGCTAGGGGTTTGGAGGGTAGAGATCATGAGGTTCTCCCGGTTGGCATTTTTTTAGATTTCTCCTTCTTCTCTCTTCTTTTTCGAGTGTCTCTAGGCTGCAAGTGCCTCCTTCCTTTCCCAACTAACTTTGGAATGTAAAATTCTGGTTCTTCAATAGTTTGAGCAAATGGATTTTGAGCAGCTATATGGATATTCTAGTTGAGGAGGGAATTAGCTTTGGGATGAGAATGTAACTGGAGGAAGAGAAGTGACATGAGGACTTCTAAGTTTATGGGGCACAATGTGGTCAATTTTCAAGAAATGTATTTGTTCTCTTAGAGACACCATCTCTTTTTACTGCTGTTGGAAGAAATGTAAAAGAGAATTACCCTGCGGACAAATATCATACGACAAGTTTGTTATCCTGTGCTCCAAGGCTTTGATAAGTCCTGCATGCTGAGAAGACTTGTCTACAACCTGTTCCTCCTTCCTCTTAATATTTTTCACCCTGCTAAGCATTTTATTATGAGTGAGTGCAACATTTTTAAAAATGCTATCAATGTTGTTCAAGATTCTATTTTGAGAAATAGAATTTTCGGACTGCCAATTGATTGTTGCTTCAATGTCACTCGATGGTGGTTTATCTTCTTAGGGCAAAACAACATTCTTTTTGGGAATCTTGGGGGAATGATCCACACCAACTTTACTAAAATGTTCAAGAGGTGGAAAATCATGGGTATAGCCGGCGCTAACGGGGCTATACATAAGTATTTTAGGATTTTTGGGCAAAGGGGTTGCCTCGTCATCTTCTCAACTAGGGGTGATTGGCTTGGCATCTTTTTTTCTGGCAGTTTTGGCTGTTCTTGAGGGTTATAGCTGACAAAGTATTCATACATATCTGGCGGATGAGCGAGCCAGCTGATGGGGGACCCGAGGCCGTTTCGGCACTTATTGTGAAAAGTTGAAAATTTAAACCTAAGAACCTTGAAATTTTTGAGTTTTGATGTGTGATTTTTAGTTCTAGAGGTTATTTTGATGTTTTGATCCTACGAGCTAGTTCATACGGTATTCATATGCTTGTGTAAACGTTTTTATGGAGGCTCGAAGGACTCGTGTTAGTTTCGGTTTGGTTTCAGACTGATTATATAGAGTTGGGCTATTTTGGTGTTGTAGACATTGCAATTGTGATAGACTGCTCGCAAATGCAAGGCTCACATTTGTAAGATGGGAAAGGGAAGGGCCAGCTTTGCATTTGCTAAGCAGGGGTCGTATATGCGGACCTCGCAATGCAAGGTTTTTGTCGCATTTGCAACATTTGAGCCCCTGATGGCACTTCGTATTTGTGATCTCTTGTTCACAATTTGCGAACAAGAGTTCTCGCAACATCTGCAGTTGGGAAAAATAGAGGATTAATTTATTTCATTCTATTTTGAGACCTCGACTTTGTGGGAGGCGGTTTTTGAAAAGAATTGTCTTCCCAGCCTCAGGGGTTAGTAACTTTATCATGTTTTTTTATCAATTTTTATTATTTTCCATAGATTTTCAACCCTATATCTAAGAGTTCATAGAGTAGAAATAGGGCTTTCGGGTAAAAATTTAGGACTTTTTAATTTTGGGATTTAGACCTCGATTTGAGGCCGGATCTCAAAACAAATCACATATTTGGACTCAGGGATTAATTGGGTAGTTAGGATTCGATTTTAATTTTGGATTTCGACCACGTGGACCCAGGTTGACACTTTTTTGACTATTCTAAATGTGTGAAAGATCGAACCATTTTGATACTATGGCACTTTCTAAGTTTGTATTAACTTATTTGAGTATTAATTGGCTAGATTCGGGTGGTTTGGAGGCTTGTGCTAAACAAAAAGCGGTATTAGAGGGTTGATTTGTGTCAAAAAGAGATTAGTGTCTTGGTTAACCTTGATTTGAGGGAAATAATATGTAATTATGATTAATTACGATTTGCTTTGGGTTAAGCATGGGGGTAGAACTATCTTATTTACATCTTGTTATTTTGTGTATTATGTATTTTTTGCTTTAATTAGGTTGTGAATCTCTTTGACTATTCTTATTCATGTTAATGGCCGCGTAGAGCTTGTCGTGATATTGGCTAGTAAGACTATTGAAATGTTATTTTGGCTATTAGTGTAAGTGGTGACAATTTTCTTTATGGCGAGTTATGTCCAATCACTCTTCTTGATATTATTTGTGCTTCCCACCTTGCTTGGTACTGCTTTGCATGTTTATGCTCGGTGACGAAGGGTGAATTTGCACGAAGGGTATTTTATTGCTTTCGAGGGAGAGTGATTATGCTCGAAGTGTGTAACCGTGCTTCTTTGCATATTTACTATTGAACGGAGGGTGTTTCCATACTTTTGAGGAAGAGTTAATATGCACGAAAGGTGTTTTCGTGTCACTGCTCAAAATCCCAACTTAAAGTCGTGATGGCTCCTTGCCTTACTTGCTAAACAAGCCAACTCACAATCAACAAAAATATAGCCAGATTTCTTTAGTTAACAGTGTCATATTATGATTAAAGATAGAAATAGTGTCAAAGTAGTAGCGATATCTAATCCAATCAAAAAGTGGCCTAAACGTGGGATATACAATACAATCCCTAAGACTAGGTGGCATAGGTACATGAGCAACTACAGAAGTAGAATAAGTCTGTATACATAACAAAAATTTCTGAAATAAATAGATAGTAAATAGTAAGGTTACAGGGAGTTGGACATTGCAAAATGAATCCATGGAGTGCAGCTCACCTAGAGTCTCCATGATACAGCCTTAGATCAATGGGAGGCTCCACTACACCAACCCGAGAATCAACATAAAAGACGTGCAGAAGTATAGTATGAGTACACCACAATCGGTACCTAGTAAGTCTCAAGTCTAACCTCAAAGAAGCAGTAGCGAGGTTAGATGCATCATAATACTTACAACACACACACACACACAAAAAAAAAACAAAAAATATTATATATATATATATATATATAATAGAACTTAGAAGCGAAACACTAGATGATCTCATGAATAACAAGAACAAAAGATATAAATAGTGAAGAGTATAAAGCATGCATTTCCAGTAAGAAGTAATCATAATGCTGCTCAGATATATCATTTAAAGAAAACAAGCTTCAGTCAGTGGAGCCGAGACTTCCAATTAGCATATATAGATGTCACCAATTAACTAGTACCTAAACGAATGCCTCTGAATGTGTCAAAAAATATGTGTGCATGCTCAAAGCGGTACAAGATCTATGTGCCACTATCCGGCCCAAAATCCCTACCCGTCTAGATGGCGCTTAGCACACTGGCTAGGGAAGCCGAAATATGATAACGAAGGCAACATAATAACAAAAATTAATAGAAATAGCATAAGTCTGAGGTCTCAATACAATAAAAATGCTAATAAAATGTTAATCCCCAAAAACTGGTAAGTAAGGAGTCATGAGCTTCTACAACAGAATACAAATCTGAAATTGAAAAATAAATACACTATCCGAACTGTAACTATAGTATGAAAGGAAAAGACATGTCAAACTGCGACCAAGGATGTAGCTCTAACTCGCCTCTAGAAGATAGTCCAATAAGCAAGCCTATTGCGGATAACTGGTCCCACCTGGATCTTCACAATTAAGTGCATAGTGTAGTATGAGTACAACCGATCCAATGTACTCAATAAGTATCGTAAATAAACACAACAAGGTAAGAGAAGCATAAATTATTAATGATACTAGCTATCACCTGTGTAGTTTCATCTTTTAAACCAGCACAAAATAATATTTAAATCAAATCATAAAGTTCGGTAACAAAACATCCGTGTGCGTATGAGTACAGTTTCTCAAATGCCCTGCTCAGACAATATCTTGGCATATAAAGACGATATGCAGTTAAATAAGATATATGATCAAGAAAATTACAAGTTAAGATGAAATGCAAAATCCAGCAAAAGACTGGCCATATTTCCTCAATAACCGCGTGCACGCCATCAAGAGATAAACATGAGAGGGTGACCCTATGGGAACGGATTCGTATCCACACGCTGCACGGGCAACTCACGTGATGTACGGAAAACTCACGTGCTAATGATATAGCCTGCACAGACAACTCACATGTTGCACGGACAAATCACGTGTTAATAAAATCCAAATATGGATCTGCACAGATATCTAACGTGCCAACAAACACAATCCACCTGACTTGGTCACAGGCACGACAACATAATTCGCCCGGCGTGGTCACAGGCACCTAGTCCAAACATATCATACGGGAGCAAATAAGTAAGTATACATGTGTGAAACGGGTAAATAATAAACCCCATGCCCTTGGATTGGTATAAACGACATGCTAAAGTGTAGGCATGTGCAAGTGTAGTATCATAACTCAACTCGATAATTTCATCAAAGAATAACATTTATGATCTCATTCAGGGATTAAGCTCCTGTGTAGCCTCGAACATTGCTCAGATAGTTCATAACAATGTAACAAAAATGCGAAGCATCATAGCTTCAGGTTTAACAGTCAAATTCTAAGCTTATGAGAGCTTGAGCACAACCCGAACATGAACAAATAACCCCAGCGTCCACACATGGTTCATCCCCATGCATGTGCGCACCCAATAGCACGTAGCTATCACAATAATCTAGGCAACTAGTGCCTTAACCAAGTTTAGATAAGATACTTACGTTAAACCAAAGTCAAAAAGTCAACCCCGGGCTCAAGTCTCGGAATTAGACAAAATTTATAAAATCCGAACACCCGGTCAATAACGAGTCCAACCATACAAAAATGTAAACGTACTAAAAGGCAAAGTGTATTGATTTGGTTTGTCGGTCCACGATCACCCAAATTGAAACAAACTTACGAGGCATGCGAGGTAAACCTTCTACAATGTCCATATTGATCATGTCCCAGTTCCACATTGGAATTTCTATATTCTGTGCTAAGTCACTGGATTTTTTGTGCTCGACCTTCACTTGCTGACAGTTTGGGCATCTCACCACATAGTCCGACCCATCCCTCTTCATGTCATTCCACCAGTAGACTTCCTTGAGATCATAATACATCTTTGTAGAGCCTGGGTGCACGACAACATGGAGCTGTGAGCCTCAGTCATGATTCATTTCGGGAGACCATCTACATTTGGAACACACAATAGCCCTTAGTACATTAGCGTACCATCACTCCCTCCAAGAGAAAACCCATGGTTTTCTGTTTGTGCATCCTCTCCTTTAGTTGCACCAATAACGGACCAACATATTATTTCTCCTCGACTTCCACTATGAGTGATGATTCAACCCTATTTTGCACAGTCACCCCACCTTTGTTAGAGTCCATGACAGAACTCCCAAACTAGCCAACCGGTGAACTTCCTTGGCCAACGACCTTTGGTATTCCTCCAAGTGATCAAAACTACCCATGGATTTCTAGCTAAGAGCATCCCCACAGCATCAGCTTTCCCCGCATGATATAAAATATCGATGTTGTAGTCCTTGCGTAACTCAAGACATCTCCTTTGCCATAGATTCAACATCTTCTGCTTGAAAATATATTGAAGACTCTTATGGTCCTTGAATATGTCCACATAGACCCTATACAAACAATGATGCCAAATCTTCAATACAACACCACTGCCACAAGCTCTAAGTCATGTGTTGGATAATTCTTCTCATGGTTTTTGAGTTTCCTAGAAGAATAAGTGATTACCTTGCCATTTTGCATTAATAAACACCCATGTCCAACCCTTGAAGCATCAGAATACACAATAAACCCATTTGTACCATCTAGTAAGGTCAACACCGGTGCCATAGTCAACCTTGACTTCAATTTTTGAAAACTGTTTTCACAAGCATCTAACCACTAAAATTTAGGTACCCTCTGTGTCAATTTGGTTAATGGAGATGGAAGAGAAGAAAATCCCTCTACGAACCTTCTATAATACCCAACTAAGCCCAAGAAACTACGAATCTTTGTCGGAGTTGTAGGTCTAGGCCAATTCATCAAAGCTGAAACTTTCTGAGAATCGACCTTGATTCCCTTGTTGGAAACAACATGCCCCACGAAAGCGAAGAACTCGAGCCAAAAATCACATTTTGAAAATATGCATACAGCTTTTGCTGATATAGGATTTGCAAAACCGCCATAAGATAATCTGCATGGTCCTCTCGACTTCGCGAATGCACGACGATGTCGTCAATGAACAATATCATGAAAGAGTCAAGGAAAGGCTTGAAGACTCGATTCATAAGATCTATGAAAGCTTCCGAGGCATTCGTTAGCCCGAATGACATTACCCGAAATTCAAAATGCCCATACTGAGTCCTGAAAGCTATTTTGGGAATATCCTACTCCCTGATTTTTAATTGGTTATACCCCGATCATAAATCAATCTAGGAGAAGTACTTAGCACCTTGCAACTGGTAAAACAAGTCATCTATCATTGGAACCGGGTACTTATTCTTGATTGTGAACTTGTTGAGTTGCCGATAGTCAATACACATCCTCAATGACCTATCCTTCTTTCTTACAAAGGGAACCGGTGCACCCCAAGGCGACACACTTGGTCTGATGAAACCCTTGTCTAGCAGGTCCTTCAGCTACTCCTTCAATTCTGCCGGAGGCATTCTGTAGGGTTGAATAGATATAGGCTGCATGTCTGGCATCACATCGATCCCAAAATCAATCTTCTTTTCTAGTGGAATCCTAGGAAGCTCATCAGGAAAGGCCTCTAGAAATTCATTCACAGCTTGACCAAATGGTAGATACATCCTTTGTTGATCATCTTCGCGTCCTTAAGGTAACATCATCTCCCTTCCTTTCAATGACTGGCTCGTAACAAAACCCAAAACTAAAATTTTTAGTTTGGCAATCAAGCTTCGCAAAACATGAATAAAGCCAATCCGTCCTCATTTTCACATCAAAATTCTACCATCCCCAATTCAATGAGATCAGCCGTGGGTTTTGGACCATGCACTGTGACAACATAATCACTATAAACCCGTGTGGCCACAATAGACTCACCAACTGGAGTAGATATAGAGAACGGATCATGAAGTTGTTCTAGTTCTATCTTGAATTCTATAGCAACATAAGCAGTGAAATATGTCAAGGCGGAACCATGATCTATAACAGCATACACATCATGAGATTTGACAGTTAATACACCTATGACTACATCTAGAGAAGCCTTTGAACTCTAGTGGACCCTCATGGCATAGAACCTACTGGGTCCTCTTGAACCATGTGCACCACCTCTAGCTGCACCACACCATGCAGGTGTCGGTGTTCCTCGAGTCGGAGGAGGTGTTGCAGAAGTAGTAGCTACTGAAATGGCTGGCTGCGCCATACCCCTGCTAATATTCTTATGGGACAAACGAAAAATCTCTCTAAATATGACCCTGAAGACCACACTCGTAGCGCATAAAAAGGTCCATGAAAGAGACTCCTGAGTGCAGCTTCCTACACCTAGGTAAGCCTTCGCTGTGGCTGAAATCTCCCTCCTGACTGACCATGCTGATAAGACCCCCTATTGCTCTGACTTGGCCTAAAACGACTCCCTTGCTGCTGAGCTAGCCCTGATGGCAATGCACTGACTGAAGAATGAGCAAAAGGACATTGTCGGTTTATATGGCCCTCACCCAAATATTGCCCTTCCACCACTAGCATCATTGAAAGAACCACCAAAGTTGCTCGCGGACTGGGCCTTATTGCTATATTCTCGCTCAATTCTATTCTTCAATTTTCGGGCCTTTGTAGATTGAGGAATGACATCATTTTCCCATAAGTCATATCAGAATTAAAGGCAGTTGTAGCAGACACGTTGACAACCAAAGGGCTAAGGCCTTGCACAAATGGGCGAACTCTGGCCTCCATAGTCGGCAACATGTGACCAACATACTTAAACAAATGCGTAAATCTCATATGGTAGCCCAACACACTGATAATATCTTGCTTCAAGTCCTTGAACTCAGCAACATGGGCATCCCTAGTCTCGGCAGGTAGGAAATGATCTATGAAAGCATTCGCAAGGTTGTTCCACTTCACCGGAGGTCTCCCCTCCTCACGGGACTCCTCCACAATTCGAACCATGAGTACGCAACCACTTTCAAGCAATAGGAGGCCAATTCCAATGCTTCTTTATCAGTGCACGCATCTCATGAAGTGTCTTGTGCATCTAAGAAATAATGTCCTAGGGATCCTCCTTGGGCTTAGTACTAGCGAATACCAGAGGATCCAACCAAAGGAATCGGTTCACCCTGGAACTAGTAGAATCCCCTTGGTGACTATAAGAAGTTGGTGTAGCATTCAATCTCATGGCCTGGGAAGCCACTATCTGGGTCAACATCTGTATGGAGGTGGAGCTGGAATATCAGTTGGGGGAGGATTGGTGCATTCTCAGTAGGAATAGTAGAATCAGGTGGTGTTGTGGTTGGGGGAGTATCCTCACACCTCAGATGCTCACCGGCAACTCAGTTATAGTATCAACAACCACTCTTGGGGTGGAATTGGCCATTTTGCCATTCCTTTCCTTCTTCTTAGGTGCCATGTACTGAAATGGTCACGCCCCGACCTCGGGGAGCGCGAACAACGTTCAACCGAGATAACCCGGCTGAGCAAATCTGCTAGATTTCCTTCTACCAAACTCAACCATAAACAAAGAGAAGATAAAGTTCATTAATTAACACCAAGAGGGTTCATGAACAACACTAATTCCATCACCATTAGTTAATTTATAATGTCTCAAAATACGTACACATTCATAGTTTGAAGTGGAACATGTAATACACAAACGACATTACTATTTTGACTTTCCCAATACAAATACATAACCCACACCATGTCTATGGAGCCTCTAATAGATACAAAAGAGTACAATAATAGTGCCGTCAACAAGGCTCCGACTATACCTCTAATCATAATAAACACAGAACAAAAGATGCACGACTCTGAAATGAAGTGGGGCTCACCAAGTGATAGCATCGTAGGAATCTCAAATCTGTTCAAGGACAAGGATGAAACTTTGGAATCTCATTGAAGGCCTCAAACAAGATGTCAAGCTAAAGACTTGCAAAACGAGGTCATTAGATTTCAAGTGCAAATAAAGAAGTTGTTAATTGGGATGAAGAGCTCAAGGATAAAGGATATGAATTGTCTAGGTATTACAATCGTTTTATGGCCCAAATGTATGTCCAAGATGAGGAGGATTGCATCCCAAGAGATATCCTTTGTAGAAGGTCTGAGTCAGTCTACTTTTGGACCAATTGGCACCTAAAGTGTGTCCGAACTTGCAGCCCATGAAGTCCTACATAAAGCAACGTTTTTATAACATAAAAAGTACTTACTTGATGTCCAAGAAGGGTACATAGGCATGCTAGATGTTGAGTGCAAGTTGGTGCCAAGTTACTTGCAAATTTCCTTCAGGATTTCCAAGATTTTCAAGATTCTATCCAAGATTGGTTTGGGACATATTTCCATATATTTTTGGGACTATATTTATTGATTTCCTAGTTAGTTAAGGTTATGTTTTCCTTTTCATAAAATTTTTGGAATTACTTTCCGAGAATGACTTGGTTTTTGTTTCCTAGTATTTTTCTTTTCCTAAGGTAGTTGGACTTGTTGATTTCCTGACCCCCTCCTACCTATATAAGGGGTGTCTTTTTTGTTTTATATTTGGATTATTATAATCAATAAAAACTGTTAGATTTTTCTTGCACTCTTTTGTGCGCCTACTCTTGGATTTATTTTTCAACCTTCAAGATTCACCTTAAGGTGGTAAGATTAAACCTTTTTCGAAATTTTAGGTTACTTCTAGGTATTCAATGCCTTCCGCTGTGGAACCACCTGCATCCATTAAAGATGCAGCGCCCCCAGAAAAAGGGACGTTAGTACATGTCGAATAGTACTAGTATGAAAACCAAACACCTATGCAAGGACTTGGAAATACAACTTAAATATGATGAATCACGGTAACAATAAAAGGCTTAGTTAGCCATTAAAGCTATAGCAAATTTATTAAGAGTTTCAATAACATTTATAATTTTTTAAGTCGGGGATCCTCTAAAACTACCTTTACACAAAGCGGCCGTACCGCCTCACCCCAATGTATGCGGGTGGAGGTGCAATCCCAATACCAGAAACTCTACACAAAGCGGCCCTGCCACCTCACATCAATGTATGCGGGTGGAGGTGTGTTCGCAATACCACAATCTCTACACAAAGCGACCCCGTCGCCTCACCCTAATATATGCGGGTGGAGGTGTATTCGCAATACCACAACTCTACACAAAGCGGCCCGCCGCCTCACTCCAATATATGAAGGAGAAGGTGTATTCACAATACCACAACTCTACACAAAGAGGCCCCGTCGCCTCACCCCAATGTATGCGAGTGAAGGTGTATTCACAATGCCACACTTCGGATTCTCAAAAGGATAATAGTTTGTACAAAAGAGTTCCCTTTCAAATCAACCATTTGGCATCTTTGGCCTTAGCAAGTGTAAGTTCATAAGGTTTCATTTTATGAGAAATAAGTGTTTAATCACATTGATTTCATATAAGATCTTCTTCCCAAAGGGGTAAAATATAATTAAGCCAAAAATAGAGAAACATTAACACACGAGGGTTCTAACACGTTATGCCAATCGGAAATCATTTTTTACCAGTTTGAATACCCCACATCAATAGTGTTCCATGTTTGAACTTCAAGCGATGGAGTTTGTAAGAACACGGGAATTCCAATACCAGAATAAGAGTTTAGCCTTCATACCTCGAAAGAGCTTTTTGTAGTGCCACAATAATGTCTCAACACTTTTAACGATGCCAATCTATATAGGAGGAGAGAATTGTAAGCATGATTAGAGTAATTCGCATGGCAAGGGATGTTATGACTATGACCCGACCTTTCCCTCAAACAATTCAAGAACAAAATCACCCAAGATGGTTAAACAACTTTCCCACAGTCTCTATTAGCTCATGCGTGTGATAAATCTATCCCCATCACCCATATTCAACCCAAACACGAAATTGAAGAATTTGGAGGAAGAAATTGTTACCTTTTTGAAGCCCTAGCAACTTCTTTTTGTTGGCATTCCAAGGTTTGATCAAAGTAGAGTAGTGAAATCCTTAGTCCTCCCTTTCCCCTCTCTAGAATAGCTCTCTCCTCTTATTAAAAAGAACCCTTAGGCTAGATAAATGAAATGGCGGGTTATAAGATTGGAAAAATAGAGCCCCGACGTAGATCTTCGATCGTATATGCGATCGCATAACACTTCTACGGTCCAAAAGATGGACGGCATAATGGCTCTCTAGAAATGGGCATTTCTGCTTCATTTGCGATAGGTCTGTGGCCACGTAATGGGCCGCATAATGGTTATCAAAGTTGGCAAATCATTCTGCTTCATCTGTGGCTGGTTTGCGGTCCATAAACTGGTTGTATGGCCGCATAGTGGACCGCAGAACTGCCATGTTTTGCAAACTTTTTTCTTCAACTCTTCGACGCACTGAGCAACCCCAAAGGTCTGTACCACGGCGAGCAAGCTCGCGACGAAGAACTTCTACAATCCGAAAACACATTAGTTTATCTCGGCACCACAAAACCTCGGGTTTTAGATAAAATTTTACGGGGCCTTATAGAAATTTAGAACAACGCAAGAGTTAAAAATCGGAAGTCTTATAATCAAGCTCTATCGCACGATCTAGAATATCAAAGAAGGGTGACATCCCTAAATGCCCAAGTAGATTTCTAATTATAGATGTGGTCGACAATACACGGTTATGAAGGACTCTACTAGAGTTGTCTATGAGACATCCCAGGACACTTAAAAACCTTAGAATCTGATACCGAGCTTGTCACGCCTCGACCTAGGGGAGCCCGACCGGCGCTCGACCGACACATCTCAATCAAGAAATCCTACTTGATGCTTTCTACCTAACCTTATCCATGAACAATTTAAGAATCAGTGACAAGAGATAGACATGTGAGAATAAAGTGCACAACATCCTTTTCCACTACTTAAAGGAGTTTCATTGACAATTTTCAAAAGATTACGAGTTCACATTTGAAAGTGGAACATCCCATAACTACAATATTTATAGTCTATTTCCAAATCACACACAACTCACACTATGTCTACGGACCCTCTAAATGGAATAGAAGAGTAGTATGAAAGTGCCAGTGACAAGGCCCCAGTTATACCTTAAAAATACAATGTACAAGGATCAAAAGACATAAGGCTCTGATAGGATGTGGCGCTCACCAAACTCCGCTGAGAAGAAGGTATGATGCTATCAACGATCACTGCGACATGCTGAGGAACCACCTGTATCCATTAATGTTGCAGCCCCCGGCAAAAGGAACGTTAGTACATATTGAATAGTAACAGTATGTAAAGCTAAACACCCTCTCATGGAATTGAATGATTAATAAAAGGATGAGAAACATGGAAAACAGTAAGTAAATCAATTATATTTTAATGGCAAGTTAAAACATAATAGGGCTTTAAGTAAATATTTTCATTTTTAATTGGGAGATCGTTAGCACCGACACGCCACCATGCATATGGCATGGATTTTGATCCCTGCCCAATCGGCTAAGTAGTCTCACCTTAATGTATGCGGGTGGATGTAGAAACACAATACCACCATGTGCGCGGCATGGCGTCTGATCTCCGCTCGATTGGCTAAGCCATCTTACCATAATGACACGTGTGGTTCGACATGTCCTTGCTAGCTGTAAAGGCATCCCAACAAAGGGGGATAATCGCAATATAATATAATGGGGACTCACCCTGCAATCAACTTCTACACCGGCTCATGTAGTTTCGGGCCTATGCATTTATAATCCAGCCTTCCTCGGTGATCTAACGATACTCCCAAAAATATTTATCATATAAAAGAATAACATTCGTTTCATAGTCTTTTATACTTCCTTTCATTTCATTGGTACCCTTTGCCACAAATGTAAATCATCATTCTTGGCACGATGGCTGCATTTCATAGTTTTAAATACATGAGCAAGAGTCTTAAACACATCGAATTTTCCTACAAAAGAGAGCATAATGAGTTGCAATTAGAACATGAATCAAAGTCATAAGCCTTTGGGAGAATCAATCAACATAAAAAATTCGAAAAAATAGGAATAGTACTTGGACAAACCATAATTGGAGTTTCACAAGGAATTCACAGAATTTGATTCTATGGAAGAAGTTTAGCCAACATACCTCTATTGAGTTTTCTACTATGATGATCCACTACTATTAGCACTTCAATCTGTAGAAACATAGTCAAATGGAACAATTATTAGGAACGCATTCAAAGGTTTAGCTATTATTGGTAATTCATTAAACATTAAGTGTGCAAATTTTTACTACAAGGTTCTTGTGATGGAATTCCTTAACCCCGCAACCAATTTCAAACAACAATCTACGCATGATTGTTCAACATCGTCAATATCACCCTCATTTATACATATCCAATGACACACCCAAAAATCAAGAACCACACCCCACATTCACCTCCCATACCCCAAATTCGGAATAGACGGCTAGGCATTTGATCACAATCCCATAAACCCCCATAATAATACAATCTTACTCATAATTGCATAGTAGGACATTGCACGTGAGCTGGGTAAGGTCTTACCTTATTAATAGAAGACTTTAAAGATTTCCTTCTTGAATTCCCCATACTAGAGCGAGAAATTGAGGAGTAGAATTTAATAATGTTTCTCCCTCTCTCTCTCTAAATTGATATCCTCTCTCTAAAACATCAAATAATGATTTCTAAAATGACTCCTTAAGGACGTATATCAAAATAGAGTCAGATTAGAAAACTTCCAAAAATAAACCCCTGATGTCAATTCTGTGATGCCATTCCGCGGTAGCATAACAGATCCGCAGCTAGCAGAATGGCCACAAAGTGGTGTGTAAATTCAGCGATAGCAAAAATGTTCCACGACATGCAGAATAGCCACAAATTGGTCTTCAAATTTTGGGTTGGGTCTGGTCAAATTTGTGGCCAAGAAATGGCATTCAAGTTTGAGTTCCTTTTGATTCATTCCATAGTGACTCCGCGGTAAACGAACAGATCCATGATAGCATAATAGACCACGGAATCGCCATTTTCTACAAATTTTTCTACCAACTATACGATGAATTGCACAATCCAAAAATCCGTGTTGTGGCACATTAGCTTACTTTGGCACCATAAAAACTCAAAACCTTGGCGAACCTTTATAGGGCCTTACAAGCACTCAGCTAAACTCACAAATTTCTAACACGCATTCAAATACGAGTCCAAATATACAAATTTCATCCACTACCGATCCAACTTAGGGTTCAAATCTCAATTAGTTTTGCAAAAAACTCCCCAAATTCACTTTAAAATCCAAGCTTTTAGGTGTATAAATATATGGAAATATATGATATTAAGTCAAATCAAAGTATAAACTGCTTTCCTCTAATGATGTAGTGAATTCGCTCTTCAAAATCTCTAGCTCTCGAAGTCTAGGGTTCAAAATATAATAAAGTAGGTTAAAGTCCCAAAATCTCAACATAAATATTCTGCCCAAGTATATATATCACGATCGTGGGACCTCCTTCGCGATCGCGAAGGCCAAAATCTTCCCAACTGATACTCCTATTTTGCGAATGCAAAAACCCAATCATAAATGCGGCACATTGCATTGCAAAGCCTATGCGAATGCAGGACCCTCCTTGCGAATGAGAAAGCAAACCACATGCCTGAACACGAAGCACTGAACCTCAATCCTCTATGAACGTGTCCCTACTTACACGAACGCGAAGAGTAAAATCTGCGAGCCAGCCTCTACTACTTCGCGATCGCGAGCCACCATCCGCATCGCGAAGAAGCACCCTGCACCAGAAAAATCACAGCAGAGCCCCCCCCCCCCCC
>MCJB01004002.1:346714-375374 GCA_002018475.1 Nicotiana obtusifolia
CCCCCCCGAAACCCCGTCCAATCATGCCACCAAGTCTCAATACCTTATTCAAACATTAACAAGGGCCCGAAACACCAGGAATACATCAAAACCAAGAATCAACGATCAAAATCAATCACTTAATATAAAGAAAATCCAACTTGCAACCAAGCATCACATTCAAGCCTAATGAATCGGGATTTCAACCAAACATTGCATACAATCTCCAAATGGCGTGATGAACCTATACCAAATTCCGGAACAACGATTCGACCTCGGTATCATCGAAGTCAACCTTGTTCAAACCTAAATTACTCAATCCTACAAATTGTCACTTCTTGGAATATAGAGCCAAAACATCCTACGAACCTCAAAATCCAATTCTGATCATACGCTTAAGTCAAAAATCATCGTACCAACCTATTGGAACATCAAAACACCAATCCGAGGTTGTTTACACAAAAGTCATACAATTGATCAACTCTTACAACTTAAGCTTCCAAAATGAGACTAAGTTTCTCAATTCACTCTCAAACCTTCATAAAGCCAAACCAAACACCCTCGCAAGTCATAAACCCACGAACAAACATGAAAAAAGCATCAAATATGGGACAAGACTCAACACAAAAAACAACTAGCCAGTTCATTATATTCTTCCCCTCTTAAACGAAAGTTGTCCTCGAACGATTTTAGAAACATACCTGGAATGAAAAAAAGGATAAAGGTAACTGCTCTGCATATCATGCTCGGTCAGCCAAGTCGATTCCTTGACCAGTTGACCTCTCCACTGAACCTTTACCAATGCAATATCTTTCGACCTCAACTTCTGAACCTGCCTATCAAAAAATGGTCACTTGTTCCTCCTGATAAGACAAGTTCTCATCCAACTACACCGATCTAAAATCTAACACATATGACTGATCCTCATGATACTTCTGAAGCATGGAAACATGAAACACATGATGAATTCTAGAAAAACTGGGTGGCAAAGCAAGCTAGTAAGCCACCTCACACACTCTCCCCAAAACCTCAAATGGATCAATGTATCGAAGGTTTAACTCTCCCTTCTTCCCAAACCTCATCACGCACTTCATAGGTGAAACTTTGAGAAGAACAACACACCCTCTGTGACAGCCACATCGTGAACCTTCCTATAACCATAACTCTCCTGCCTGGACTATGATCTATGAAGCCACTCTAGAATCAGCATCACCTTCTACAAAGCATCACGAAGCAGATCGGTGTTCATCAACCTAGCCTCCCCAGGCTCAAACCAACCAACTAGTGAATGACATCGCCTCCAATATATTGCCTCATACAGAACCATCTACATACTAGATTGGTAGCTGTTGTTGTAGGCGAACTCCGCTAACAATAGAAACTGGTCCCATCGACGTATGAAATTAATAACGTAGGCTCTTAACATATCTTGCGTGATCTCAATGGCCTGCTCAGACTACCCATCAATCTGAGGGTAAAATGTAGTACTCAACTCCACCTGTCTGCCCAACTCACGCTGAATGGCTCTGCAAAAGTGGAACAAAAACTGAGTGCCTCGATCCGAGATGATAGATACAGGCATACCATGCAGGCAGACAATCTCTCTAAGATAGATCCGAGCGAACTGCTCCAAAGTGAAAGAAGCCATGATCGGAGTGAAATGTGCAGACTTGGTCAGTCTCTACATAATAACCAAAACAACACCAAATCTCCTCAAATTCTATGGCAGCCCTACCACAAAATCCATAGTGATATGCTCCTACTTCCACTTCGGTATATCCAACCTATAAAGCAAACCACCCGGTCTCTAATGTTCATACTTGACCAACTGACAATTCAAACATCATGCAACATCCTCAACAATGTCCTTCTTCATCCTTCTCCACCAATTATACTACTTCAAATCGTGATACATCTTTGTAGAACCTAGGTGAATAGAATATCGCAAACTGTGAGCCTCCAAAAGAATCAACTCTCTCAAACCATCCACATTAAGAACATAAATCCGATTCTGAAGCCTCAATACCCCATCGTCACCAATAGTCACCTCCTTCGCACCACTTCGCTGCACAGTACCCCTAAGGACAAGAAAGTGGGGATCATCATATTGGCGAGCCTTAATGCGCTCTTACAAGGATGACTGTGATTCGACTGAAGCAAGGACCTTACGAGGCTCCAAAATATCCAATCTCACGAATATGTTGGCCAAAGCCTGAACATCTATAACTGAAGATATCACCACAATTGGAATGAATGACAAATACCTAAACTCACTGCGTTTCTACTCAAGGTGTCTGCTATTTTATTGGCCTTCCTGGATGATAAAGAACGGTGATATCATAATCCTTCAACGGCTCCAACCATTTTCGTTGCCTCAAATTCAAATCTTACGTTTAAACTGATGGTGGAGACTCCGATGATCTCTATACACCTCGTAAGACAGGCCATATAAGTAATGCCTCCAAATCTTGAGCGTGCGTACATTAGCTGCTAACTCAAAATCATGCAGCAGGTAGTTCTTCTCATGGGGCTTCAGCTGGCGCAACGCATAGGCAATTACTCGACTGTCTTACATTAACACGCATCCAAGACCAACATACAAAGCATCACAAATAAACTATATACAATTCTGATCCAGAAGGCAATACCAACACCTGGGCCGTAGTTAAAGCAGTCTTGAGCTTCTGAAAACTCTCGTTAGACCATCTGAAAGGAATGCCCTTCTGAGTCAACAAAGTCAACGGGGCTGTAATAGATGAAACCCCTGCATAAAGCAACGACAATACCTATCAAAGCCTAAGAAACTCCTGATCTCAGTAGCGGTAAAAGGTTTGAGCCAACTCCAAACTACTTTAATCTTCTTCGGATCCATATTGATCCCATCACTAAATAACACTTGGCCCAATAATGCCACTGATTCCCACCAAACTCGCACTTGTAGAACTTATCATACACTTCTTCTCTCCCAAAATCTGAAGCACAATCCTCAAATTTTGCTCGTGCTCCTCAACACTAAGGAAATATACCAAGATATCATCTACGAACACAATAAAAAAAGAATCCAAATAAGGCTGCAACACATTGTTCATCAAATACATGAAAGTTGCTGGGTCATTAGTCAAACCAAGGACATCAGCAAAAACTCATAATGCCCATAACGAGTCCTGGAAGCCATCTTCGGAACCTAAGCCCTAATCTTCAACTGGTGATAACCTGATCTTAAGTCGATCTTCGATAACACCCTAGCATCCAGAAGCTGATCAAATAAATCATCAATCCGAGGCAATGGCTACTTTTTCTTGATGGTCACCTTGTTCAATTGCCTATAGTCAATGCACATCCTCATAGAGTTATCGTTCTTCTTTACAAATAATACCGGTGCAACCCATAGTAATACATTGGGCCTAATGAAACCCTTATCCAACAACTCTTGCAACTGTTCTTTCTATTCCTTTAACTCTGCTGGAGACATGCAGTATAGTGGAATAGATATAGGTTGAGTGCCCGGCACCATGTCAGTAACAAAATCAATATCCCTATCAGGTGGTATGCCTAGTAGGTCTACTAGAAACACATATGGAAATTCCTTGACTACCGGAACTGACTCAACAGTAGGAGTATCAACACTAACATCTTTAACAAAGCTATCCGTTGAGCCTTCAGAAATGAAAATACTATAGTAGAAGTACGGCAACCCAGACATGGCCAATGTCACGATCTTAGCATGACAATCTAGAATAGCATGGTAAAAAGATAACCAAATCCATACCAAAATCACATCAATGTCCACCGTACTAAATAATAGGAGATCAACACTGGTCTTAAAGCCCCCAATGGTAACCAAACAAGATCGATACACACTATCCATAAAATTAGAGTTACCAACAGGTGTAGATACATTAATAAGGATATCAAGAGAACTACGTGGCAAATTCAAATGTGATGTAAAGTACGATGACACATAGGAATATGTAGAACGGGGATCAAATAGAACTGATGTATCTCTTTGACAGGCTAAAATAATGCCAGAAATAACTACATCAGAAGCCTCTGCCTCGGGTTTAGCATGAAATAAGAACAGCGGGCCTAACCGCCACCCAACTAACCTCCACCTACGAGAAGCGCCCTAACGTCCTGAGCTTCTCTTATAGCTGGTGGGGCCGGTGGAGTAACAAATGGAACTAAAGTCATTGTCAAAGGACCCTATTGTGCTATGCCTCTACCACGTCTTGGGCAACCCTTCCTGACTTGCCCCACTACTCCACACTCAAAACAACCTCAAGCTGAGAATGGCTATTCAATCTGAGGATGTCCCTAATAACCTGAGTATGCACTAGAAAACCCTGGGATAAAGGAGTACGGTAAGAACTTTACACTGGTAATACGCTGAAGAAGACTGAACTGCAGCGCCACGTACTGGCTGATAAGCTGAAGGAACTGGCCTGCTAGGATGGCCTCTCCTAGAATGACCCCTACCTCCAAATGAGGTACCACTAAACTTCATTAATGTCGGGGCCTCTTGCCCATCAGCAGCATCCCCTCCCTGCTTTGACCCCAATGTGCTCAATCATAAGAATTATCCACAGCCTGAAGGAATGTAGTACTAGTCTCTGCCACCCTAGCCATAACAACCTTGATACCAAAATTCAACCCTTCAATGAACCTCCTCACCTTCTCTACCTCGGTGTGGATCAGAAAAAGGCTCATGACGCGATTGCTCACGGAATCTCATATCATACTCGGTCGCAAAAAAATGACCCTGCTGAAGGTGCTCGAACAAGCCATGCATCTCCGCTTTCTTTGTGAGGGAAATGAACTTCTCATAGAAGAGATGTCAGAACTTACTCCAAGTGAGTGGAAATTACATGCTGTCGTGCTACACTTATTACACTACCACCATCTCTTGGTTTGCCCCTTAAGCTAAAAAGTAGTGAAATTGAGCCCATTTGATTGCACAAACCAAGATTCCGCTGAATCTCTTGACAAATATCTGCCAATGTATCACCATCAAAATTTGAAGGACTAATCTTCCTGAACCTATCAAACATCTTCTGCTCCTCCTCAGACATAGCTGGCTTCACTATTGGCCTAACAACAACCGCATGAGGATATCCCCCGATCAGCACTACTCTGGGTGTTTGACTTGAGAGTGTGAGCAGTGACCGTTTTTGCCCTCCCCCAACATGAGAAGTAATCGATGCCGCAGGAAGTACTCCAGTCTATGCCACACCCTCCACAAGACCAACCAATTGAATATATCCTCAAGTATTGGGGTAGCAATAACCCTCTCCGGGGCCTGAGCTTGTCCAACTGGCTCACCCGAATAAAAAACCTGCTCCTCAACCGAAGCAATTGGTGACTCCACAGTGGCTGCTCTAGCAAGGGCTCTAACTATAGTGCATGTTCCACCCCTGCCTCTGCCTCGGCCTCGGCCTCTCGTGGCCCTAGATTGAGGTGCTGGCGCCTGCCCAACTACTCCTAAGGAACATGTCCTCACCATCTGTGAGAGAATAGAAAGACAAGGATTCAATCTTAGGATCAATAGAGTCGCACAATAAAGAATGAAAGAAATGTAAGTTTCCTTATATCTTGTAGCCTCTCGGAGATAAGTATAGACATCTCCGTACTGATGCACAACATTCTACTATACTTGCTCGTGACTCGTAAAACCTACACAACGTAGAGCTTTGGTACCAATTTGTAATGACCCAAAGCCCCACCTTAACGCCGTGATGGCGTCTAGTCATACTTGTTAAGCAAGCCAACTCACAATCGGCAAAGATATAGCCATTCGTTTAATTAACAGTTTCATATTTTAATTAAAGATAAAAATTGTCCCAAAGTAATAACAATATTATAAAAATGTCGCATAAACGGACAATACAATACAAACCCAAAGACCATGTGGCACCGGTACACGAGCAACTACAAAAATAGTATGAATCTGTATACATAATAAAGTTGTCTGAAATACTAAAAGACAGTAAATAGTAAAGAAAAAAGGACTAGAGCACTGCAAAATAATCCATGGAGTACATCTCACCCTGAGTCTCTATGATACTGCCTAGGCTCAATGAGAGGCTCCGCTAGCACTAGCTTGAGTATCTACACAAAAGATGTGCAGAAGCGTAGTATGAGTACACCACAATCAGTACCAAGTAAGTATCGAGTCTAACCTCAAAGAAGTAGTGCCGAGGATAGATGCATCTGAATACTTACAACACCTGATATATAAAATAGAACTCAGAACAGAAATAGTAGATGATCGCATGAATAACAAGAATCAAAGATATTAACAGTCAATTGTATAAAGCATGCATTTCAAGTACAAGAAGTAATCATAATGCTACAAGATATATCATTTAAAGAAAACATGTTGCAATCAGCCGAGCCAAGGCTCCCAACTAGCATATATATATGTCACGTATTAGCACTTTTAGTACTCATTCTATTGTAATTGCAGCAATTACCAGGAACTCCACAACAACAACAACAATATAGCTCAACACTTCAACACACAGTCCCACAACAGCTTCACAATAGCAGCATCAACATCAACAGCAGCAGTAATAACAGCTGCAACACCAACACTGCAGCAGCAGAATCAGCAACAACAACATCATTAGCAGCAAGATGGATACATACTCATCACTTCAACAAAAGCTACCAGCCACAGAAACGAAAGGTAATCAGCAGGAGCAGCACACACAAACACAGGCAAACTTCAAAAAATACAGCAGCCTCAGCAGCACAGTCAACCACACAGAAGTGATAAGCCAAAAATTCAGACATCAACTCAAATGCACTTATCTATGCAGCAATAGATATCGGCAGAAGCCACCAGAGTAGGAAGACAATAGGGAAACAAACCTACCTTCCATGAACTCCCTGGTAATCAGCAACAAAAGCAACAACATCAGCAACTCCAGCAGCAGCAACAAGTCACCACCTCAGCAACAGCCGCAACCCATAGAAGCACAACAAAAGCATCAAATAACAGTAACACAAACAGCAGGATTTCAGCACAAGCAACACATAGACATACAAGAGGATTCCAGTGCTGACATCAGTAGCAGACAACACAACAGCAGCAGCAGACATCAGCAGCACAATCACAGCAACTATACCAGCAGACATCAACAGCAAACTCCAGTGCAGGAAAAACTTAGGGGTAAAAACCTACTATACCTGCAATGGCAATCCAGCAGATCATTTAAGCAGAACACTCCTCAGCATACTACTAACAGCAGACACTGCCAATACTGCTGTCCAGTTACAGGGCTCCATTTTGCTAGCCATCTTCAATTCTACTTTCTTTACTATCAATATCAAAGCACAATTGAAGATTGCTATTACTTGTTACTTATCACACCACTTCGAAAACTTCCATTTTTTGCTAGAAATAGATCCTATCGCACAGGGAGGATACTATTTCAAACCACTTACTCAGTAGATTTAGGAACATATGTACTTTTTTGTATAGTTGACCTAGATTCACTTCACACTATTTTTGTATATATGATTTCCTATCGATCTTATAAGATAGACAATCATTACATCATCATAGGTCTAACCCATCATAGCTATTTAGGCATACTTGGTCGTCAAGTGTGGATGACCAAGGGTGTACATTTTTTCTATAGGGAGGTAAGGTTTATGTTCCCCTCAATTTCTGTACTTTATGTTACATATATGAAAATTAACGCTAGGCATGCTGCCTAGTGGATTATTTAAAAAAAAACGTATCAACTACTACCAAAATGAATGCCTCTAAGTGAGTCAAGAATATGTATGGATGCTCAAACTGGTACAAGATCCATGTACCACAATACACAATCCATGTATCACCACAACCTGATACAATATCCATCTATCGAGCCGATACAAAATCCATGCATCGATCAAGCTCACAGGACCCAAAGTAGCATAGGTAATCACCTGAATTCAGCGGGGCCGGATCCAAATCCAAGCGCAAAGAGGAGCCTAATAGCTCACTCATATTAAATATCTGATTAGCATGTTTTATGTGCCATAACTATATTTCATCCAGACACATTACCCTTCATCCAAAATACTCAGTCCAACTGAAGTATACATATACAAAGTGCATGCATAACAAATATGTGCTCATGCATCTCTATATAACTACGGAAAAATAAAGCAATTCAATATATCAAGAATAAGTATTCATGCCTTCATAAATAACCATAAACCTAGGCATGATCTCTAACATCAATAAGAGAGTGAACATAGTCACATAATCAAACAAATCACGAAGCAAATGAGAACATAGTCAAAACAAGGCATAAAATATCTCAATTCTACCCCCGTCATGATGTAAACATGGTAAGTGCGTATACGCTCAGCCACTACATATACATACCACCCCCACTACAATAAACACATACCAATCAAGTCAAATCCTAGGGGTTTCCCTCTTAACAAGGTTAGCAAAGAGACTTACCTCTAACAGGTAGGCTAAATCACAAAAGATGCCAATTCGTCAAAACATCCAACTCCAAATGGCTTGAATATAGTCAATACAGCCCAATAACACCAAACAAAACCATAGATATTAATTCCAAATGATAAAGTTTGAATCATTAACCAAATACACAAAGTCAACCCGGGTCGCTTCCCAAAACCCTACAAAACACAAATATTCCAAATACCCACTAAAATATGAGTCCAAATATAAATGATTCATCCAGAGCCGACTCCAAATCAGGGTTCAAATCTCAATTTTCACTTTCCAATATGTTTTCTAGAATCCCCAAAATTTCACTTAAAAATCCAAGCTTTTAGGTGTAGAAATCCATGAAAAATATGATATAAAGTTAAATCCAAGTGTAAATTTCATACCTCCAATGATCTAGTGAATTAGGTCTTCCAAATCTCTCACTCCAGAAGTCTAGGGCTCAAAATATGATAAAGTAGGTAAAAGTGACGAAATCTCAACTTAAATATTCTTGCCAGGTATACACATCGCTATAGCGAGGGCCAAAATTTGCCTAGCTATTGCTCCCATTTTGCAAACGTGAAGATCTAATCGTGAACTCGGTGCAGTCGCTTGCAAAGCCTATGAAAGATGTGACACTCTCTACAAACGCAAATGAAAACCACTTGCTTGACCACAAGATTCCGCAATCGCGACCCCCGCAAGCTAACGTGAAGCACTGGACCTTAATCCTCTGCGAATGCGGCCCTACTCATGCGAACACGAAGAGTAAAATCTTCTTGATGCAGCCTCTACCACTCTGCGATCAAGATCCACCCTCCATGAACGCGAAGAAGCACCTTGTACCAGAAATTAGCAGTACAAAAACAAGGGGAAATGGTCTAAAACTACCGCGAATCAAACTCGATCCCACCGGGACCCCATCCAATCATGCAAAAAAGTCCCAAGACCATATCTAAACTTTTCTAACTGCTCGAAATACCACGAATAGCATCAAATAAAACAATCAACGATCAAAATCACTCTCTTAATATCAAGAACTTCCAACTTGCAACCAAGCGTCCGATTCAAGGCTAACCAATCTGGATTTCAACCAAACATTGCACACGAGTTCCAAATGGCAGGAATAAACTATACCAAGTTCCGGAACAACAATCCGACTTTGATATCATCAAAGCCAATCCCCTATCAAACCTATAAACTCTGGAATACTACAAACTGCTAACTTTCGGCAAATAGAGCCAAAACACCCTATGAATCTCCAAATAAAATTTTAAACATCCGCTAAAGTCCAAAATCACCATATAAACCTATTGGAACCATCACAACACCAAAATGTGGTCATTTATACAAAGGTCAAACCTTGATAAACTCTTACAACTTAAGCTTCCAATATAAGACTAAGTGTCTCAATTCACTCTCAAACCTTCCTGAAGCCAAATGAACCGTCACCATAAGTCATAAAACCACAAACACAACTATGTAAAGTTTCAAATAGGGGAACGATTCTCAAATACACTAAAGGACTAGTCGGGTTGTTACATTCCGTGCTTGTGAGGAAGAGAGTAAAGGCACGAAGTGTGATAACGTGCCAATTGTTTGATATTTTTATTTCTTGTTGTTTACTATGCAGATTGAGAGCATGGATACATTGTTTAATGGTTGCTTGCCAATTCTTGGAGTTTAGTTGTTGTAGTGGCTTGTTTGGTGTTAATTTGAAATTTTAGTCATTATCTTCCTTAGTTACTCCTTTAATTATTCGTCGTATTCTTACTTATTGCTATTACACTTGTCATATTCTCTTGTTACCTATTTTTCTAGCTTACTTGCTGTCTTTTGTTGTTATCTTAATTGCTATATCTCTCGTTATTTTTCCTTGTTATATAACTGCATAGGTTTGTATAGTGGGTGTCTTGTCTTAGCCTCATCACTACCTCATCGGGGTTAGGCTCGAAACTTACGAGGTATATTGGGTCAGTTGTACTCATACTACACTTCTACACTTCTCATGAAGATTTTGGTGTTGAACCTAGTGGTCGCAGAGAGCTGACTGACTTTCTTGGTTGTGGATACTTGCGATAGTGCACTACTCTCGTCCATAGGCCTTGATTTCACCCATATTTTAGACTTTATATTGTTTATTCATATCAAACCGTGTTTATTTATTCCAGACATTGTATTTAGTAATTAAGTACAAGCTTATGTACCCAGTGACTCCACCTCTAGGAGGTGTATGATGGTTGTTGGTTGTAATTGTGTTATACATTACTGTATTTTATCCTTTATTCACAATTTTATGTTGCTTTATCCCTAGTACTTCTTCCCTTATTCCGTTAAGTGTTGGCTATCCTAGCAAGGGGTGTTAGGTTCCATCATGAACCCTAGGTTGGGAATTTTTGTCGTGACAAGTTGTTACCAGACCACTAGGTTATGTAGATCTCACGAGTCATGAGCAAGCTTGGAAGAGTCTCAACAATCGATTTGGAGATGTTTGTACTTATCTTCGAGACCGTATGAGGCTTTTATGAAACTTCATTTTCTTTTCTTCTCTACAATGCAATTTTTTTCTGCCCTGAAGTGTGAATCTTTCTTCTCTTATTCTCTCACTGATTGTGAGGACGCGTACTTCAGCCACTTCCAGGGGTAGAAGCCGGGATAGGGCCAGAGGTAGAGCTCATCCCAGTCACATGCAGCGGTACCTATAATCGTGCCTCAGCTAGCTGTGGACGGTGAGATTCCAATCTTATCGAGCCGGCTGGACCAGCTCAGGTCTTAGAAGGGTTTATTGCTATCCTAGTGCTTCAGGACATTTTGGTCTTTTTGGTTAGCATTAAAGAGTATGGTTCAGGACAGTGTGTTTCCTACAGCTCCTGCCACTTCTCAGGCCGGGATAGGAGCTCTGATTCTTATAGCTCCTAAAGCAGTTGGCCTGTGGTTATCAGACCCTTGGATTGCTACTAGTTAGGCTGGTTCAGCCTATTATTATTGTGCAGCCTGAGGTTAGGCAAGCGTTGTCTCCTCCTCACTTAAGAAGTGCGCCTTCAGAGGATGCCCGACTGTTGTTAGACCGTTGCCATGAGATTTTACACAATTTGAGACTATTCGAGTCTAATGGAGTTGACTTCACTGTCTGTTAGATTCGTTGTTCAGCCAAGAGGTGGTGGTAGGTTTATGAGATGAGTAGACCAGCATGATCACCCCTTCTTTCTCGGGCTCAGTTTTCACGATTGTTCTTGGAGAAGTTGATTCCACTCACTAGGAGAAATGAGCTGCGCAACCAGTTTGATCATCTCCAGGATGGTGGTATTATAGTCACCTAGTGTGAGATGAAATTTATTAATTTGTCTCATCATTTAGTTCATGTTAATCCTAGTATAGTGAGCACTTTAGATTTCACATGGTACATTAGTTGGCCATGGTTATTATGGACCTCGTTTCGAGCAATTAGCATTCAGTGCACCTCGAGCCTCCATTAGTGCACTTTCGATACAAAATTACCATGGTGGTTATTCGGGTCATCAGGGACAATTTTAGGTTTAGCAGCCACATTAGCAGAGGGATTGCTATGTGTGTGGAGATCAGAGGCACAGAGGCACATCCTGAGGTTTTGTCCTAGGTCGCAGAGTAGTATGCTACAACAAGGTACTCATGACATAGTTCAAGCAGCACTTACTATACCACCCGCATAGCTAGCTAGATGCAGGGTCAGCCAGCTAAGGGAGGAGGACAACTAGCTAAAGGTGGAGGTCATCCAAGTAGAGGTCGTCCTAGAGGTGGAGGACAGACTGGTGGGGTTCAGTCCTATTGTTATGAATTCCTGGGTGGTCCTGAGGTGGAGGCGTTTGATACAATTATTACAGGTATTATCTCAGTTTGTCATAGAGATGCTTCGGTGTTGTTTGATCTAATTTTTGCATATTCTTACATGTCTTCGTATTTTTAATGGCACTTGGGTATGCCTCATGATTATCTTGATATTCATATTTGGTGTCTAAACATGTTAGGGATTCTATAGTAGTTGATCGGGTGTACCTGTCCTATGTTGTCACTATTAACGATTTTGATACTATAGTTGATTTCTTGTTGTTGGATATGATGGATTTTGAGGTTATTCTTGGTATGGATTACTTATTATCGTATCATGCTATCTTAGATTGTCACGCTAAGGTGGTGACCTTAGCTATGCCAGGGTTTCCTAGGTTAGAGTGGAGAAGGACCCTTTGCCATTTCGCGAGTAGGGTGGTTACATTTTTTTAAGGCTCGGTGTATGGTTGAGAGGGGTTATTTAGCATATTTGGCTTAGATTTGAGGTTCTAGCACGAAGGTTCCTTCTATGGACCCAGTACCAGTAATGAGAAGTTCCCAAAGGTATTTCTTGCACATTTGTCGGGCATGCTACCATATAGGTACATTATCTTTTGCATTGATCTGGCTCGTGTCACTCATCCCTTTTTTACTGTACCATATGGCTCCAGCATAGTTGAAAGAATTGAATGAGCAGTTGTAGGATTTGTTTTATAAAAGATTCATTGGATCGAGTGTTTCTCCTTGGGGTCGCCAGTGTTGTTTGTGAAGAAGAAGGATAGTTCTACGCAAGCCTTGAGACCTAGTGTGTCTCATAAATGCATCTCTAGACAAAGGCATAGTTAATGGATCTACTGGCATATCATTTGTGGGCACATACTTCAAATTCACTACCTTGCGTCTAACAACGTCTCTTGCATAGTTATACTTGATATCTATGTGTTTGGTAATACAATGAAACTTAGGGTCCTTGATAGAAGATATTTCAGTCTCATTATCATAGTAGACTAACACGGTTCAGTATTTTCTGCGATATCCAACAAGTTTTCCAAGAACTATAGCTTTGTGTTGCAGATACGAGACCACATATTCCTCTTCCATCGTAGATAGTGATACACATGATTTTTTCTTATTACTTCATGATATGGCACCATCAATGAGTAAGAAAACATATCCTGAGGTAGACTTCCTCTCATCTAGATCTCCTCCATGATCAGCATCACTGTATCCAATTAATCGTATATCATTGGCGCCTTGGTAACATAGGGAATAATCAGCAGTTCCCTTCAGATAATCCACTTTACTGCTTGTCAATGTGCTAAACCTGGGTTGGTTTTGTATCTACTTATCATGCCAACTGCTTTACATATATCAAGTCTAGTACATACCATAAAACACATTAGACTTTTGACAGTGCTCCTACAAGGAACTCGGCTTATTCCTTCTGTCTCATCAGGAGTCATAGGACACTTATGACTTCCAAAAGCATGGCTTTTACTGATAGGGGTGTCAACTAGGCTACTATTTTGTATATTTAATTGTTCAAGAACTTTTCTAATGTAATTCCTTTTTGAGAGATACAATACTTTCTTTTGACGGTCTCTTGAAATATTAACTCTATGAATATATGCAGCTTCACCGATATCTTTTATCTCAAATTGAGATGAAAACCATGACTTTATTTCAATTTTAAACTCGTTATCATTTCTAGCTTAAGTATGTCATCTACATACAATGTTAAAATCACAACCTTGTTCCTTGATCTTTCGGTATAAATGCAATGGTCTTCATCCATCATGGCAAAACCATTGGATGCGACAACATTCTGAAAGCGTATATACCACTGCCTTGTAGATTGTTTGAGGCCATAAAAAGACTTCAAAGTCTACAAACCTTTTATTTGTGACCCTTTTCAATGAAATACTCAGGTTGTTCTATATAAGTTTCTTCATCCAATTCTCCATCGAGAAAGGTAGTCTTTACATCCATATGATATAATTCAAGATCCAAGCTGGCAACAATAGCTAGAACCAGGCGAACAGAGGTAAATCGTACAACAGGCGAGAAAGTCTTTTCATAGTCTATTCCTTTCCGGTGTGTATACCCTTTCTCCACTAGTTGAGCCTTATATCTCTCAACTGTGCCATCAACCTTGAGCTTTATTTCGAGAGCCCTTTTGCTCCCAATTTCTTTGCGTCCTTCAGGGAGGTCAACTAGTTCCCAAACTTTGTTGACTCTCATAGACTCCAATTCATCTTCCATTGCATGTGTCCATTGATCCTTAGAAGGGCATGAGAGAGCCTCTTTTACATTTTAGGCTTGCTTTCTTCTTATAGGAGCATCATAAATAGTTCACCACTTTCAATATCAAATCGTCAGCAGAGAGTCTTTTTACGAGGACCACGTCTTAATTGTTATTCATCAATATTCCTATTTGGATCAATGTTGCTGACACTTGGATCAAGTACATTCATAGTGCTCCCAGTTGGAACAATATCCATGACCATCTCGCTCCTACTTGGAACAAGATCCATATGGTCACTTCCACTAAAGGTAGAAGGATTACTTTCATTCGCATCTAGTGATTAAGGAGGTCGTTGATGAGAAAGTAATTCATAATCTACTGAAATTCTCCCACTCGAATGAAGTGATCCTTGTACGTCTTGATGTATTATCTGAAATAAGGTTAGACCTACCTCTCACTTCTTAGGAAACTCATATTCTAAGAATGTGACACCTAATGATTCAAACTCAGTTACACTACCAGTGCCTTGCTGACCTATAAACACATATCCTTTGATGTTTTAGAGTATTTTCTAAATATACTTTCCTTCCCCCTCGGGCGGAATTTGCCATATTTATGAGAGGAATCATGTGTATAGGCAGCATATCCCCAAGATCTTAATACACTTAGGTCGGGTTCTCTTCCATCCCATAACTCATATGGAGTGGTAGTAACTGACTTTGTAGGCACTCGAATAAGTATATAGGTGGCAGTAAGTAATGCACCACCCCAATAACTAATTGGGAGTAGCTTGTGCCATCATTGACCTAACCATTTCGAGCAGCATTTTGTTTTTTCTCTCTGCAACACCATGTTGTTGTGGAGTATTTGGGAACACGATCAGTTCGAAGAGCTTTTATCTTCTTGTCTAATTGATTTTCCATTAAGCTCATATAGTGCTTGAAGCAACTTATTACTTCTGGCTCGTGGGAAATTAAATAGACATAACTAAAACTAGTAAGGTCATCAATAAATGTGATGAGATAACTTGCTCCATGCCTAGCCCTAACATTCATAGGCCCAAAGATGTCTGAATGGACTAATTGCAAAGGATATTCAGCTGTCGGAATGTACTAATTGCAAAGGATATTTAGCTCTAGTCGTCTTACCAAAAGGTTTTCTTGCAGATTTTCCTGCTAGACAACTTTCAAAACCCTTGTTTTGCTAGCTTTTATATTCTTTGTTGGCCAATATGACCAAGTCTAGTATTCCTTATGTTTACATCACTATCATATGTGTGTGAAGAACAAACATAGAAAAACTAGCAATTTTATTAAATGAATCATAATCCAAATCCATAATAATTAAACCTCAAGTCTCACGATAAATACTAAATAAAGTTGAATCAAAAGTCAACTTGACAGAATTACCATGACAAAACAAGTCAAATCCTAGCTTAAGTGTCAAGATCCTAAATCCCACAAAAGCCATCAAGGAGCCTAAAACCGCTTGTTCCAGAATAAGCCTTCGCGGTTGTGAGACCTGTTCCGTGATCACAAAACACATTAGATACCAGCAAAAATTCAGAAGTCCAACCAAGCTCGTATGATCCGAAATCCATCTGAAATACTTCCTAGCCCCTCGGAACCCTGTCAAAACATACCAACCAGTCACAGAAAAATAAATATGGACCTACTCAAGGTCTCAAATCCCACAAAATAACATCAAAACTACAAATCACAGCTCAACTCGAGCTTAATGAACTAATAAACTTCCAACTTTCAAATCTCACGCCTAACCATGTCTAACTAACTTGGAATAACCCCAAGTTTTTCACGCAAGTCCGGAATGACATAATTAACCTATTCCAACTCCCAGAACGACAATCCGAATTTGATAGCCTCAAAATCAACTCTCAGTCAAACCTATGAACTTTCCAAACCTTCAATTATCTAATCTTCGTCAAATAGAGCCAAATTAACCTAGGAACCTCTAAATCCAAATCTGGACGTACGTCTATGTCCAAAATAAACATACAAACCTATTGAAACCATCAAAACCCCATTCTGAGGTCGTTTACAGAAAAGCCGAACTTTAGTCAACGCTTATAACTTAAGCTCCTAACCTTGGAGCAAAGTGTCCCAATTCACTCCAAAAGCTTCCCGAAACCATACCAACCATCCACTGAAGTCACAAAATAAAAAAGAAACACATGTGAAGCATTAAATAGGGGAACATGGCTCAAATACATTAAATAACCGGCTGGGTCATTGTATTCTCCCTCTCTTAAACAAATATTTATCCTCAAACGAGTTTAGAATCAAACCTGGGATATCAAAAAGGTGAGGACATGTACTTGATGCTCGGCCTCCCAAGTTTCCTTCTTGACCGGAACCTCTCCACTGAACCTTCACAAATGCAGTATTCTTTGACCTCAGCTTTCGAACTTGCCTATCAAAAATGGCCACCGGCTCCTCATTATACATCAAATCCTTGTCCAAATGCGTCGATATGAAATCCAACACATGTGAAGGGTCCTTGTCGTACATTCGAAGCATGAAAACATGAAACACCGAATGAACACCTGATAAGGTGGGTGGCAAAGCAAGTTTGTAGGCCACCTCACCAACCCTCTCCAACACCTTAATGGATAATACATCGAGGGCTCAACTTTTCGTTCTTGCCAAACCTCATCACACCCTACATGGGTGAAACTCGAAGAAGAACCTTTTCACCCTCCATAAAAGATACATCCCGAACCATCCTATCAGCATAACTCTTCTGCCTTGACTATGCTGCACAATGCCGCTTTCGAATCAACTTTACCTTATCCAAAGCATCACGAACCAAATTTATGCCCAATAGCCAAGCCTCTCCCTGATCAAACCAACCAACTAGAGAACGGCATAGTCTCCCATATGTGGAGCCATATTGATGCTTGACTGATAGTTTTTGTTGTATCAAAATCTGATAATGCAAGAAACAGATCCCACTAGCTTCCGAAATCTATGACACATACTCTCAACATATCGTTCAAAATCTAAATGGTCCGCTCAGACTGTCCGTCCGTTTGAGGGTGAAATGCAGTACCCAACCCAACAAGTGTGCCCAACTCACGCTGAACAAATCTCCAAAAATGTGAAGTAAACTAAGTGCCACAATACGAGATGATAGAAACAGGTACACCTTGCAAGCGGACAATCTCCAGGATGTAGATCTTAGCTAACTGCTCCAAAGTGTAGGAAGTCATGATTGGAATTAAATGCGCGGACTTGGTCAGTTTGTCCATAATGACCCAAACAATGTTAAATCTGCTCAATATCCATGGTTGACCTACCACAAAGTCCATAGTGATGCGCTCACACTTTCACTCTAGTATATCTAACCTCTAAAGCAACCTACCAGGTCATTGATGCTCATACTTGACCTATTGACAATTCAAACACCGAGAATCATATCCACCAATGTCTTTCTTCATCCTCCAACACCACAAATTTTGCTTCAAATCACAGTACATCTTCGCAGCACACGGATAAATGGGATACCGCAAATTATGAGCCTCCTCAATGATCAACTCTATCAACCAACCCACATTAGGAACACAATTACGCCACTGAAGCTGCAGCACAATATCATCACAAATAATCATCTCCTTATCCCCACCTCGTTGCACTGTGTCCTTATGCACAAGAAAATGGGAATCATCAAACCGACGAGCTTGATGCGCTCAAACAAGAACGACTGAGATGCAACACAAGGAAGAGCCTTGCTAGTCTCTGATACATCCAATCTCACGAACTATTGGCCAAAGCTTGAACATCCATATCCAAAGGCCTCTCCCCAGCTTGAATAAATGCTAAACTCCCCATACTCTACGCCTTTCTACTAAAGGTGTCCGCTGACAAATTGGCCTTCCCGAGATGATAATGAATGGTGATATCACAATATATTAATAGCTCCAACCACCTCTGCTGCCTCAAGTTCAAGTCCTTTTGCATGAATATAGGATGAAGTCTCCGATAATCTATATACACCTCACAGGACACACCATATAAGTAATGTCTAAAAATCTCGAGGGCATGTACAATAGCTGAAAACTCCAAATCATGCATTGGATAGTTCTTCTCGTGGGGCATCAACCGCCGCGATGCATAGGTAATTACCCTGGCGTCCTGCATCAACACAAACCCAATTCCAACCCGCGAAGCATCACAATAAGCCATATATGATCCCGATCGAAAAGGCAAAATCAACACTGGAGCTGTAGTCAAAGTTGTCTTGAGCTTCTGTAAGCTTTCCTCACACTCAGCCGATCACCTGAATAAAGCTACCTTTAGAGTCAACTTAGTCAATGTGGCTGTAATAGATGAAAATCCCTCTACAAAGCGACGGTAACAATTAGCCAAACCCAAAAATCTCCTGATCTCTATAGCAGTTTAATGTCTGGGCCAACTCTAAATTGCCTCAATTTCCTCGGGTTTACCTTGATCCCATCACTAGATACCACATGACCCAAGAATGCCACCGAGTCTAACCAAAACTCGCACTTGGAGAACTTAGCATATAGCTCGTTCTCCCTCAAAGTCTGAAACAAAATCTTCAAATGTTGCTCTTGCTCCTCCCTACTACGGGAATATACCAATATATAATCAATGAACAAAATGAAAAATGAACCCACATAAGGCTGGAACAAATTATTCATCAACTGCATAAAAGTTGTTGGGGCATTACTCAATCCAAACAACATCACAAAAACTCATAATAGCCATAACGAGTCCGGAAAGTAGTCTTAGGGATATCTGAAGCTCTAATCATCAAATGGTGATACTCGTATCTCAAGTCAATCTTCAAGAACACCATGGCATCCTGATGCTAATCAAATAAGTCATCAATGCACGACAATGGATACTTGTTCTTGATGGTCACCTTGTTCAATTGTCGATAGTCAATACACCTTCTTATAGACCTAGCCTTCTTCTTAACAAACAACATTGGCGCACCCCAAGGTAAAACTCTTTTAGTTGTTCCTTCAATTCCTTCAACTCCGCTGGAGCCATATGATACGGAGGAATAGAGATAGGGTGCGTGCTCGGCACCAAATCAATACCGAAATCAATATCCATATTAGGTAGCATGCTTGGTACGTCTGCTGGAAACACATCTGGAAACTACCTCACTACTGGAGTTGACTTAACAATAAGAGTATCTGCACTAGCATTTTAGACAAAGGCTAAATATGCCAAGCATCCCTTCTCAACCATCTGTTGAATCTTCAAGAATGAAATCACTCTACTAGGAGTGCATCCAAGAGAACCATTTGAATCTAACCTCGGCAACCCCTACATCGCCAACATCAGGGTCATAGCGTGACAATAACGAGAAACATGGTATATAGATAACCAATCCATACCCAAAATCACATATAAATCCACCATATCTTATAATAAGAAGTTCGCCGTCATCTCAAAACCACAAAGAGTGACCATACAAAATCGATACACTCGATCCACCATAATAGAATCACCAATAGGTGTAGACAAATACACAAGAGCATCAAGAGAACCACGAGCCATACCCAGACAAGAAGCAAAGTATGATGACATATATGAATAAGTGGAATCAAGATCATATACTAAAGCAACCTTGGAGCATAAGAAAACAATACCTCTAATCACCGTTTCAGAAGCAACAACCTCAGTCCACCCTGGGAAAGCATATCATCTGGCTAGACCTACACTAAACTAAGCACCCTCTTTAGGACAACCACATCCTAGAATACCTCCACCCCGAGCTGGCTAAGCAGGTGGTGTAGCAACCGGTGCGAGAACCATAGTCTAACCTCCTTGTTACACTTAACCTCTAGGAAAACAGGGTCAATATTTCCTGACATGCCCTAACTTTGCACCCTCATAGCAACCCTGCATAGCAATGATACCGAGGCCTTTTCGGACCCAGTGAACCAGAATAGCCACTAAAAGAACCAAGTACTGATGAACGCTGAATAGATGGAGTGCGATGAGAACTCTGTGCTGGAAGTGCATTGAATGAGAACTGCACTGAATGAAGTCTGCACAAAAGCTCCTTAGCACTGGCGTGCTAGACTGGCCTCCCCCAAATCTACCTTGTCCGCAAGATAAAGCACCACTGAATCTCCCTAACAATCTCGTCACTATCTTCAATCCGAAGTTAGGCTTGCTACTTACTGTGTACATAGAGTTGATTGTACTCATACTATACTATGCACTTTATGTGTAGATCCAGGTGCTGCTGATAGAGCTGATTGTTAGAGAGTTCCACCACTTTTCGTTGGTGATTTCGAGGCAGCACCGTTGTTTCTGTTTGCTGGCCTCGTACTCCCCTTCTTTACTTTTGTAGCAGCTCAAGAATAACAAGTTTAACTTATTCACAGCTATAGGAAATGGCATGCTTTCCACTCAAATAAATTACTTCATCAATTTCGAGGTATAGAATTTTATTTATCATGAGGAAGATACATCTCTGTTCCTGCATTACAAGTAACAATGTCAAACTAAATGAATTCACAGTGAAATCATCAAATAAACACACTCTCAGCATTGTATGAGTGCCTAGAATAAAGCCCCTCAAATAGAACATACCAATTATCTGCACCCATCGAGCCCAAAGACCATGGGTTATCACTTGATTTCAAAGGGATAGATCCTATCTCTCAAGTACTGATCGAATAAAAAGTCAACGATCATCATAAGTTAGCCCAAATGGCCTAGTGTACGTGTCACCTCAATATAAATACCAATAAGCCCAATAGGGGCCTGACATATGCGTCACCTCAATATAAATCTCAATATGGCTCTACGGCCCCAATTCAACCATTAATTCGCTCAAATCACAATATGCCAATATCTTACAATATCATAAATCAATATACTGCACGAATTATTCGAACGTGCCGTCCATCCACTCAAACACGTATTACTCAAGTAAATAGGCCCCCAAAATGTGAGATAACAGATAAGAAATATACAGGAATGGTGAACTAACACACATATATGATATCATGACTAAAATGTATGACTACAATTAAGACAAATGGCTCAATATAACAAAATAACCCAAACATGTCTCAGATGAATAAGCACATAGCCAAGACATGATTTCTAGCATGAATAATAGCTCAAGTAGTCATACAAGTAGAGAAAACATGGTAACATGAAGGCATGGTAGCAAAACAACTCACATGATAGTCTAAAGTGTACCTGGATTGTAAGGCCCCGTAAATATTTTATCTAAGACCCGGGATTTCGTGGTGCTGGAGTAGGCTATGTGTTGGCAAATGTAGAGATTATTAGCAGTGTGAAAGCTCGCCCCGGTACAAACTTTTTTGGGTTGAACAATGCACTGGGAGGTAAAGGAAAATTATTAGCAGAGGAAGATGTTTCTACAGCCCTCAATAGGGTCACAGAATCACTCTGCGGGCCGCAGAATGGCCGTAGATTAAAGTAGTATCGGGGCAAGTTTAGAGGAAGGTCCGCATTATATTATGCAACTACAGAACAAGTTTGTGGTGCATTGTGCGACCGTAGAATAGGTCTACAGACTGTATAATGGCCGTAGAGTGGGGCAGAATCGCGTAGTTCTGGAGGGCCATTTCGGTGCCCAATTTGCGGACCGCAAAAGCATGATGCGGTCGCGTATGCGACCGCATAATGTGTTATGGAGCCCAGATTGTGTTTTGGAGCTTCATTGTTCTCTGGTTTTATAAACCCGACCCATTCTTATAAAACAATGTTAAGGGACATTTTAAAAAGTTCAAACACATATTTTAGAGAGAAATGATAATGGTCTAGAGAAATAAGAGGAATTCTAAGAAATTTGTTCATCAATCCTTGCTCAAACCTTGAAGATTTCTCTAGGGTAACTCACAAGGTCTTCAACCAAAAGGTAAGATTCTACATCCTAACCTTTAATTTCAGAATTTAACTAGAAATGGGTAATTAGCCAAGCAATTCTAGGGTGTGGGAGTTGTTTATCTTACATGCATGTGCCATCTAGGGTAGTGGGAGTTGTTTATCTTACATGCATGTTGTTTATCTTACATGCATATGAAATGGGTAATTAGCCAAGCAAGATTAATGCACACCTAGTGTTTTATAAAATGCTCAAGTGAGCTGGAACTATGAACTTCTTCCTCATTTGTGTTCAATTTTGCTATGTCTCTAAATAGATCGAAGTGCCTAGGATTTTTGGAACATTGTAGTAAATTAAAAGCTCGTGGAAAGGTTTGTTGGATAAACTCTTCTCTTAGAATTGAACCCCAAAATGTCCTTGTAAGTCTCGTGATGCTCTGCATAAATTGAATTTTTCAGAAATAAGCCTTATGTCAAAATAATTATGCGTTCAATATGGATTCCAAAGATTCTTGTTATGTTGAGTTGATGGTTGAGAATGTGGTTTGAGTATGAGCTGTGTGTTATTATGTTATGATTTAAAAGCGTGATTTTTAAATAAAGTTATCATGTCAATTGTGCAAGAAGTAACATGTGCCTAAGACCCTAAATTACTCCAGTATGTGTTTAAAGTCTTAATTTGAATGACCTTATTATTTCTTATCCATGATGGTGATTGAAAGTGAAATAGTGAGCATGAGTTATGAATAACGGCTAACGTGCCAAGAATGATATTGCGTATGGCCAACGGTGCCAATAAGATGAATGACATGTAAAAGAATATGAATTGAGTGGTAAATACTTTTAATATCAATTTCTTTGGGAGTACTGATTAGCCACCGAGGAAGGGTAGGTCAGAACAACCTAACCCCGAAACTACACGTGCCGGTCTAAGAGTGATTGAGGGGTAAATCCCCATGTTAATGTGATAAGACTATTTCCCCTTACATGGGATGAGATTGGTGTGTCGAGGTATTTTCCCCTTAAATGGGATGAGATCATTGCTAGCTAGATATGATGTATTGTCGACCCAAACAGCATCGTGGTAAGACGGCTAAAATCATACGCTATACCGTGCACATGGTAGTATTGTGAGTGTATGTCTCAGGGTGAGACGGCTTATCCGGTCAGGGTGAGATCAGATTCCATGCTAAAACACGGTGGTATCTCGATGCTAATGATCTCCCAACGTAAATTACCGAAACTTACTTGAAATTTACATTTCCCCTAATGTGACACTTTGATACAGTTTGAGTCTCTTATTGATATCATGTTTTATTCTCCGTTTACTGTTGGTCGTTCTATTTAGAGGGTGTTTAGTTTTACATATTTGTACTATTACATATGTACTAACCTCCCTTTTGCCGGGGGTGCTGCGTCTTCAATGGATGCATGTGGTTCCATAGGGTCACACTCAGAGGGATTGTCGTTTGTCTCACCAGAGCATGGGTAGAGGTACAACACAGCCAGCCAGTCCTGTAGCTTCTACATCCACAGCACCTCTTCAAGCTCGCGGCGCCCCAGCACTCGTAGGGCATGGTGAAGTTAGGGGTGGGGCATAGGGTTCGGGAGGACCCGACTGTTTTTATGCTATAAGGGGTGGCCAGAGTTCAGAGGCTTCTCCAGATATTGTCATAGGTATATTGACTGTCCAATCTCATGATGTGTATGCTCTTATTGACCCCGGTTCCACCTTGTCCTATGTCACTCCCTATGTTGCTATGGAATTTGGGATAGAATCGGGACAACTCCATGAACCGTTCTCTGTATCTACTCCGGTTGGTGTGTCTATTGTGGCCGTGCGGGTTTATAGGGATTGTGTTGTCACGGTGCGTCGAGACACCATGGCCGATCTCACTGAATTGGAAGGGTCGATTTTGACTGTCGAAGTAGAACCGTTAGGGTTGAATTTCCCAACTATGTCAGCGATTGAATGGAAGGGGGATAATGTGGTGCCGAAGGGTAGGTTTATTTCTTATCTTAAGGCTACAAAGATGATTAACAAGGGGTGTATCTACCATTTGGTCCGGGTTATGGACATCGACATTGAGGCACCTACACTTGAGTCTGTGCCGGTTGTGAATGAATTTTTGGAGGTCTTTCTGGATGAACTCCCTAGGATTTCGCTAGACAAGGAAATTGATTTTGGGATTGATGTAATGCCATGCATGCAGCCTATATCTATTTCACCATACAGATTTGAAAGAGCTAAAGCAACAACTAAAAAATTTGTTAGAAAAGGGTTTCATCCGATAGAGAGTGTCGCCTTGGGGCGCCCTAGTTCTATTCGTAAGAAAGAAGGATGGGTTGCTAAGAATGTGTATTGACGATCAGCAGCTCAATAAGGCTACAATCAATAATAAATACCCACTGCCAAGGATAGATGACTTGTTTGATCAATTGTTGTGTGCTAGGTACTTCTCCAAGATCGATTTAAGATATGGGTATCATCAATTGAAGATCAAGGAGCAGGATATTACGAAAACAACATTCAGGACCCGATATGGGCACTTTGAATTTCTAGTAATGTATTTCGGGCTAACAAATGCCCCCGCAGCTTTCATGGATCTTATGTATTAGGTCTTCAAACCTTTCCTCAACTCCTTTGTGATAGTGTTTATTGATGAATTTCTTGTTTATTCGCGGAGTCGGAGGACTATGCCGATCATCTCAGGGCAGTTTTGTAGGTCCTGTATCAGCAGCAGTTATATGCAAAGTTTTCAAAATATGATATTTGGCCCGAATCTTTTATGTTCTTGGGTCATGTTGTCCCTAGAGAAGGAATTGAGGATGACCCCCAAAAGAAGTTCCGCCGTGAAGAATTGGCCTAGACCTACTGCTCCAACAGAGATTCGCAATTTCTTGGGCTTAGCTGGGTATTACAGAATGTTTTTCGAGGGGTTCTCTATTCTTGCCTCTCCATTAACTAAATTGACGTAGAAGTAGTTAACTTCCAAAAGTTAGATGCTTTTGAAAGAAGCTTCTAGGAATTAAAATCAATATTGACTAGGGCACCTGTGTTAAATCTACCAGAGCGTACGGATAGATTTGTGGTATATTGTGATTCTTCAAGGATTGGACTTAGGTGTGTATTAATGCGACATGGAAAGGTGATAGCGTATGCTTCGAGGAAACTCAAGAAGCATAAAAAGAACTTTCCAACACAAAACTCAAGAAGCATTAAAATTTTTGAGCAATTATTTGTATGGTGTCCATGTGGATATATTCACGGACCATAATAGCCTTCAATATATTTTCAAATAGAAGGAATTGAATCTGTGGCAGAGAAGATGACTTGAGCTACTTAAGGATTACGACATCGATATTTTGTATCATCCAAGGAAGGCTAATGTTGTGACGGATGCTCTTAGCCAGAAATCTATGGGGATTTTGGCTCACTTGGAGGCACATCAAAGGTCGTTGGCCAAGGAGGTTCATCGGTTAGTTAGTTTGGGAGTTTATCTTGCGTACTCTAGTGAAGGAGGGGTATTGTGCAAAATAGGGTCGAATCGTCGCTTGTGGTACAAGTCAAGGAGAAGCAATTCAACTATCCATTGTTGGTACAATTGAAGGAGGGGATTCAAAAAATAATACCATGGCCTTTTCTCTTGGCGTGGATTATGGTACACTAAGGTACCAAAGGAAACTATGTGTTCCAAATGTGGATGATCTACCAGAAAGAATTATGATCAAGGCTCACACTGCTAGGTATTCCGTGCACCGGGGATCTACAAAGATGTATCATAATCTTAGGGAAGTCTATTGGTGGAATGATTTGAAGAGTAACATAGCGGACTATGTGGCGAGATGTCCAAATTGTCAGCAAGTGAAGGCCAAACACCAAAGGCTCGGTGGGTTGGCACAGAACATAGAAATTCCAATGGTGAAGTGGGAAATAATAATTAACATGGACTTTGTGGTAGGGCTACCTCGCACTCCTTGCAAATTTGACTCGATTTGGGTGATTTGGATCAACTCACAAAATCATCACACTTCTTGCCGGTTAAGGCTACCGACATAGCAGAACAGTATGCTCAATTGTACATCAAGAAAATAGTTAGGTTGCATGGCACTCAAGTTTCTATTATCTTAGATCGAGAGGTGCAGTTCAAGGATAATTTTTGGAAGACATATCAACAAGGTTTGGGTACTCAGATGAATCTTAGTACAACCTTCCATCCACAGAGCGACAGACACGCAGAGCAGACTATTCAGACACTTGAAGATATGTTGCGCGCCTGTGTTCTAGACTTTAAAAGTAGCTGCGATGATCATTTGCCGCTCATAGATTTTGCATAGAACAACTGTTATCATGCTAGCATTCAGATGGCACCGTTCTAGGCTTTATATAGTAGGAGATATAGATCTCCCATTGGGTGGTTCGAGATGGGGAAGCGGAGTTGATAGGGCCAGACCTCGTGCATCAGGCTATGAAAAAAGTTAAGATCATTAAGGTGCGGTTGGAAACTATTCAGGGTCGTCAAAAGTCCTTTTCAGGTGTGCGTCGCAGGAATTTGGAGGTCAAAGAAGATGATTGGGTGTTCTTGAAAGCTTCCCATATGAAGGGTGTAATGCGATTTGGTAAGAAAGAAAAATTGAGTCTGAGGTATGTCGGACTGTACAGAATCATTAAGAGGATTGGTCAGGTGCCTTACAGGCTAGAACTACCTCTAGAGATGTCTTTGGGGCACGCAGTGTTCCACGTGTCCATGTTGAAGAAGGTGGTTAGAGATCCGTCGCTTATTATTCCGTTTGAGACCATTGAGGTTAATGAAAGAATTGACTTATGAAGAAATTTTAGATGCCATCCTTGATAGGCAAGTCCGAAGGTTGAGGAACAAAGAGATTGCCTCTGTGAAAGTAATATGGCGGAACCAACGGGTTGAAGAGGCCACTTGGAAGGCCGAGGAAGAAATGAAGATGAAGTACTCTCATTTGTTTGAATAGCCATGTATTTATAATTTTTTGTTTTATGTAAATGCTAAGAGTTACCTTCTATCAATTATGTAACATTGGTGCAGCTGATGTTAAATGTGTTCCTTTTGATAGTATATTGCTGGTGAGGTCACGATTGGCATTGTTTTAATGTTATATTGCGTCGTTGGTTCCTGTACATGTTGCTGGGATTGGTTTTGGGATTCTCTGACAGGTGGATAGGCCTAGTTCTAGGGGATGGCAAAATTTTTGAAATTTAGGGAGTTAGTCAAAAATTGGAATTCCTTGTGTGTGTTGTAGTTACTGAGTCACTTTGTGCGCTAATAGTGAATTTTTGATCCTCGTCCGAGGATGAATGATCCTAAGTAGGGGGGGGGGATATAAGGACCCATAAATATTTTACCTAAAACTCCAGATTTCGTGGTGCCGAAGTAGGCTATGTGTTGGCGAATGCAAAGATTCTTCGTGGCGAGCTTGCAAGTGTTTCATAGATAAAAGTGTCTAGGATTTTCGGAACAGTGTAGTAAATTAAAAACTCGAGGCAAGGTATGTTGGCTATACTCTTCTCTTAGAATTGAACCTCGCAATATCCTTGTAAGTCTCATGATGCTCTGTATAAATTGTATTTTGTCAAATAAGCCTTATGTCAAAATAATTATGCGTTCAATATGTTTAATTATGGGCTGTGTGTTATTATGTTATGATTTAGAAGCGTGATTATTAATAAAAGCTATCATGTCAATGGTGCAAGAATTCACATGTGCCTAAGACCCTAAATTGCTTAAGTATGTTTTTAATGTCTTAATTTGAAAGGCCTTGTTGTTGATTATCCATGATGAAGATTGAAAGTGGAATAGTGTGCATTAGTTATGAAGTACGACCAACGTGCCAAGAATGATATTGCGTATGGCTAATGGTGCCAATAAGATGAATGACATGTAAAAGAATATGAATTGAGTGGTAAATACTTTTAATAACAAATGCTTTGGGAGTATCGATTAGCCACCGAGGAAGGGTAGGTTGGATAATCTAACCCCGAAACTACACATACTGGTGTAGAAGTGATTAAGGGGTAAATCCCCGTGTTAATGTGATGAGATGTTTCCCCTTATATGGGATTAGATTGGTGTGTTGAGATGTTTTCCCCTTAAATGGGATGAAATCATTGCTAGCTAGATGTGATGTAATGTCGACCCGCACGACATTGTGGTGACATGGCTTAGCCGATCGGACTGAAATCGGATGCTATGCCGCGCACATGGTGGTATTGTGAGTGTATCTCTTGGAGTGAGATGGCTTAGCCGGTCGGGCTGAGATCGGACTCCGTGCTAAAAC
>MCJB01004003.1:3440-13923 GCA_002018475.1 Nicotiana obtusifolia
TCGTTTATTATCCTTGCTCTCTAATAAACGAGGGGACTATCTGTATTGGGTAAAGTCTTTATACACGGGTTCGGGTCAGGGCTGACCCAATTAGAAGGAGTTACGGCGTGGATATCCGATTCGTAGATAAAGAGATGGGTCCGATATTCGACACAACCGGAATGGGACACAACCGGAATGGGACACAATTGGAATGGGATGCGATAGACTGGGAAATGTCATAGGACCGAAGACCGGACTCAAGCCGCACATTTAGCCTATCGCCGGATATTTCGCCAGGAGTGATTGTCTCAACCGTCTCAACCGTTACAGCGTGATTTGGGGAGATTCTATCCCGGATTTTAGGGGATTTATCCTATAATCAGTAATTTACCTTGTTTACAGTTATAGTTGTAGCCTATAAGAAGGGATTTGGGCTCATAGTTGTAGGGATCGGAAAGATATCAATAAAAACTCTCTTCTCTTTAGCTATCAAAATACGATTACTAACACTATCAAGAAAGGTTCACATTCTTTTACTCTGCTCATCATCATCGACGGTTACATCGTTCTCTTCTTATATTTCAATTATTTTACCATATTGTTATTAAAGTATCGATTGGTTTACAGATCCTTAGCACTGCGAACAAATTCAATTGTTATCCCATTTTTAGGGTAAACACATACAAACCTAAAGGAATGAAATAAACCAGAGCACGATATCACATCTACAGAAAATAGAGAATGTGAACATATTCTTGGCTACTGGATGAGGAATATACTTTTCTTTTTAGCAGAACTTCTGTTTATTTGAGATTCTCAATAGAAATAAAAAATAATAATCAAAAGTTTACCCGTGTCCACTGTTGCTCCCAAACGCGCAGGTATACGTGGTCATACAAATAATATAGGATTCTAAGTTCAGATATCGTACCCACGGAGACTTGTGTTATTGTGTTATTCTAAGTTCAAATATCTAACCGTTGAATTGTGTGATTATAACTAAGTAATAAATGTAACAATTAACTAATTAAGCAAGCAAGAAATGGTTGTTGAGAATTCAGTAGAGATAAACATTCCAGGGTTGTGATCGATTCACCAGTCTTATTATGCTCTAATTAACTCTCCTTTTCATGCATGTCACGACCTAAAATCAAACATGTCGTGATGGAGCCTATCGCAATATTAGGCAAGCCGACAACTCACAAATAACCATGCATCTTTAATTTAAAACATACTGAAATAAGCTTAAATAGTAAAAGTCTCATAATTAACTAATAAGAAAAATACCACGACTTAATACAAAATCCCCCAGAATCCGGGTTTCATTGAATACATGAGCATCTATATGACAATACGGTCTAACTGCTAAAAATAACTGTCTAGAAAGATAGAACAGTGCGAATATACTGAAAAGAAGGAGAGCCGAGGTCTGCGGACGCCAAGGCAGCTACCTCAATAGTCTCCAATAGATAAAGCTCCAAAGCTAGCAACCGTCGTGCCTAAAAGTACCTGGATCTGCATATGAAGTGCCGAGTATAGTATGCGTACAACCGACCCAGTGTACTCAATAAGTAACAAGACTAACATTGGGCTGAAAGCAATGACGAGCTCAGACAAGTATAGTCAAAATGCAGAATTTAATAGTACAGAAATGTAGACATGCTTTCGAGTTTAACAGTTTAAGTTTAACACGAATAAAATATGTCAAGTGTGACTGATATGGGGAATGTTACATCTATATATCTACATGTCAATTATGCATGTCAACTGTAATGCAACATAGTGGTAAAGTCATATGCATACTCTCAGAGTATTAAATCTCACTCAGCACGCCCAGCCACTCAGTCCTCCCAGCCACTCAGTCCTCCTAGTCACTCAACACTCGCGCTCGGCGATCGCACTCAGTAGGTACCTGCGTTGACTGCCGGTATGTCAGACTCTGGAGGGGAGGATCCTGCCCAAGCGCTAAAATAAGCTAATCATGGCAAGAATCAATAAAGTCTGTTGCTGCGTGCAGCCTAATCCCAAAAATATCACTCACAATCAGGCCATCGGCCTCACTCAGTCATCAATCTCTCCAGTCTCTCGGAATCACAAATCTCATAATAATCAACCCAAACAATGATAACATGATGTAATAATAATGGCAACAGATACTGAGATATGATATGCAAGGATAGATGTGACTGAGTACATGATTGCAGATTAAGCAAATAATTCAACAATAGCACGACCTCTGTGGATCCAACAGTACTAGCATATAGCCTAAACATGATTTCTAACATGAATCACAGCTCAATTCCTCTAACACAAGGAGAGTACACGAATAGTAACAAGATAAGATGACTACACAGTTTCACGGAATCGACTGAGTCACAATTTTTATGGTGCACACGCACACGCCTGTCACCTAGAATGTGTGTCACCTCAACACCAACCACATGACACATAGTTCAGGGATTCATACCCTCATAACCAAGTTTAGAAGTGTTATTTACCTCAAACCGTGCAAATCTCTAACTCTAACAAGCCCTTGCTTCACGAATCGGTCTCTGAACGACTCGAATCTAGTCACAAACAACTCAATACAATCAACACGAGCTATAGGAATCAATTCCATATGAATAAGCTAAGTTCTTTAACAAAAGTCAGAAAGTCAACTAAAAAATTCAACCCCGGGCCCACATCTCGAAATTCAAAAAAATTAACAAAGTCCCAACACCCATTCAACCACGAGTCCAACTATACCAAAATTTCTAAATTCCGACACCAAATCGTTACTCAAATATCCTATTATTACTCTCCAATACATGGGTCAAAAATCCCCAAATTTTCACCTCAAAAACACCAAATCTATGGGAGAAATTCAATGGGTAGTTCAATATAAATAGAAAAAAATGACCAAAAGCTGCTTATCACTCAAAATCTAGCGAAAACCCCTTCAAAAATCCCCTTAATCGGAGCTCCAAAGTCCAAAAATGAATAAATCACGAAACCCTTCGAATTTAAGTCACTGCCAGGCATTTTGCTTCTACGGCCCATTTAGTCGCTTTTGCGATTAAAAATCCGCACCTACGGAATTACACTCCACCCCTGACTTGCCGCTTCTACAGCTAAAGGATTGCACCTGCGAGACCACACCTGCGGCCCCACGTCCGCATCTACGCGCCCAAAGCCAATTTCAAATCTCCGCACCTGCGACCAACTTCCACTTCTGCGGACTCGCAGATGTGCTCCTTCCTCCGCACCTACGATACTCCTTTAGCCAGACCAACCTTGCTTCTGCGCCACTCCAGCCGCATTTGTGGCATTGCACCTACGACCAATCCCCTCGCAAGTGCGATCACACCAAAAGGTCCACAACTTCATCAATGCTTCAAGTCCCATTTTCGGTCCGTTAACCACCCGAAATCCACCCGAGGCCCCCCGGGACATCAACCAAACATTCAAAAAGTTCTAAAATACGATACGAACTTAATCAAGGCCTCAAATTACATCAAACAATATCAAAAACACGAATCGCACCCCAATTCAATCCTATTGAAACTAATGAATTTCTAACTTTCAAAACTAATGCCGAAACCTATCAAATCAACCCCGATTGACCTCAATTTTGCACCTAAGTCATAAATGACACAATGGACCTATTCCAACTTTCAGAACCAAAATTCGAGTCCGGTAACCATAAAGTCAACTCTCGGTCAAACTTCTCAACTCTCCAAACTTCAACTTTTTCAACTTTCGCCAATTCAAGCCAAAATCATCTACAAACCTCCAAATCAATATTCGGACACACTCCTAAGTCCAATATCACCATATAGATCTATCGGAACCATGAAAACTCCATTTCGGAGTCATTTACACATAAGTCAACATCATCAACTCTTTCAACTTAGGCTTCCAACCTTGGGACTAAGTGTCCCAATTCATTCCGAAACATCCCCAGAACCAAACCAACCATCCCGGCAAGTCACATAACAACAAATGAGCATTGAAGAAGTAATAAATGGGGGAACGTGGCTATAATACTCAAAATGATCAATCAGGTTTCTACATCCTCCCATCTTAAACAAACGTTCATCCTCGAACGGGTCTAGAATCATACCTGGAGTCTCAAATAGGCGTGGATATCTGCTCCGTATCTCTCGATCGGTCTCAAGTAGCCTCTTCAACTGGCTACCCTCTCCACTACACCGTCACTGAGGCTATATTCTTTAACCTCAACTTCTGAACTTGCTTATCCAAAATAGCCACCGGCTCCACATCATAAGTCAGATCCCCATCCAACTAAACCGTGCTGAAGTCCAAAATAATCTCGCGGATGTAGATCTCAACCAACCGCTCCAAAGAATAGGTAGTCCTAACTAGAATGAAATGCACGGACTTGGTCAACCGATCCATAATCACCTAAATAGCATCAAACTTCTTCAAAGTCCGTGGGAGCCTAACTGCGAAGTCCATGGTGATACGCTCTCATTTCTACTCTGGAATATCAAGCCTCTGAAGCAATCCGCCCGGCCTCTGATGCTCGTATTTCACCTGCTGACAATTTAAGTACTGAGCTACAACCCCACTATATCTTTCGTCATTCTCCCCCACCAATAGTGTTGCCTCAATTCCTGATAAATCTTTGCAGCACCTGAATGAATGGAATACCGCGGTGGGCCTCCTCAAAAATCAACTAACTTAACTCATCTACATTGGGCACACAAATCCGAACCTGCATCCACAACACCCTATCATCCCTAATAGAAACCTCTTTGGGGCATCACCGTCCTGAAATGTGTCCTTAAGGACAAGAAAATGAGGGTCATCATACTGACGCTCTCTGATGCGATCATATAAGTAAGATCGAGAAACCACACAAGCTAGAACCTGACAAGCTCCAAAACATCTAACCTCACGAACTGATTGGCCAAGTCCAGAACATCTTATGCAAGTGGTCTTCACTAGTAAGAATAAATGCAAGGCTACCTATACTCACCGCCTTTCTACTCAAGGCATCGGCCACCACATTGGTTGTCCCGGGATGATACAAAATGGTAATATCATAGTCCTTTAGCAGCTCCAACCATCTCCGCTGCCTCAAATTTAGATCCTTTTGCTTGAACAAGTGCTGGAGACTCTGATGATCCGTAAATACCTCACAAGATACATCGTAGAGATAATGCATCCAAATCTTCAATGCATGAACGGTGGCTACCAACTCCAAATTATGAAAAGGGTAGTTCTTCTCATGAGGCTTCAACTGGCGTGAAGCATAAGCAATCACTCTACCCTCTTGCATCAAGACACACCCAATACCAATTCGAGAAGCATCACAATAAACTGTATAAGAACTCGATGCTGAATGCAAAACTAGAACTAGAGATGTGGTCAAGGCAGTCTTGAGCTTCAGAAAGCTCTCCTCACACTCATCCGACCACATGAATGGAGCACTCTTCTCGGTCAACCTGGTCAAAGGCGCTGTAATGGACGAGAAACCCTCCACGAAGCGACGATAATATCCGGCCAAGCCGAGAAAACTCTGAATCTCAGTAGCTGAAGATGACCTGGGCCAACTCTAAACCGCCTCTATATTCTTTGGATCCACCTTAATCCCCTCACTGGACACCACGTGCCCCAAGAACGCCACCAAACTGAGCCAAAACTCACACTTGGAGAACTTGGCATAAAGCTTTTCCTCCCTCAACCTCTGTAGTACAATCCTCAAATGTTGTGCATGTTCCTCCTGACTACGTAAGTATACCAGGATATCATCAATAAATACTATGACAAAAAAATCAAGATATGGCTTGAATACATTGTTCATCATATGCATGAATGCTGTTGGGGCTATGGACAGCCCAAAAGACATCACAAGGAACTCATAGTGACCATAGCGGGTCTTGAATGCCGTTTTCAGAATATCCGTGTCCCGAATCTTCAACTGGTGATACCTAGACCTCAAATTTATCTTAGAGAACACTCTCGCTCCCTGAAGCTGGTCAAATAAATCATCAATGCTTAGCAAAGGATACTTGTTCTTAATTGTAACTTTGTTCTACTGCCTATAGCCGATGCACATGCGCATAATGCCATCCTTCTTCTTCACAAACAGAACTGGTACACCCCAAGAGACACACTAGGCCTCATGAACCCCTTATCAAGAAGCTCCAGAAGCTGCTATTTCAATTCCTTCAATTCTGTTGGTGCCATACGATACGGAGGAATAGAAATGGGCTGGTGTCTGGCACCAAGTCAATACCAAAATCAATATCCCTGTTGGGTGGCATGCCCGGCAAGTATGTAGAAATACATCAGGAAAATCTCGCACTACCAGAATGGAATCAATAGTAGGAGTATCAGCACCAACATCCATCACGAAAGCCAAATATGACAAACACCCTTTCCCAACCATCCGTTGGGCCTTCAGATATGAAATCACCCTATTGGGAACATAGTTTAGAGAACCTCTCAACTCGATCCTAGGTAACCCCGGCATCACATGGTCTTAGCGTGACAATACAGAATACCATGACATGGGTACGACCAATCCATACCCAGAATCACGTCGAAATCAACCATACTGAGCAACAAGAGATCAACTCTAGTCTCCAACCCTCCAATGGTCACCACACAAGACCGATACACACGGTCCACAATAATAGTATCACCCACCGGCATAGATACATGAACAGGTGAAACAAAGGACTCACGGGGAATATCCAAATAACGAGTAAAATAGGATGATACATAGGAATAAACAGAACCAGGGTCAAATAATGTGGAAGCATCCCTGTGACATATTGAAATAATACATGTGTTCGCTGCGTCTGAAGCAATAGCCTCTAGCATGGTAGGGATAGCATAGAATCGAGCCTGACTACCACCTGATCGGCCTCCCCCTCTAGTGCGACCTCTAGCTGCTTGATCCCCATCCCAAGGCTGCTGGGCGGGTGGTGAAGTAACTGGTGCGGAAGTCATAACATGACCCTCTATTGAACTAGACCTCCAAAGCGACGGGGACACTACCTCCACACATGACCAAATTCTTCTCACTCAAAGCAACTCCCTGATTGTGGTGGGGGCACTGAGAGATGACTGACCCGGATGAGCACTACATGAACCATGGCTAGCTGATACGGCACGATGAACTGAACGAGCCATCTGAGCGGGCCTATAAGGACGACCCCTACTGTGGTAGAACTGCCTCCAAAAGAAGACCGCTGAAACCACCCAAACCATAAGGCCTTTTGGCCTCCCTCTCCTCACACTCCTAACTACAGACCTGCTCTAGGCGCCTAGCAATATCAACCACCTTGTCGAACCTAGCACCTAATGTAATCTCCCGAGTCATAACAAAGCGCAGTCCATAGTTGAGGCCATCAATGAACCTCCTAATCCTCTCCCTCTCTGTGGGAACCAACCAGATCGCATGATGAGCCAACTCTGAAAATCTCATCTTGTATTGGGTCACGGACATACCCTCCTAGCGTAGCTGCTCGAACTGCCAACGCAACTTCTCCCATGCGGGTCGATGGCACAAAATTGTCCAAGAAGAGAACAGAGAGCTCGTGCCATGTAAGTGGTGCATCACCAGCTGGCCTGATCCACTCATAGGCCTCCCACCATCTGAAGGGCCCCTGACAGCTGAAAAGTAGTAAATGAGACCCCACTGTCTCCAGAATACCCGCCGTGCGAAGAATCCGCTGGCACCTATCCAAGAAGTCCTAAGAATCCTCTGACTCAGCCCCACTGAATGATGGAGGATTTATCCTCCCAAACCTTTCTAGCCTCTTCTGCTCCTCGTCACTTAAAGTGGGACCCTCCTGGGTTTGAGCAACCGCAACAGGCTGGGCTGGTAGTACCCCCAGTATCTGAAGTCCCTGAACTACCAGCTCTAGAGTAAGGGCGGTGGGAGTCTGTGCACCTCCCCCGGCTTGAGAAGTGGCTGGCGCGGCCGGAACTGAAATCGCCTGAGCAAGGCTCACGCAAACAGTTAATATCAGGACAGAGCCTCCTGAAGCCCTAGAATTACAATGGGCACAGCTAGTGTCTGAGCTGGTCCCACCGGCTCAACCATATTTGGAATATGCTCTTGAGCTGGATCAACTAGTGGGTCTACAGGTGCTGCTCTAGCTATTGTACGAGCTGCACCTCAGCCCCTATTGTAACCTTGGCCTTTCGTGGCCCTAGCTGGTGGTACTGGTGGTCGTTCGCCCAATCAGGTAGCACGTGTCCTCACCATCTGTAAGAGAATAGAATAACAAAAGTTTAGTTTCCGGAACCACCAAATTCGTACGACAAGGAAAGTGAAGTTTTTCTAATGGCTCGGTAGCCTCTCGAAGATAAGTACAGAAGCCTCCGTACCGATCCGCAAGACTCTACTAAACCTGCTCATGACTCGTGAGAACTATGTAACCTAGGCTCTGATACCAAGTTGTCAGGACCCAAAATCACATATGTCGTGATGGCGCCTATCGCAATACTAGGCAAGCTGACAACTCACAAATAACTACGCATCTTTAATTTAAAACATACTGAAATAAGCTTAAATAGTAAAAGTCTCATAATTAACTGATAAGAAAAATAACGCGACTCAATACATAATCCCCCAAAATCCGGGTTTCATTGAGTACATGAGCATCTATATGACAATACAGTCTAATTGCTAAAAACAATTGTCCAGAAAGATAGAACAATGCGTATATACTGAAAAGAAGAAAATTCTAGGTCTATAGAAGCCAAGGCAACTACCTCAATAGTCTCCAACAGATAAAGCTCCAAAGCTAGCAACCGCCATGCCTAGAAGTACTTGAATCTGCACATGAAGTGCAGAGTATAGTATGAGTACAACCGACCCAATGTACTCAAGAAGTAACAAGACTAACCTTGGGCTGAAAGCAGTGACGAGCTCAGACAGGTACAGTCCAAATGCAGAATTTTAACAGTACAGAAATGTAGACATATTTTCAAGTTTAACAGTTTAAGTTCAACAAAATATGCCAAGTGTGACTGATATGAGGAATGTTATATCTCTATATCTACATGTCAATTATACATGCTAACTGTAATGCAACACAGTGATAAAGTCATATACATATTCTCGGAGTATTCAATCTCACTTAGCATGCTCAATCACTCAGTCCTCCTAGTCACTCAGTCCTCCCAGTCACCCGGGTCTCCTAGCCACTCAGCACTCGCGCTTGGCACTCATATTTAGTAGTTACCTGCGCTCACTGCTGGTATGTCAGACTCCGGAGGGGCGGATCCTGCCCAAGCGCTAAAATAAGCCAATCATGGCATAAATCAATAAAGCCTGTTGCGGCGTGCAACCCGATCCCATAAATATCACTCACAATCAGGCCCTCGGTCTCACTCAGTTATCAATCTCTCTAGTCTCTCGGGCTCACAAATCTCATAACAATCAGCCTAAACAATGATAATATGATATAACAATAATGGCAACAAAGATTGAAATATGATATGCAAGGATAGATGTGACTGAGTACATGATTGCAGATTAAGCAAATAATTCAACAATAACACGACCTTTGTGGGTCCCAACAGTACCAATATATGGCCTAAACATGATTTCTAACATGAATCACAGCTCAATTCTTCTAACTCAAGGAGAGTACACGAATAGTAACATGATTATAAAGTTTCACGGAATCGACCGAGTCACAATTTCTTTGGTGCACGCCCACACGCCCGCCACCTAGTATGTGCGTCACCTCAACACCAACCACATGACACATAATACCCCCAAAATCAAGTTTAGAAGTATTACTTACCTCAAAAAGTGCAAATCTCTACTACAACAAGCCCTTGCCTCGCGAATCGGTCTCCAAAAGACTCGAATCTAGCCACAAACAACTCAATATAAACAACACGAGCTATAGGAATCAATTCCATATGAATAAGCAAAGTTCTTTAACAAAATTCAAAAAGTCAACCCCGATCCCACATCTCGGAATCCGACAAAATTAATAAAAATCTGAACACCCATTCAACCACGAGTCCAACCATACCAAAATTACCAAATTTTGACACCAAATTGTCACTCAAATCTCCAATTATCACTCTCCAATACATGGGTCAAAACTCCATTCCGGAGTCACTTACACATAAGTCAACATCCACTCAACTCTTTCAACCTAGGCTTCCAACCTTGGGACTAAGTGTCCCAATTTATTCCAAAACATCCCCGAAACTAAACCAACCACCCCAGCAAGTCACATAACAAAAAATAAGCGTAGAAGAAGCAATAAATGGGGGAACAGGGGTATAATACTCAAAACGACCGGTCGAGTCGTTACAATGCAATTCGCTTATGGTTGCTAATAAATCGAGTAATTGCTCTCGTAGTATTCTCCTGAATTACTACTCGCCTATTTAAAATAGATTAACGCCTATATTCCTATGGAATCATCTATCAAGAACGCATTAAGATCACGATGTTAAATTAAGCATGGTGATTAGGTATATTCCTATCCTAGCCACAAATTCGTCCCTC